>CM070015.1:35940153-36115153 GCA_036247105.1 Cirrhinus mrigala | reverse complement strand
TCAGCATTTACAATGCATTATTAAAATCACAAGTTGTGTTTGTTAACATGAACTAACAATGAATAACAAAGATTAATAAATAGTGTAATAAATGTATTGTTCATTGTTCATTCATGTTAGTTAACAAATGATACCTTATTGTAAAGTGTTACCATATATTCAAATAAATATTTAGAATTAAAATTCAGATATTGGTTTTCATCTTTTATATTTTGATATTTTATTAAATGCGCCAATTGTTCTACACTATAAAAATAGTACTAACATTTTAAATAACCAACTTTCTTATAATACTGGCAGAACTATTCTTACAAGGGAGGAAAAAAAAAACCCAGAAAGAAATCATTTAAAATAAGAATAAATTGAATATATATTTACTATAGTAATGTAAAATGTAAAAGAGGCCAAGTAAACTCATTCGCTAACACTGTTCTATTTGTTGATCTAGCATAACTTTAACCACCTATAAGCATTGAATTCACAATTTTGGTCAAACACACATTAGCGAAAACAGAAAAGATTCATGTCGGACACAAATCAAATTCAGACCAAACCACCAGGTCTCAAGGCCACAGTTATTGAATCCATTTGTCTGCTGCATGAGTGTGAATGTATTTTGTGTGACGTGCGTGCTAAATTCTGAGAGTGTACAGTAGACGGCACACTCACTCCACATTAGCTGCTGAGAATTCAAATGGCGAATCCCGCTCACGGCACGACAGCAAAGCAAGCGAGGACACACACACTCTTTGACCGAGCAGTGACCACCCCAAATGCATCATTGTTTATTTAGCTCACTCTTTAACACAAACAAACACCCATACCTCTCCTGTGGCTTTAGCTCTTGATTTGGGATTTGTTTTATCCAGCCTAACCAACATTTGATGTTCTATAAAGCTAGCCTAACGCTGATACACACGTATCAAAAATGTGTGTATAACTTTATTGGCATGTGTGTGTGTGTGTTTGTATGTAATGGAGGAGAGGGGGGTTGGCTTCACAATAGTGCTTTGAATCAATTTGTGCCATCGGCTGGATCGTTACTGAAATAACAGTCTTGTTGATGGAGATGTATTTAGTTTAGTCAGTGATGCACGACATGCATTATTGAACTACCTGGCAGCCTAATCAAAACCAAATTATATTCATATCATAAGCACAGGGGCTACGGGAGACAATAAGGCCAGTAATTCTTCATGGGCTATTTGTTTAAGTCATTTATCAAGAGAGTCAAAATGCATTTAGTTATTTTTAGATAGAAATGAATCGTGTCACACGGCGTGAGCGTTGGTTGCTTGTTTAATGAATTGGCTAAATTAATACACGTAAATGTTTAAATGCAAGGTCTGTGTTTATATCGAAATCAAGCTTGTAGGATAAATTGTGAATTAATGTTTAAAGGAGTTTGTTTGTTTATTATTATTATTTTTTATTTTAAACTTTTTCTTCATCAGCTCTTCTTAAAGTTCCTGTAGTGTAACAAATGTTCTCTCAATTAAAATTCCTGCACGCAGGATGATTATAAAATGTATATTAAATTTAGTGCTAATTAATCGCATCCAAAATAAACGTTTTTGTTTACATAATATGTTTGTACACTGTGTATATTTATTATGCATATAAAAAAACAAACATACAATATTTATTTTGAATATATTTACATGTATTTACATGTATGTATTTTTATTCATATAATTATTATTATATATAAATATATTTAATATATAAACATAACATATTTTTCTTAAATATATCCATGCATGTGTGTGTTTTGTGTAAACACAATTTTTTATTTTGGATGCAATTAATCGCAATTAATCGTTTGACCACTAATTATATTATATTATATTGCTTTTTATCACATCGCATTGTTTAAATACTAATAAAAATAACTAGTGAAGAAAAATACATTTGCTATATAAATAAATAAATGAAAAAAGCCCGTATACTGTATATTTAAATATAATTTTTATACTAAAATGTTGTTGTTGGGGGAAAAAAGTCTCTCTCAATCGTACTCTTTCTGGGATCTGTGAAAGCGGGGTGAAACGTTCAGTGGAACGCTGTCTGCGCGTTTTAAAGTGGAGGCCGTGAACTCTAGGTATTATCGCTCTAATGCCCCGACACAGACAGGCGGGGGAGAATCACACAACCACATGCAACTGTCCTCATTCGCTCACATGCGATAAACACACGGCCATGTTTGTGTTAAGAAATTACTGTATTGGGGTTCTGAATTTTGCTGTGTTAAAATAGCCAAATTGCTACAAAAAAAAAAAATATATATATATATAGGTTTGCTATTTTCTGTAAAGAATATAATTAATTGTTTTAGTGTTTTAGCTTCTGTCCACCGTCAATCATTAATGAGCTTCTATATTTATATATCTAGCACAATGTGTTATTGCAAACATACTTTATGTTAAAAAACCTAATTAATACAGGCTAAATGATCTATTGCTATAAAAGACAGTCAAATGTTGTTAACAGATGAAAAGTTCATCGCTTTTTTTTTTTTTTTTTTAAAGATTCGGGTTCCAAGTGTGTGTTCTAATTTAATGGCTATAATGGTTTAAACATTAAACATTAAATCAAACATTAATTTTGCTGCCATAGTAATAAAGAAGTTAAAATACTAAAATACTATAAGATGTGTCAACATATATCAAACACTTTACAGTGACACTTGGCACTTGAAGAAATAAAGTCTGAAGTAATTTAAAAGTGAGGTAAAGATGTAATAGCGACACTGCAACAAATTACAGATGAATGAAGACATATTACAAAATGATTGGAAACATGGCATTCACAAGCTGACTGAAATGTCTTGTGGGCTGGCCGTTGTTCAAGCTTGATTTTATAGATGTGTGCTTATTGAATACATACACACATTTTCATGCTTACACATCACATTCTTGTAATTATAATAGATTATGACCACATGGAATTAAATCTGTTTAAGGATCTAAATATATGATACAACCACAGTTAAAAAGGTCAAAAAAGAATTGAAGAAGGGTCTGGAATGTAAACTAAGATAAATATTACAAAATTAAGAAATTTTAAAAAAGTTAAAAATAAGATAAACATTTATTATTACTATTATGAATTGTTATTATAGTCAGTGGTTAAATGGGACATCACCCCTGTTCTCTGTGGGCACTGCCATCTCTCACCAATCACAAGAGACACATGAACTCTACATGAACCCGTCTGTCTGAACTCATGAAGCTGATAACTCATTTTTGGAAATTAAGCAGGTTTTAGTTATATTGAGATGGTGTGATCTTTGCCCTAAATGTGTTGTTGTTAAAAAGTGTAAACGGCAGAGTGTATTAAAAAAAAAAAAAGAAAAAAAAGAAAATTTTATTTCGAGGCGCATTGATTTAAACATTTTTAGCAGCGACTGTAAAAGTGAACAAACACAACAAATATCAATTTATGTCATATTGTATTTGATGATTATATCTTTAATGGTTTTTGAAGGTTTTGAGTTGTTAAATGCGCTAAATGATCAAAAATATGTTAATAAAATAATAATATATTAATTTTTGATTTAAAAATAATTTTTAATTTTTACTATGCTTAACTTATACATCATGACTAGAAAATGCAACTTGACAGAAACAATTCAAAAATAATTTTAATATAACAAATAATGTCTAATTAAGACATTACAGTATGTCTTTCGGTTCAAGTTACAATTTTTGAAATCAAAACGTTTTATAAAATATTAATACATGCAATAGAGAAATTAATAATTGTAAGGTGTGGTTGATATTAGTGTATATTTTATCAACTTGTCTGGTAAGGACCTCAAAAACTTCATTATGTCAGTAACACTTTACAATAAGGTTTATTAGTTAACGTTAGTTAACTACATTAGTTAACAGGAGCTAAGAACGAACAATACTTCTACAGCATTTATTAATCTTAGTTAATGTTAATTCCAGCATTTATTAATGCATTATTAAAATCAAATTTTGTTTGTTAACATTAGTTAATGCACTGTGAACTAACATGAACAAACAATGAACAATTGTATTTCTATTAAAGATTAATAAATAGTGTAATAAATATACTGTTCTATGTCCGTTCATGTTAGTTAATAACTTAACTAATGTTAACAAATGGCACAACTTATTGTAGTGTTGGCTATATATCAAAAGAAGTTCTCTTAATTTATTTTTCATTCATTTTTAATTCTTCATTGCTCTGATTTATGCACCAAATCTATTTCGCTTTATTTCAAAATAAGTCACTACTAAGATTATTTTTGTTTTCTCTGAAGTGGAATTTAAAATAACGTTAACACCTGCACAACCTTTAAATAATGCAAACGCTTCTAAACATAATAATACTTTCAAAATCGCCCTTTTATATTTAACCAAGCGTCGTTAAAAGCATGCGAACAAATAAACTTTGCAACTGACACAAGAGAACAGCTCTCACGGTCACTGGTCATTTTTTCCTCTAGGGATGCAGGTAGGGTTAAAACAAGGCTAACATGTCTCTATTCATTCCGTTTTCTCTTCATATCCATCTACAGAAAAGCAATCAAATGGGCGCACAAATCTCTCCCAAATAATTGACCGACTTTTTGGGGTTCAAACAGAGGCCACGATAATGCTGACAGTGTCGCTTTGGTATAACAGCTTAGCTTCTGCGTCCTCCTTTTATTTTTCCCTCGGCAAGTCGTCCCTCTGCCCTGCTGTTGAACCTGCACATTTCTGACCGATGGGCAATTCTGTCGCTTTTAAACAGCAGTGGGTGATGGGGGACAAATGCCAGCTGTGATCTTACCCCATGCCATCTCTAAAATATTCAAAGAAACTTTACTGGCAAGACTGTGGTACTGCGTTGCCAAAACACAAGCCGTTATTAAATATCTTCGGTATGTATTTATAGATCTATAATAATAATACTAAACTCATGAAGAAATGCTTATATTTCAAAATTGAATTAGAGTGAACAAATGTTTTTATTTGAACAAAAAATATGATGGCAAAAAGCTCTTATGTTATTTGAGAAGCGATGTCTGAAATATTGAAAAAGAAGATGATGATGAGGGTTATGGAGCTAGTCATGGACATTTAATCAGGACTACATTCTCTGACATGAAGGTTGATTGCTATGCAAGCTGAGGGCAGCACAGATCTGAGGGCATTTCATTGTGTGTGTGTGTGTAAGCAGCATGGTAATAATCTCATAGCTGCATCATCTGCCAGGGCCTTTTAGATCCATTTCCCCTCAGCCTGGAATAGCAACAGGGCAACAGCTGGTGTAGATGAACGCAGGCGGGCGGACGGGGAGGGTTATGACGAGGGGGGTGTGGGTGTTCCATTTTTTTTTTTTCTTTTTTTTTCTTTTCCTACCCCTCCGAATTAATCCTGACACTTTGACCCTTGCCTAAATTCTTGGTTCCATGTTGCGGTCTGTGGCTGGGATTGAGACGCATGAAATTACAGCAGGAAAGCAGGATAATGCGTCCCATGCCAATCAGTTTTTCCCCCCAACGTTCCGTCAATCTGGATTGTCCCAAACTCCTTTGACAAGAGGAGAAGTTCAAAGTTCATTACCTGACAAAAACTAGTCCATTTCCACTTTTCAAAGAGATTGTAAAAGCACAGTCCGGGGGAAAAGAATATGTTTAAAATGGATAAGGTAGCGATGTTCCACTTTATATAAGGTGGCCTTAACTACTATGTACTTACAATTAAATTAATAATTTGATACAATGCACATATTGTTTACATACATGTTTTTACATTGTCCTTATATATTTTAAAAATAACTGCATGTAATTACATCTGTAATTTATTTCTGTAATTACATTTATAGTTAAACTGTTGACCCATCGCTTAACCTTTAACACTTAACCCACCCTTAAACTTACCCATACCACCAAACCTGTCCCTAACCTTACCCGTATCCCACCTCAATAGCAGCAAAAGTGTTTTGCAATACAATATGAACACAAAAAGTGCATTCTACTTTTTTTGTAAGTACGTAATAGTAAAGTGGAACCAAAAAAACAAACAAACAAAAATTATTAAATTATTAATTAAATATAATATTATATATAATGTAATGCTTGTTAAGATAAGACACTATTTGGTTGAGATACAACTATTTGAAAATCTGGAATCTGAGGGTGAAAAAACAACAACAACAACAAACAAATCTAAATATTGAGAAAACTGCCTTTAAAGTTGTCCAAATTAAGTTCTTAGCAATGCATAGTACTAATCAAAAATAGTTTGATAGTTTTTATATATTTAAGGTAGGAAATTTACAAAATATCTTCATGAAACATGATTTTTACTTAATATCCTAATGATTTTTGGCGTAAAAGAAAAATTAATAATTCTGACCCATACAATGTATCTTTGGCTATTGGTATGAATAGACCTGTGCTACTTATGACTGGTTTTGTGGTCCAGGGTCACATATATTAAGTTGTCTACTAAAGTATATTATATATATTTACTGTATATACTACTATACAAGCCAATAAATATTATTATGAAAATACTTTTAAAGCCTAAAAAAAAATTGGTATTTGAATTTCAACTAAACAAATTCAAACTAAATCTGTTAGGATGTGTAATAAGTCATTATGTCAGCATTTTCACCATGAACCTTTATTCAGGTTGCTAGATTAGTTCATGAGACCCTGCTGCTCACATAAGCTGTGTGTTTTTATTGTAACCATTAACATTATTGAAGACCCCCTGTTACATTTTTAATTAGAAAATTGAAGAATGTCACGGGGACTTGAGTGCACGACTCTTAATGATCGGTCTGGATTAGCTGTCATTAAGGGATAAAATAGACATTAACCGCTCAACACTCTAATCCACAAAAACAGCACTGGTCTTCAAGACATTTCTCAATCACCAAAACAAACGCATTGAGCACCTGACAGTTCGTGACTATGTGACTGTGTTTTATTTTTAGATTACTGGATTTATAAATGCATCATGATAGCTAACAAGAAATCCTGTAAAATCAAATTTCATGGTTGGATAAACATTTCACTCTGTGTGAAAAATAATTATTTCTGAATAAATAAAATGATTGATTTGAATATTTATAATGCAATTCTTTTCATTACTTGTTTTAAATTTTATTTACACACACACACACACACACACACACACACACATATGGGAACATTCAATAGGCGTAATAGTTTTTATACTGTACAAACCGTATTTTCTATCGCCCTACACCTACCCTATACCTAAACCTAGCCCTCACAGGAGACTGTGCACATTTTTACTTTCTCAAAAAAAAAAAAAAAAAAAAAAAAAATTCATTCTGCATGATTTATGAGCCTGTTTCCTCATGGGGACCTAAAAAAGTCCCCTGGTATTTGTCACATTATGGGGACCAAATGTCCCCACAACGATAGTAATACCAGTAAATTTGGACCTTGTGGGGACATTTGGTCCCCATAATGTGATAAATACCAGGTTAACAAATACACACACACACACACACACACACACACACATTTTAAACAAATTTGCAGCATTCATAATCCATACAGTTAAGGTGCTTAAAGGAAAAGGGAAACAAATCACATACTAAGACATTCTAAAATTCATACAGTTTATAAATAAATAAATAGAGAGACAAACAAATAAAAATAATTATATACTTACAGTATACTTCATCACCTCATTTACCCTGGACCACAATACCAGTCATAAGTAGCATGGGTATATTGTAGCAATAGCCAAAAATACATTGTATTGGTCAAAAAGATTGATTTTTCTTTTACGTCAAAAATCATTAGGATATTAAGTAAAGATCATGTTCCATGAATATATTTTGTACATTTCCTACCATAATTATATCAAAGCTAAATTTTTGATTAGTAATATACATTGCTAAGAAATCATTTGGACAACTTTAAAGGCGATTTTCTCAAAATTTTGAGATTCCAGATTTTCAAACAGTTGTATCTCAGACAAATATTGTTCCCAACAAATGGAAAGCTTATATATTTAGCTTTCAGATGATGTATAAATATCAATTTAGAAAAATGTACCCTTATGACTGGTTTTGTGGTCCATGGTCACATATAAAAGTATATATTACTCTATTTCATAAAAAATATCTGAGAGTTCACTGTACTGATCTAATGTTCATACTTCATGAATTATTTACTAAACAAAGTACCTCTTAATAAACCAGCATAAAAGAAACACTGAAATGGCAAAAGTTTTTCTGTTTTGTGAGTGCTATTTATTCATCTGTCAGATTGTATTTTTAGAATGCTTTTATTTCTACCCATTATTTTCTCCATAATGTATAAAGTGTTGCTTGAAGCTTTTAACAGAGGTCTCAGCACTGTGACAGGAAAGACATTCAATGCATTTCCTTTTTGAAAGACACGACCATCATGACCGTCCCGTGCTTTTACCCGCAAACAAGCAAATCCATTTACGGACAAACCGAATGGTTTATTTCTCCTTTTCTCCTTTTTTACATCACCGCTCCCCGACGAGCGAGCTTGCCGATCGGACCATCTCAGAAGATCCGTCATGAATACTTAATACCCGAAATGTTGCTCATGCGGCCATTTTCACGGTTCAAGAAACAGAAGTTGGTCGCAACTCGTAACCGCTTTCACTTTTTTCTTCACTTTCTCTTGAGATTCTGAACATATGTGGCAGCAAACAGCATTACTAAATGGGCTCGCTTGTGTACGTATGTCTAATTTCATTTCATCACGACGGTTCACCATCAGGTCATCTAACAGCGTGAGGACAAGCGCGTTAAGTAATGCGCTGCAGTATGAGTCAACAAATATAGGATTATGTTATTTGGTTTAACAGATAAGCTTTATTTCTTCAGATTAAACAAGCATTTACAAAAGCTCTATTTAGCATAAAGCGCCACAGTCATTGATATGATTATGGTATGGTTGTATGTAGGCCAAGGCCTGAAAACCACAGGCGACGTAAGTAAATTCAGCAGATCTGGGAAAACATCGCAAGCTCCTTACATGAAGGATACAGTCGCATTGCAAACCCATGTTCAGACAAATCCACGACTGTGACCTGCAGTGCCACCTGCGTCCATTAGGGGGAGTAAGAGGTGCAGATAGAAAAAGGAAGCACAGACAAGCAAGAGTTCAACTGAAATCAGAAAAGCTGCTGCACAAAGAGGGTGTTGTCTGGCGGAGACGTTAAACACCTTGGCCGGCATCCTGTTGAGATAGAGAACTGCACAGTAAGAGGCCTTTAATAAGAGTAGATTAGTGATTTGGCTTTAGATTGTGATATACTGTACACACATACACACACACAAACAGGTGGATTCCACTCACACTCATAGCACCGCTAAAGTTGAACGGGTCAAGCATGGGAATACATGGAACTGAGCACTTGGATTCAAAGATGTCATTCAGTGGCTCCGAAATGTGATCGAAAAGGCTGAAGAGCCCCAACTCCTGTGGATTCGCTCTGAGAAGCGCTTGACTTTTCTCTCTTGTTCATCTTCTTCCAGCGCTTTCTCTATCTCTGCTTCGCTCCGGGACCGTAATACCACATCAATGCCTCAGCGGGGCTGTGGCACCAGGCAAATGTAAACAGAGAGGTCATCCCTCCTCTCTCGTGCTGTGCTCAGGTCTTTTTCTCATCCCTTCATCGCCTCTGAAAGGTCTAGCCTTTCACACGGGACAAGAGAGGGATGAAGGTGAAGCATGACATCCCATTTGAGGTTTAATGAAAGCGAGGGAGGAGAGGAGAGGAGAGAGAGTAAATGACTCAGGGATCTCAGCAGATGATCGTTGGAGATGCAGCACTGGTCTGAAGAGAGGCAGAGCTGTCATAAGACTGGGAAAAAAGAAAAGAAGGATGAATAGGCCACAGCTGGATAGACGGATGAATGAATGGGGTGAGGAAAAAAGGATAAAGGAGTTTGTCTTATTACCCCCCTTTGTAACTGACCCACCCATTCTTTCATAACATTTACACCCATAATTTGTTACAGTTACAAAAAATAGATTAAAATTCACATTTACGTTCTTTTCTAACCAATGCAAATACAGTGCGCATATCACATAATGTCAAGTCTTGTCCTGTTGTCAGTATATCTCCTCCAAAACCTAGTAAGCTGCTTTGCTGCCTACCTAGGCATGGAACCACATAAGAGACAGATATGGAACACTTTACATGAAACTCACGGGATACTAAACTATTTATGTATTTATTTTAATATTTATGATTTACTTTTTATATGCTCTAAAAAAATGCTGGTTATTTCAACCCAAGGTTGGGTCAAATATGGACTAACCCAACTTTTAGGTTAAAAATGTAAATTAAAAATGTAACCCAACAGTTGGCTTAGTCCATTTTAGACCTAAAGTTAAGGTAGGTTGAAACATCAGCATTTTAGAGTGTATACTTTTCTTTTTCTTAATGAGCAAAGATGCATTAAATTGAACAAAAGTGATGGTTGAAATATTTACATTGTTACAAAACAAAAACAAAACAAACAAACAAACAAAAGCAATAAATGCTGTTGCTTCACTCTAAAATATGCTGGTGAAATATGGACAAACCCAGCAACTGGGTTGTTTCGATCCAGTAGTTGGGTTAAATGTTTAACCCAATCTTATGGGTAGTTTTATTTAACTCAACTATTGTTTAAAAATTACAATATGGCTGGTTTAAAATGAACTAAAAATAGGTTATAAAACAAAAATCAGATACATAATTATTAGAGGCATCAGCAATAATCAAAAGGTGGACATTCATTAGACCATGTCCGCACTAATACGTTTTTGTTTAAAAATGCATATTTTTCTCTCCATTTTGGCTTTGAGTCCACACTGAGACAGGGTTTTTGTCATGGAAGACAGAGCTTTTTAAAAACTCTGTCTTAAGTGGATACATTTGAAAATGCTGTTTTTGCAATGAAGTGTGAATTGTGAAAACGGAGACTTTTGAAAACAATGACACGTTTAGTCATGTGACACATATTGCCCCAATAGATAGTGTACCTGTTATGTGCTATTTACTTTCACACTATTGCTACAAATGTGTTACTTTGTACACTCTTTATATCACAGTCCTGCAAAGATGACAGAAAATTTACTCGCGATTGCAGTTTGCAGCAAAAAAGAGGGCAGTTGCATTTTAGATCACACATACAACTGGGAGTGAATGCGACCTGGACGTGTCATTGAATGGTGAGATATTTTCCTAAATGAAATGATTGTGCCAGAAGAATTGCATGAAAACGCATCATGCCTGTTCCATCTGTATCATCTCAGTGAGCTTCTTTAAGGCTGTAGGCATGCGCAGTAAAGCAAATATAACGTTTTCTGACATTTCAGTGTGGATGAGAAACTTCTGGAAAACGCTAGTGTGGGCGGACAGCATTTTAAAATGTAAACGCCAAATTCAAATGCATCCGGATCAATGTAGACGTAGCCTTAATAAACAACTAAAAAAATGGTTTATTATTTATTATTTATTCAACTTATTATTAATGTTCATTTATTGAACATTTTAATAAATGTCAATTTCCCAATTTTGGGTTCATTTTAAGCATTTACATTTAGTCATTTTGCAGATGCTTTTATCCAAAGCGACTTACAAATGAGGACAATAGAAGCAATCAAAATCAACAAAAGAGCAATGATATGTAAGTGCTACATAGTCTGTCTTAAGTCTAAAGTCATAGTCTTAAGTCTAAGTTAGCTCAACGCAGTACACATAGCAAGTTTTTTTTTTTTTAATTATAAAATAAATAAAAAGAAAACAGATATAGAGCAAGCTATTATTATTTTATTTTTTTTAAAGCAAGAAATACTGGATTTTTTTAGCAATAGTTTTTTGTCCATATTTTACCCAGTGCTGGGTTGTTTTTAACCCAGCATGTTTTAGAGTGTTTGAATTTTAAATGAGTGAATGAATGAATGAATGAATGAATGAATGAATGAATGAATGGATGAATGAATGAATGAATGAATGAATTCAGATTTTTTTTTTTACCTATCTATCTATCTATCTATATGACTGTGGTTGTATTGCTTATACGTCAGCAGCTGAAACTAACCTTAAGAAACTAGACACAGAAGAAGCTCAAGCCCTTAGAATATGCAGTGGAGCTTTTAAAACATCTCCAGTTGCGGCAATACAGGTAGAAACAGGGGAGATGCCACTGAGTATTAGAAGACTAAAACTTATGCTTTCATATTGGGTTAACCTACAAGGGTATAGTGAGTGACACCCTGCAAAGAACATAGTACAGGAGTGTTGGGAACATAACAAATCAAATTTCCGGAGTTTTGGATGGATAGGAAATGTAAAAGCAAGCATAGCATGTCTTCACTCTATTCAGTATTGTCCTACTGTCCCATACTCAGATATTCCCCCTTGGATGTTTACAATGTCATTAATTGACTTGCACTCACAAAAAGAAATTAAAAGGAAAATTAAACTAATGCCTGTCTGGAGTATAGTACAAAGCTGACGAGTCGGCTGCCTCCCCCCTACTTATCAGCATCTTCCCGTCCCTTAATCGCCGCCCTTCACGAGGCTCCCGACGGGAGTGGGCGTGCAAGAGAGGAGGGGCGCCGAAACAGCCAGGTCTGGCAGCGTGTGATGAGGCATACCTGACGTCAATGAAGCCTCATCACTGCCGCGGTTGAAATGCTGAGCGCACCTCTCCTCGGGAGACCAGTCTCTGTCCTCGTGGGTCCAGGAAGGGAGCACTGAGGGGGGACCAAGCGCCACCGAAGCAACAAGCTGCCGTTCTGACACCCGCGGTCTGGACAAGTATCGTACCCATTAGACAGTTGACGGGAGAGGATGCCAAGCCGTTAAATCCCCCACAAGTGCCGTAAGCCAAGGAGGACGTAGCCGCTGAAGGAAGCCGCCACCCCTAGAGCCGCAGATCTGAGAGGGGAGACTGCGCCCCTTACCTGGACCCTTCCTTCTCCTTCACGGAGCACCTCCCCCCTCCCCTTTTTTTTTGTTTATGTTCAATAAAAGCCTCTCCGAGGCCTGACGTCACACCCACTGTGTCTGTCGTTTGCTCGTCCCGCCACAATATCTATCTATTTAGCTTTCTATCACAAAGACTATAGAATACCCAAGAGTTGTCACTAGTATAGTTTTGAATGGGGAAAGATGCAACGCTCATTATGGCCGCGAAGCCTCACCTTCTTAATGAAAGAGCCAGTCGTTGACAAGTAAATTCAGCACGTCACTGCAGCTGCCTTTAGAAGTCCCTACTGCTATAGAAACAGTCAGCGTTCTGACACGTGCACTTAGTACTGCGTATGCGCATTGGCTGATCTCGCCTGAAAATGAGCTTTTTTAACGCTATTGGAGCATAAGGAAGGATATTTATCGGGCAGCTTGTCAGATTTCATTGGTGATTTCAATTATGACATTTAATTATAAGCTTGGTGAACAGTTTTGGAGAATTTGATGTTTCCCCATTCAAATAGATAGGAGCTGCACTTGCCTGCCCGAGAGGCGTTTCTATCACTATATTTTTTGATCATATAAATACTACTTGGTAAGCATAAAAGACAATTTTTGTTGTTGTTTTCTTTCAAAACACTCCTTGAACAGCACTTTTAGAATAGTTAGTGTAGAATTCTATAATATCGGCATTTGAAAATGTCCTCCAGCTAAAAATCGAAACATTTTCTCCGTGCTTTGAGCACGATTCAGAATTAAACAGGGAATATTTGCTAGTCTAAGGTCTCATCTTTGACCTCTCTAAAACAGAAATAGAGGCTTGCAATAAAAGATGATTTTGCAACTGAGACTTATGCCCACACCGTTGGAATAAAATGCAAAAATGCTAATTTTAGCTTGTAACTAAAGCAGTAACCTCAAAGGCACAAAAGAGAACTCCCAAAGGTAGAGATTGTTTCCACACTTTTATGACAGTGTAGGACCAAACAAATCTAAGAACTTGATTTTAAAATATAAAATGTAATAAATGGATCTAAAAGCACTATATTTTATTAGCAGCTGAAAGCACTGTCAAATTAACCAACGTAATTAATAAAAGAACAAATAAGGGGCAGTGAAGGTGCACTTATCGACAGGCATTCAAACGCTGCCATAATCGGCTGAGCTTTCTGGGAGATCTAGAGCTGCAGATTCTGTGTGTGGCCTGCTGATGCCAAATTATTCCTCTATTTCTCGTCTCAAATCCTAGTGTCCCTTTCATTTACTGCCCACTTCCTGTCAGGCATCACACATATGCCCGCTCTTCAGGCGCAATTACATACGCCCCGAAAAACACTGTACTGTACAACTCTGACTCATCAATATAATCACCCAACTGCTGTTTCAGTGGCCGTATAAAACAGCGTGGGATAAATTGGCTTAAATTCAATGCATTCACAATTACATTAAATGCAGGGCAATTAGCAATGGGTGCTAAAGGTTTTTAATGTGACATGCGCTCCTCCATGCTCTGTTCCCCATTAGTGATATTAGAGCAAACCACAACTCATAATAGACATAATAGTTTGATAGTTTGAGTTTTTTTGCACGGAGATTGTCAGTTTGCTGTATGGAGTTAAAGCTGCCAACATTGACCCATGTATTTGTGTATCCCATAAGCCCCAAATGGCTTCTAATGGGTGAGTTGAGAGACACTGAAAAGGTGGGACTGCTCAATCATCTCTGTCCCACTGTAAGTTTCCTGTAAAGCGGAGTGTCCACACACACAAATATAAGCGCATAAACTCAAAGCATGTACTTTAACACAATATACACTTGAGAATGACAATCTTTGAAGCACCCAGTGCATTTGAAATAACACATGAAATGCATCTCATACATATAAACACAGCACAAACCAATACACGCACTAGGGACGAGAGGAAAATAATTAGGTTTTAAAGTTTGTAGGGGAGAAACCTGATCAGGGTGCAATAAATTCCTACATTTCCTTTCTAATGGAAAACAAAAATACTGAGAGAGAGAGAGAGAGAGAGAGAGAAGGAGAGGAAAAGAGCGAAACGGGAAAAATGCTACGGGCAAGCTAACAGGCAGCTGATATCGATCAGTGGGTGTCCAGCGATGATAATTGGAGGTTTTAATTGTCAGAGGGGTAAGATGGAAAGAAGCTGATGAATAAATGCATCATTCTGTCTGTCTTGTTGATTTTGATATGGAGCTTTATGTGTTCTGCTGTTTTTTTGCTACACGTTCCTCCAGGGGTGACCTTTGTGAGTGTGTGTGAAAGAGAGATGGATTTATGTATATAGAGGGAGAAATCATAATTTAGTTTTTAGTCTATGTATTTTAGCTTGAGGTCATCTTAATGTGCTAAGGTTCTTCTAAACACTAACAAAAATCGCTTGTATATCATATATACATTTAAAATATAAATCTAAATTTTGGTTTTGTGGTTAGTCCATGTAAAATCCGCAAAATGTTATTTTTTTACCACCATAAGAGGGAACATACAAAATGCATGTTATTTTGTACTGATCTAAATAAGATATTTCACATAAAAGACATATATAGTCCAGAAGAGAAAATAATTGTTGAATTTATAGACATTGACCCTGTTCAAAAGTTTATATACACTTTATTCTTAATACTGTTTTGTTACCTGAATGATCCACAGCTGTTTTTTTTTTTTTTTTTTTTTTTTTTTTTTGGTAGTTGTTCATGAGTCCCTTGTTTGTCCTGAACGGTTAAGTTAAACTGCCTGCTGTTCTTCAGAAAATTCCTTCAGGTCCCACAAATTCTGGTTTTTCAGCATTTTTGTGTATTTGAATCCTTTCCAGCAATGACTATGAATTTGAGATCCATCTTTTCAGACTGAGAACAACTGAGGGATTCATATGCAACTATTACAGAAGGTTCAAACGCTCACTGATGCTCCAGAAGAAAACACGATGCATTAAGAGCCAGGGGAGTAAACTTTTAAACAGAATGAAGATGTGTACATTTTTCTTATTTTGCCTAAATATCATATATATTTTTTAAATTTAGTACACTTCAGAAGCTACAGAAGATACATGTTTCTCATTAGACAAAATACACAAATTCAAATTCAAATACACAAAAATGCTGAAAAAACAAATAATATGTGGGACCTGAAGGATTTTTCTGGAGAACAGTGGGCAGTTTAACTGTTCAATACAAACAAGGGACTCATGAACAACTATCACTAAACACACACACACACAGCTATGGATCATTCGGGTAACAACACAGGATTAAGAATCAAGCACGTTAATATAATTTTTATAAATTCAACTATTATTTTCTCTTGTGGACTAAATGCATTTAAAATGCGAAATAAAAATTCTGTTTTAGTGTATGTTAGCTTACACATTTAAAATGCAAATCAAAATTTAGTTTTGAGATCATACTAATATTTTTCTTAACACTGACAAAATTTGCTTTCATCAGACATATGCATATGTACATCCTTTGTCTAGAGGGAAAACAGCAAAACTATTCATTTTTGTGTAATCAGATACTCTCTAGAAAGAGAATGTTCCATCCTCTAATATATTAAATTGCAAATGATGATTAATGGCTGTGACATAAATAAAAGCGTGTAGCTATTTTTCCTTTTAACAAAGAACCAGTTCTAACTTCCTGTGACAATAGGAAATACATCTATAGAGGAAAGAAAAGAAATATTAACAAATGCAGATGAATCAAACATTGTGTGTGTAAGAGAAAGACAGAGAGAGGGAGAAATCCTTTACATACTGTAGTTCCTTACAGTACATCAGTCTTTTATCTTATATGGCCTGTTCTTTTTCTCCCATTTATTATGGAAATCATCTTTATGAAATACATATGACCTCCTTACACGCATACTCATATCCCTGCAACGTTTATAGCATAATGTCTGTCAGAAGCAGCTTCTCCCTCATTCATCATGTCTATTTAGCAGGAGAGAGATGCCGTTTCCCTCTCTCGGTGGAAATAACGTCTGTCGCCAGTCCATTTAAACACATCCTCTCCCTCGCTCGCTCTCTTTCTTTTTCGTTTCGTGTTATTTCTCCATTCAAATTCTCTCCTGTAATGTCCTAGCTCATTCATCGTCAATATAGTGTTTCAAAACAGTCGCTTGCACCTTCCATTTTCTCTTACCGCCCCTCCTTTTTCTCCCCTCCAAACCCCATTTTAAGTATTTTCGGTGTAATTCTAAAAATCCCCTTTTCTGTCACACACACATACGCTTGTTTTCCACATGGATCTGTGCATGGGCTGCGCTTCCTCTGCGCTGACTTTAGACGTTCTCCCAGCCTGCTAAAATAAACCGACGTGGTCCTGAGACTCTGAACAAATAAGCATCTCACTTTGGTCCAGATTCTCGAGCGGCTATCCCGCCGGAGTAAGTGATTGTTCCTTTACCTCCCTGATTAAAAGAAACAGGCTGGAATATAATACCTGCACTATTACAACCCAACCGGAAAAATAGCAGGCCTAATCCTGAAGAAAAGAAGTGCTCGTGTACATTGTGATTGGCAAAGCACCATGAAAGAAAACGGTGGGAGAGATTAGAGATTTTTACCTCTTCACGCTGGACGCTGAACCAGGGCAGAAGGCTTTTAAGATCGCCTGATCCGTTCTAGAAGAAACGCAGTGGTAAGCCAGGGGTTGTGTAATTGATTTTTTTTCTCGCTGAGGCATAAAAGAGGCTTTTGTCTGTCCAAAGAAGAAACACTGTCATTTCAAGAAAACTGTGTGTGTTTGTAAGAATGCACACTGAATCTCTGCCTGCGGCCGCTCACTCGCAGTGTGAGTTCTGCACTGTGCAAATTGATGTCAGGGGAAATATACAGTAGATGAGCTTAAAAAAGGATGAATGTCACTCATCAAGATGATGACAAAAACAACAACAGCCTGAGCATGTCTAGTCAAAAAATTAATTATTAAAAGTTGTCACTAAAGTTTACAACAAAACTTGTTCCTTGTCATTAGCATTATCAAACAAAATTTTAATAAATAATCAGTTTCCAACAATTTTTCCCAGACTTCGTTTCTGATTAGCTAGAACAACATATCAGGCAGGACAAAAATATAAATTTCATCCCAGCAGGCACAGGACGTCAATATGACGTCAATATAACGTCAGGTTGACGCTGGACATGACGTCAGACAGACGTTGCATTTTGGTTGAGAATGAAAATCATGTTGACGTCAGTATTTGATGCCAATTTGACATTGACTTAACGCTGTATTTTGGTTACACAACCCAAAAACAACAAATATCAATGTCAGCTGACGTCGGTATTGGACATCAAATTGACATTGATATTAGACGTTGAATTAACATTAAATTTTGGTCACCCGATGTCGCAACTGAAACGTAACCAAATATCAACGTCTAATGTCTAATTAGACGTCTAACGTCTAATCTCGGATAATTATATATAATTATCCGATTACTTGATTAATCGTCAGAATAATCAATAGATTACTCGATTACAAAAATAACTGTTAGTGACAGCCCTAATCTAAAGTATTATAGAGACATTCTTTCATGTGTTATTCATATGTTACTTCACTCTCTCTCTCTCAAAAAAAGCATAAACTAGGACAGTACTCTTTCAAAAGGAACACATTTGTGCCAAGGATACCACATCAGCTTTTGGAGCTTTGTTTTTGTTGCAAAATCATGCATTTTGTCAGAATAGACAGATATTTTTGAATGACCTTTAGTATAAAGATGTCATTGCCTTTGTATTAATATAAATGTGGGATAGAATAAACTATTTTCCAAAATTCAAAAACATTACACTGTCACCTTTACATTTTTTTTTTTTAAAGATGTCTGATATTTTTAATCTTAAAACAATAAGATAACTTTTGATCCTAATCTATTAGTAAACAGTGAAGGTAATATTAAGATTAATAAATGCTTATTCAATTCGAAATAATTATTTTGAATATATATCAGGTACAGTAAAGAAAATATCTCAACTAATGCTGTAAAATACACATGAGAGTCAGTTGGTACTATTACTATAATATTTAAGGTTAAAATCAACTGATTTGTATGCAAACGCTTAAATTACAGTCAATTAAGTTTTATAAGCCACAATTACATATTTTTACTCCAATTCGTTTTTTGAAATATAAACATTTAAACAGTGGCTGTCATAAAACCTTGACAGATTTATTCAAAAATAAATTAAACATTGAAGAACAGTAAACATTATAATGTTAATTTTTAGCAAAATGCTGCTCTCTACAGTTCAATTTTCTAGGTGACTAACGAGTTTATGGTCACTTCTGAGGTAAATGTGACGTTGTTTACAAGCTGTTATATTGACGTCTTTCAGCGGTTGAAACACAGATAGAAGGTTTACATGAGACAGGATACGGATTTCGCTAGTTTTCAACATACCTTTGGATGTTTTTTCACGTTTATTAATGCTGAAATTGGTATTAAAGCGGAAGAGATGATCAGTTCACGTGCACTTCGCGTTGCCGCTAGGGCTGGAAGTCGATTCCAAAAAGAATCCTCGATTCCGAGGGGTTGGGAATCGATCCCATCAAGGGGAATCGACTCGCCATTCATAGCCGTTTTCAACAAAGCTTATCTATGGGCGCCTCTCAAACGAAAAGTTGCATCATATGAAGCCTGCATATCTCGGCTGCTGTCATCAAAGGTCGCTGAACATCGATTCACGAAAATAAACTGAAAAGATGAGCTCGTTTGAGGATGCAGCCTTGCTCGCTAATAGTGATTAGAAGTCTGATTCGTTTCCATGAAAAGGTTCTTTCGGATAGATCGTTTTAATTAACCAGTTCAAAAACGATTCAGAAGTTGTTTTATGGTGGAACTGCCTTACACTGTCCACAGTTTTCAGCGCTGCACAAAATAATAGATCAAAATAATAGCGCCAAAACGGTATTTATTGTTTGAATACTGTAATGAAATAGGCAGAATGTGAAATCTGAGACTTTGTTTTTTATATCAGAAGTAACAAAGCACAAAGCAAATGGGATGTGCTCTACAATGTTTTCTTTTATAACCGAAAACAGGCTAGAATAATCGATTCTTGGAATTAAAAAAATCAGTATTGTTTTGTTAAAATGAGAATTGATTAAAACTGAGAAATCAATATTTTTTACCCAGCCTTAGAGTTTAGCAGAGGTAAATTAAAATAATTAAAATAACAAATATGACAGAACAATAAATTGTCCTGGAGACACACTTTTAAAGTTCTTTTTTGACTGAATGTCCACATGCTGAACATGTGTCCACAACATTAGTCAGATGGCTGTAAATTTTTACTCTCACAGAGACAGACCAATGTTTTCTAGTCTTTAAAACAGTTCTTGAAGTCATTTAAAATCAGAGTGAAAAACATGAATTTGAACCAAACAGAATAAAAGACACACAAACCACCAAAGCACTCTCTCTCACGCACACACAGCATGCACGCACTAAAACCTCAAGACATTATCGAGACCACAAAATGCATCATCGTGCACATCGATTGGACACAGTAATTACAGAGAGATGCTTAATGGCGAGTAAGTGACCATGGTAACCAACCAGCACTTTTCTGCAAACTTCAAACCCTTTCCACACACCTGCCCAGACTCAAGAGGGCTTTTAACACAGGGAGGGGCGGCATTCTCATCTGGCTCTCTCTCACACACATGAACACACAAACGCAAATACGAACACAAGGAGAGCTGAAACATGCTGTAATAGCGAATGATACCAAATAGATGAGAACAAAGTAGCTTCAGCAAATGCAGAGAGGAGACGGATGGCTTGAGAGGGGACGTGGTTATGTCAGTGGTCAGTATAATGGGAGCTGTCTCTCTACACTTGGATGGATCTCTTGGACTCCAGCTCAAGGCTGGTCTGGATTCAGTCACACTGCAAAGCGGCCAGATTTAAATGGAGCTGCTCACAGGCTCCGGGCCAGACCTGCAGACTACATCTCTGGATATCCAGACAAAGCCAATGGGCTTCTGTTTGTTTCTCTTCCGCTCTGGCTTCCAAATTACAACAGTGCACACAAATCTAACAAGCAAATGAGTTTCGCCTCTCCTCTCCAACATTTTCCCTCTACCCTTTGCTCTTGCTGACATAGCATGAGTGTTTTGTGTGTTTTTTCACTCACACAGACACTCACCCAGCTAAAATGGGAGTTTATTAGCGGTGAAATCCCACTGCGGCCCACCCGTCTTCCTAATGACCAGCATACATGCCACACTCTGCAACCGCGACGCATCCAGGAGAATAGATAAACAGCATTCATATAAGTGTGTGTGTAGTATAAATGTGTGCATTCGCTTCAGAGAGTAAACACTAGCAGTCTAATGTGGAATCGAACATTGTTATCCCTAATGGAGGATAGTCATTTGCTAATGTTAATTACTAACATTAGTCTCAATCATTACCAATGTGTGGATATATATGCTATAATGACTTGTGTTAATGTGCATGTGTTAATGGTCACCGCGTCCAGGTCGGCGGGTCGCGCCAGTCTCAGGAGGAGTCTCATCTTGGCTCGACTAATGCTAGCAGACCTCCTACGGCTGGCACTAACTTTGAATGCGGTTTCAATGGATTTCATCAGAAATGAGCAAGATTTGCAGCATTACGGAGAAGAGGAGCATATGTGAGATTTTTCTCACCCTGCTTAGTTTCAAATCGAGAGGCAGGAACAAGATTTTTTTTCTGCTTTTAAAGGCAATTTCAGTAAATGTCACACATTTATGCTCAAACACACCGTAATGGACTGCTACTTGTCATCTTTTCACTCTGCAAGAGAAAACGCTAACCTCATAATGATGACATTTTTTTTTTATAGAGGGATAACATGTGGGTGTGGGTGTGTGTTTAGGCCTATGCATTGATTTTCAGTCAAGAACAATCTATATTTATATGGAACATAACTGCGAGGAGATTCTTCAAATATTCTCCTACTGTGAGTGTACACAACTTAATATTGTGAGAAAAAAATAAATAAATAAATTGGTCAAAAAGTTCTTAATGTTACCCTTTTACCTTTATTTTGCCAAAATATTAGTTGAAAAATTAAATCTAGGTCTGGAACTGCATGATGGTAAGTAAGAATATTCATTGTTTGGTAAGCTATGTCTTTAAACTATTTTAGCTACAACTTCCTGAATTCTGCATTAAAACACACACCCAGTCCACATCACAATTTTATTTATAATCTTTCGGGGAAAAAAAAAAAGAAAAAGAAAAAAAAAAGCCATCAATGTATCAACTGTTGGAACATATTCTGAGTGATGAAAAGAGCAAAGAGCATTTGAATGTGTGTTCACTCCCATCCTGAGAAAAATGATTAACTAATTATAGCTAAATGCAGCTCTACAGAAAAATTTGGGAGGAGTGTGTTCATACAATTTGCCCTGTTTCAATGATAAGGGCATATAAAAACAGACGCTTACTCACTCCTTTAGATAGTTCCGTCCTCCACCCCAAAATGCCTGTTTTCCTCCAAAGCTGAATGGTCCAAATGTGCTATTGCAGACAGCAAAATAACTTGTTATAAACAAAAAAAAACAAAAAAACAAAAATCCATTTGAAAAAGTACTTTGATGGGCATATGGGCATATTTGATTATACCATACTACTTCACAAAATGTAAATGTGGTCCATAAATGTCCAATACTAGTTTGTAAGTGGCGTAAACCTGTGAATTATTAATAAACTATGACTACAACAAAGTGTCTTGAGTTATTTTTGTTATTTTGAATAAAAAAAAAAAAAAAAAATTGATTAATCTTATTTATTTATTTATTTACAAAATGGCGTAAGTGCCTTGAAGAACTTGCATTTCAGATTCCAGAAAGCTGACAAAATTAATTATTTCCAAAAAATTTGGTCACTGTTCACCCTGCCTTGTCAAAACTTTGTCCTCTACCATTATGATTCTTAAAGGGATAGTAATTCTGTCATTAATTACTTACTCTTATGTTGTTCCAAACCTGTAAGACCGTTGTTCATCTTCAGAGCACAGATTTTTTTTTTTAAGGAAATTCGAGAGCTTTCTGACCCTGCATCAATAGCAGTGCAACTACCATGTTTAAGGCCGAGAAACATAGTAAGGGCATCATTAAAATAGTCAATGTGACATCATTCATGGTTCATCCTTAATGTTATGAAGGCTAATAGGGTAACATTACGGTTAAACCACTGATGTCACATGGACTATTTTAACAATGTCCTTACTAACTTTTTGGACCTTAAACATGTCAGTTGCATTTCTGTCTATGCAGGGTCAGAAAGCTTTCAGATTTCATAAAAAAATATCTTAATTTGCGTTCCGAAGATGAACGAAGGTCTTAGGGGTTTGAAACGACATGAGGGTAAGTAATTAATGAGAGAATTTTCATTTTTGGGTGAACTATCCCTTTAAAGACACATATGCAAGTTCAAAAATCAGTTTGGAGATTTTAGTCATTCTCTATTCATGTAGATAGGAGCTGTATACTTGCATGAGTGAAAGTAGCTTGAGGGGCACTGCAAAGATGATCAGAGTGATGATGGACTGAAGACAGCCTTTGGTCTTCAAAATATGTCTTCTGTAGACTACCGGCAATATCATTGACATTATTTACTTCAGTTGTCAAGCTCAAATAGCAGTGTAGCTGACAGATTCAAGTCCAGTCACAGTAGTTTATTGTCATCTCTACTGCACGGTAGAAGAAACAACATACAGCAGGTCCTATCTTTAGAAGACAGCGCTTCTTACTCAACCTTACTCAGATTTGTTTTAGTGAGTTCCCTTTTTTAACCATGTTTATGCATTTTGGGATGGATGGTGGGGTCATGTGGCCTCACACATACATAAACACACTGGAGAAGAGAGATATTACTCAGCTTAGTACAGCAGTGACAGTTAACTAAATAAGCAATGATCTGTCAGTGTATCAAAAAGGCGATGCTAGTAGATTTATCCCTATGCCCATTGTTTTCTTTATCAAAGGCCTGAAAGCATGACCTCAGATTTATGAGACTCTACTCGGCCGTTCTGTCAACATATACAGACATACACACACCACAAAGACCAGGCGCAAGTCCCCAGTGTGTTTGCACACAGCTCAGAATAGAGCTGCACTGTCAACGGAGAGAATGTTTTAATCAGAAAACAAACCAAGCATTGACTTATGTAGACACACACATGAATAAACATTAGGATATGATATAAGCAAAAATAAATTGGTAACACTTTACAGTAAGGTTAGTTAACATTGGTTAACTATATTAGTTAACATGAAGTAAGGATGAACAATTTACAGCATTTACTAATGTATCGAAATCACAAGTTGTGTTTGTTAACATTACTTAATGCACTGTGAACTAACATGAACAATGAAAGACTGTATATCTAACATTAACAAAGATTAATCAGTAGTGTAATACATTTATTGCTCATTGTTCATTCATGTTTAATGCATTAACTAATGTTAACAAAAGACACCTTATTGTAAAGTGTTACCAATAAAAGTATTAAAAAGTAAAATTATTAAAAAGCTGGGAAGTGTCATGATTTATTTATTTCATTTGTTCATTTTTTTTCTTTATGTACGTAATTTTTATGGTAACACTTTACAAAAAGGTGCCATTTGTTAACATTAGTTAATGTATCAACTAACATGAATAAATAACGAACAATATATATATATTACACTATTTATAAATCTGTAAATGTCAGTTAATAAAAAATACAGTTGTTCATTGTTTATTCATTTAAGTTCACAGTGCATTAGCTAATGTTAACAAATGCAACTTGTAATTTTAATAATGCATTAGTAAATCCTGGAGTTAACATTAACTAAGATTAATAAATGCTGTAGAACTATTGTTCATTCTTAGTTCATGTTAACTAATGTAGTAAACTATTAACTAACCTTATTGCAAAGTCTCACCATTTTATTTTTACTTTTATCATATCCTAATGTAACTAATGAACCTTACGGTAAACTGTAACTTTTTATTTTATTTTTTATTTTTTTAACCATGGTTTGTTAATCACTGTTCCAGAATCTTTCAAACATAAAATTTGAAAACCATTACACAAATTACTAATAATGTTACTTTCTACATCTTATAAATTATGATTATTTGAACAGAGTGAAATAATGTTCAGTTAAGTATTGTGTGAAAATGATTTAAAATTCCAATTATAGTATAACTGGTACTCAGTTATGGTGTCATTTCCATCAGAACCAAAAAATCCTCTATAAAGCAATTAAAAACAAGTTTTATGAAAATGTTACAAAAGTTTACAAAAGAGGACAACAGTGTCAATGAAAAACATGCTTGAGATGGAATATGGCAATATGATGAGGAAAATATTTCCAATCAATCTGTTAACAACAAACAAACAAACTTAATTTTCGATTGTTTATGATACATAAAATGATAGCTACAAAATTAGCCATGGCAAAACACGAGTCTTGCTTTAGTTTATTGCAATAATGCCGGATGTTACAGAATACTGTAGTATACATGAATAATATTCATTTACATGTATATAACACACTATAGACATTGTTAGCAGACTAATTAACCAGTTTATTTTCTAAAAGTTGAATAAACATCTATAATCATAAGTGTTTAATATAGTTTATGTATTTAATATAAAATAGAATCCGAAACTACATATTGTATGTCTGTGAGAACATAGAATATTATTCTTTTTAATTGTGTAGTATTTGGTCCGTGACTAAATGTTTATGCAGTATATATATACTGCTAATTTGAAGGAGATGTTTAGTTGTTCATATGTCTCTGAGGAAAGAGCGAGCGGAAGAAAGCACAAAAAAGAGAGAGAGAGAATGGTATAACGAGGGCAGAAGTACGAAAGACTGCGAGTGGAGCTCGTGTATCACTATTAGAGCCAAATGAGCCCAACACACACATACAGAGTAAAAGACATACTGAACACAAATCAAATACATTCAAACACACCCCTCTCTCTCTCACACGCATACATTTCACCAGCCCGAAACGTAATGAATAATCACTACTGCTGAAACAATTTCTCACTCAGATCTCAGGCTTCAGCATTTTAAGTCTCTCCGCGGTAAGTTGCTGCCAAGTTCAACAAAGTGCTAGAAATAATAATTAGTTGCCATGACAACGGCGACTGGAAAAGGGGGGTAGTTATGAAGACTAAACAATACAGAGAGAAATCAGTACTAGGAACCATTTGCATTTGAAGTGTGAAAGTTAGCACATTTCCGCATGTGCCCGGTCACGTGTTTCTGATCCGTTAGATCAGAGGCGAACGCGTTATAAACAACAAATCTAAAAAAACTATTTTTATGAAAGTATATGCACAGCATCATAAATCCAGGCAAGCCGGAGACGAGTGAGAAGGCACACTGATGCCTGATTACTTTTATGTGGTGACTTTGGGCTTTTCTTCATGGTGAAATCCTCCACGTTACCCATCGAGACCATTAAAACATATTCTCATTGCGGGCCGGCCCTGATGACATTAAAATCCACTCTTTAGGACAAATGGGAAATAGCAAGGAAGTGAGAGACAGAGGAAAAGAGGAAGGGAGGGAAGGAGGAAGATTAAATGTTATTACAACAGAGGGACATCCAATAGGAACATATGGCGCTAATGCTATCAGATTTCCCAGGGCATGCTGGGAAAGCACGTCGACAGTCTCTTCTGATTGCTCGGCGCTAACAATACATTGACAATCTCATTTACACAGAGCGCCGCTCGGAGAATGCTTATCTAATGAAGTCATATGCATTTATTTCCTCCATGTGCGTCTGAGTTTTCTGGCAGCGCAAATGTAACCAAGAGCAGGTGCACTTTGACGGGAAAACGAAAGATACGGAGCGGACGGCTCCATTTATTGAGTTTGATTATTTAAATAAAAACGCTCAGTGCTTTTAATATATCTCAGCTACAATATATCAAAAGACACAAAGACACAAAGACACATTTTACATGTGTGAAAAAAAAGCAGAACCCGTCAGCTAAATCACTTTGGGCATTGATATAGCTAATGTGAATAACAGACCATCTTTAAAAATCCAGTCAGTCTCGGCCAAAATTCCTTCTGCTTTCAATCTCGACCAACATGCATCACGTACGACTGCAATCAGTGAAAATATTTCTAAGAAACAGCCGTTTTGCAACAACGCTTGATATAATTAAGACCTGCCTTTGTTAGAATCTATTGGTCATTTGTGCTACAAAAAGAATAAGAGTACTGTGTTATCATCTCCAACTGTTGCTAGGAGCGCACAATTCACGTATTCAGTTGTCATGGTGATATTAAATGTCTTTTTTTCCTTCCTGCTGCAGGTCATTGATTTGTTGTTATAGAGAGTATTTTTGTGGCTTTTGTGTTAAACGGCAGTAATTACAATGACAAGACCCTCAGGAACAGAACGAATCGGACTGCCTGAAGAGGACAATCAGGATTTTCTCACCGCGGTGCGAGTGTTGAAGAGCTCCCAGATGTGATAATAACAAAAGCAACGGACGCACACGGCGGCGAGTTTACGAGACGTCTTGCTCATAAATGCACATGCAGATCTGTCCTCTCACTTGGCAGATGCTGAAGCGTCAAGGGGGGTGATTATCCATTCCAGATGAACACACACATACACCCGCATGCGGCGACACAGATGCCCTAGCACGGGTAGGCATTGTCACCACGACCTGCCAGCCACCTTTGGCTCAGAGGACGCCAGAGGAGCAAATGTCACGGTGTTTCATGCCACTCCAGTTCCACAGGGGCCATTAATCATGAGGCACCCAAGGTGGACAGGAAGTGTGACTTTGCAAAAGGTGAGGCCTGTATGAGTGAGCGATGTGTGACGCTGCTGTGGAGGAGGAAAATGAAAGAGAGAAAATCTAGCCGGTCTTTTATTTTATATAGCAACACAGCACAAAATAGAATATTTAGCATATTTGTATATTAGACTAATATATACATAATTTATCAATATATTCAGTGAATATTTACAAAAAGGCCACAACTTCTGTTAAATAATGAACATTCTATTAATCAAATGATCTTGATTAATGAATAAATAAATATTAAGCAGTACAACCGTATATATAAACATAAATCTTACTCTCCTCTATTGATTTGAGTAATGAGAAGCCTGTTAATCAACATATTTTTTTTCGATCAAGGTGGGATTGCGCAACACAACAGCTGCATTAAACATGCAAGACTAAACATGCATGATGCATATCTTCCTAAAATAACCAAGACTAGCACAGACCCAAAGACACTCAACCAAATAAAAGAAGGAGAAGAAGAGAGTAAAAAAATAAATAAATACAAATAAAAAGACATAAGATTTCTAGTATGAACAAAACACGATTTAGAAGGAAGTGTACTATACTTTTGATTTGATTTTAAGTGTGCTGGTTCTTTTTTTCTGTTTTTTTGTTTTGTTTTGTTTTTTCCTACAAAAGAATAATTTGTGGAAAAACAAGTGTCAAAGCTTTTTTCATATTTACACATTTCCATCCGATGAATTTTATCATTATTCATCATTCTGTCATTCTTTTCTGCTCATTTTTCTAATCAGTTGTTTTACGACCGCTTGTGAACTCCCTAAAGTGATAGTTCCCCCAAAAATGAAAATTCTGTCATTAATTACTCACCCTCATGTCGTTCCAAACCCATAAGTTTGAAGATGAACCTTTGTTCATTTTCAGAAGACAAGTTAAGTTATTTCTGATAAAATCCAGAGTGTCTGTTTACACTATTGGCATGCATATATATATATATATATATATATATATTATATATATATATATATTTTTTTTTTTTGTGTACAAAGAAAACAAACAATTCAACACTTTCTTCTTTTTCGTGTCAGGACTACTTTAATGATGTCCTTCTACCTTTCTGGGCCATAAAATGTTTCAGTTGCATTTCTGTCTATGCAGGATCAGAAAGCTCTTGATTTAATCAAAAATATCTTAATTTGTGTTCTGAAGATGAAAAAAGGTCGGTCCCACTTTATATTAAGTGGCCTTAACTACTATGTACTTACATTTAAATTAATAATTTGGTACAATGCAATTATTGTGTATATAGGTGTTTTTACATTGTACTTATTTTCAGAAAAAAACCTACATGTAATTACATCTGTAATTAATTTCTGTAATTACATTTATAATTACACTGTTGACCCATCCTCTACACCTTAACCCACCCCTAAACCTACCCATACCACCAAACCTGTCCCTAATCCTACCTGTATCCCACATCAATAGCAGCTAAAGTGTTTTTCAATACAATATGAATGCAATAAGTACATTGTACTTATTTTTTGATGCAAGTACATAGTAGTTAAGGCCACTTAATATAAAGTGGGACCCAAAGGTCTTATGGGTCTGGAGCGACATGAGAGTAAGTAATTAATGACAAAATTTTCATTTTTGGGTGAAATTTACAGTCTATTAATGTTTTGTTATTTAATTGTGTCTCAGGCAAAATTGCATTCATGCTGTCTGTAAACTTATAGCATATGTGAGACACTTCTTGTGTTTGCCACTGATGTTTCAGTAACCCTATCAGACAAACTGTCTGATGTGACTAATAGCGCCGCATCTCAGAATCTGTTTCACTGCAAAAAATATCATTTATGTGACATTTTCCCTTCATAAGCTGCCTCATTGTTGATGTCACACTTTCTCGGAGATGACAAGTTTGTCAGTTTACTAAATGAGGACAAACCATAAACCATGGAATGTCTTTATATACAGCAAAAAACATACTTACTATAGACTATTTATCTATCTGAAAACTGTGTTGCATTTTTAAACAAATGTGCACAGACATTTATGCATAAGGCTCAGTGTCTTTACTAAGACAGGTCCTGTCAGCAACAAATGAATCTGTCCATCCCATGAGAATACCTTCCATCCCAGCAACCAGTTGTCAAGCCGTGTGTGTGTGTGAGAATCTTCTGTCCTGGCCCATGTTTCTAGTGTCCAATCAGAGTGTAGTATGTCGAACATCAGTCTCTGTCAGAGCAGCGTCCTTATCGCTTATGTCCTGTTTAAACCTCCAAAAAGCTGTCTTAGAGAGAAAGTGTGTATGGGAAAGACAGAGAGTGAAAGGTGGAGTAGGACAAAACAGACACATGCCTGGAGAGGAAAGAGAGAGAGCGAAACCAGATAAGACTGAGAGAAACGGAGGGAGAGGGAACGATAACAGAACAAATTTCAGTGCAAACTAAACGCAATGCTAAAGACGGATGCTTGAGGGGACAGCAGTATTCTTAAAGATGATGTGTGTCATTTTTTGGATGTTAACCTACTTTTTCCTATTCTGGTTTTACAGGAGACAATTACATACATAATCCTTTTGCAGGTTGACTTCCTGAAGAGTGTAAAAACTTTGACATTACTTAACAGCCTGACAAGCGAATAATTAGGGAAGTAATTTGTCAGTAACCTGGATTTATTTTCTTTCATCATGCAGAAAGAAGCCCCGCCTAAAGTCAAATCTCATTCGTTCAAACATTTTACATCAATTTATATACTTGTGATTTTGCCACATGTAGATTTTCACTTTCAGTATGGAGAGAAAATGAATGAATAGTTTTCCTAACATTTTATAAAAACTGCAGCAATGTAATTTATTTATATATAAATAAATAATACAAATAAATTGATGAAGCCTGAATTCAGCAGAACATATGCTTAAGTTGGCACAGACCACAAAATATCCATGCATGGATGTATTGATGTTATGTATGGATGTATGGATGTATGGACTTGGATGGAACGGGATAGATGGAATGGAACGGGATGGATGGAATGAAATGGATGGATGGACGGAAGGATGATTGGAGTGGAATGCAACGGAATGGAATGGATGGACGGACGGATGGATAGATGGAATGGATGGATGGAATGGAATAAAAAGGAACGGAATGGAATTGGATGGATGAATGGATGGAATGAAATGGGATGGAATGGAGTGGACTGGAATGGAATGGTTGAACTGATGAAATGGATGGATGGATGGATGGATGGATGAACTGATGTTTGAAATGGAATGTAATGGAATGAATTTTAATGGAATGGATGCATGGAACAGGATGGATGGATGGATGGACTGATGTTTGAAATGGAATGCAACGGAATAGAACAGAAGGACGAATCAATGGATGGAACGGGATGGATGGATGGATAGAATGGGATGGATAGAATGGATGGATAGATGAACTGATGTTTGAAATGAAATGCAATGGAATGGATTTTAATGGATGGATGGAACAGGATTGATGGATGGATGAGTGTTTGAAATGGAATGGATGGATGGAATTGAATGGAATGGGATGGGATGGATGGATGTAATATTGAAGATATGTTTTATAAAGCAATAGATATTGTAATAATATTCCACAAAATTACTTGTTTTGCTGTGTTTCACAAGTTCACGCTTACATATAATTAGCCAGAGTATAGAAATGCATATTTGGTGTGCTGTCCGGGGAAGGGCTCCGAGCTTGGTAAATGTCCCGAACCAAGAGCACCCCCCTAGTGAGAGGTGTAGTGAGAACTCAGAGTGAGGAGATGAGGTGGTGGAGGGATACTGATAAACCGTGAAATGGATAGAGGTAAGTCAGCTGTATTGAAACCTGAAGCGTTGATTGACTTGAGTGAGCTCTTCTTGTAATAATTAGGCTAGGTATCTGGCACACTACTCCCGAACCTTGTTAATAAAACATCATTTATGATTAAAAATTTAGCCAGGATGGATGGACGGATGGATGGGGTGGACTGGACTGGAATAGAAAGGACTGGAATGGAATGGAATGTACTGGAATGGAATGGATGGATGGATTAAAAATTCAGCCTTGAGAATAGGAGACTACTTTGCAGAGGCCATGGCAGATACCTGTACCATTGATCTTAATGCAGAAAACATCAATGTTTAAAAACAAAAAAGTTCATTGGACATCATTATAATCACTGTATTTTTGTTGTAGAGCCCATCTTCTATATGATAAATGGGTGAGCTCACAAATGAGTGGGCTTTGTAACAAATGGCCAATAATGGAAACAGTAATATACAGGTACATGACTGACAGCACTTGTAATTTAAAAACACAGTGGTATACAGAATGCTTAGAGACTGACAAGCAGTTAATAAAAATCTGCCATGACTTATAAATCATTCAATTCGTTGTTTATAATCTTGTTTCTTGTGTATTGTCACTTGCAAATGTTGTAAAACAACAGTTTTACTCAGCTTATTCAATTTTCATTTAATAATTTCACTGTTCAGTAGGAGTTTGAGAAGCATTTAGAAGCAACAACACAACACACAGATCTTAGTACATTGCTATAATAAATGATAAGCGATATCTGTGCTTTTTAAAAAGAACCAGCTCTCCTGAAAACACACACACACTTCTGATTGCTGATCAGAAGGTCGACCCTTGCTGTAAAGTGTGGTGTCACCCCAGCGTGAGGTGCTTTACGGCAGGATGCTATGTGCACTTAATCTCGTTCATGCCCAAACAACTCCTCAAGGTCTCCATAACTCCTCCTGAAGGAGCTGCATTTAATGCATGGAGAGCATTCACAGCCATGTGTGAATGTGACTGTGTACGTGTGCAAAGGTCCTTCCACCTCCAGTCCTGTCATTTTTCATGCAATGTTTCTGCATCAACACACCACCGGATACATGCTTCCCCCTTCCACCAGTCCTGCATGGCTAGGGATGCTGCGGACAGGACGTGCCCCGCGTGTGTGAGTATATATTACTGTCATAGCGCATATGCACCAGTATAAGACCAGTAAATTATGTAGAGAGGGAGAGTTGAAGCATCTGTTCTGGTAATTTAATGACGGCAATAAGAATGATCCTTGTACCCTCACGTACCTGGGCTGTTGTCCATAAGCCTCCTGGTGCATTCTGGGAAATTATACATGTATACATTTCTACTAGTGGAGACAGAGAGAGATATAATAACAAATAAGGTGCCTCCTGTTGAGAGGTATAAATTGGTAAGGTAGAATTGCATGAAAGCAGGGAAGAGCGAGTTTGTCCTGTTGCATATCTACTCTACTTCACTAGGATGCTGTAGATGCTTTCGCTATGCCATATTACTCTCTTTATTCCTCTTTTTTTTAACATTTGAACAACTTTGTACTAGTATGGTTTGCCTTGGAATCCAATGAACTGAAATTCAGTGCTGAAGTCTAGTAGGTTGAGGTGCTTCCCACTGATTTATCTGCTCATATATCACCCATAATCTAAGGTCTGATTAAAGTTTGGATTTGATTTGAAACTGATCCTATACTTGCGGTTACCAGCACATCCTAAAGCAGCAACACAGGAGCCCAATAATAACAAGAAAATGAGTGAATTAAAAAGACCTGATGGGCAGACAGATGGCAGCAGGTAATATAGCCAGTGTGTCTTGGGTTTTTAGTCTGGTCCACAAAGCCATTTTGAAGCTAACGTCTGGTAGCAAGCCACATACACTCCATTATGATGGAAGATATACTGACATTACAGAGGAATGATGACCATATGTGACATGTATTACTGCATACTGCATACATGTCTTGTTTGGACATCGTTCCTCCTGCAATCTCAGTTGAAGAGTAAAAGAATCGACACTTTCAGCTTTCCCAAATCAATACTTTAGGCTCGGCGATATGAAGTCATTTATAAAAACAGATAGTTTCAGGGCTGAAAGTTGATTGGTCAATAAAGCATCCGAGCTGTGGTGAAATACATGATGAGTAAAACATATGGCACAAAACACTCGTTCACCAGCAGGCATAGAGATTTACTATTAATCTGAAATAGTCACACAACAGAGGACTTTCATTTGTCCAACTCAACCACAACAAGATGACCAATAACAGACAATAATAACAGGTTCTTAGGTGTCTATTTACAGTTGTGAGATTAATACGGTTTGGATCCATTTTGAAAATTGTGGGGTAAAATACAATAATCATAGTGTTCTTCCACTAGCATTCAGTTGAATTCAGAATTCAGTTGGCCTGTAACCCTTGGCACTTAAGGGATTATTTCACTTCCTGAATTAAAATTTCCTGCTTTACTCACATCCAAAATGTTCATGTCTTTCTTTCTTCAGTCATAAAAACTAAGGTTTTTGAGGAATACATTCCAGGATTTTTCTCAATATAGTGGACAATTTGGACCTTCAACCTGTTGCAGTTTCAATGTAGCTTCAAAGGCCTCTACACGATCCCAGCCGAGGAATAAAGATCTACCAAAACTGTCATTTTCAAAAAACAAAAACAAACAAAAAAAAAAAAAAATGTAACCCCAAATGCTCGTCTTGCACTAGCTCGAATTCACGCATCACATTCAAAAGGTCATGTGTGGTTACTTGTTCGTCTGTGTACTTCAGTTCAAGAAGGTAGGGTTGAACAAAACACACTTTTATCATTATGTTACCTTTTTGTGTAAAAGGGCATTTGACTTTCTTTGCACGTTTGCTTTTTAAACACTGGGTCGGTACTTCCACCAACGTATGACCTTTCCAGCGTGACGCATGAGGTCGAGCTAGTGCAAGATGAGAACTTGTGGTTAAAAAGTATATACATTTTTATGTCTTTGTTTTTTAGAAAATGACTGATCTTTTCACTAGATAAGACCCTTATTCCTCAGCCGGGATCATGTAGAGCCCTTTGAAGTTGCATTAAAACTGCAATTTATCCCTTCAACCCGTTGCCCACCACTGAAGCCCACTATATGGAGAAAAATCCTGGACTGATTTCCTCAAAAACCTTAATTTCTTTTTGACTGAAGACAGACAGACAGGAACATCTTGGATGACATGGGGGTGAGTAAATTGTCAGGACATTTTTATTCAGGAAGTGAACTAATCCTTTAATGAATTGTAATGAAACTTTGTGTTTTACATATTTTTATTATTTTCTAATTATAAACTTGAGACAATTAGAATTTCCTCACTGTGGCATTTCCACCCTAATTCTCATTACTCATGTTCCAGTTATTGTGCTTTTAGCTTTGTTTGTAATTCTCATTATTCTCATGAGATTCACCCACTGGGTATACCTGCGAAATTGAATTGATTTAAGCTAAGAATATTAAGCACTTTTACAGGTTGTAAACATAGCAAAGCTGCCGTTAATTATTAAAGAACACTTTAAAGTGGTTGTTCTGCTATATAATTTCAATGTAATTTTGTAGGCTGACTTTCATTTTCCCCTGAGTGATTTTCAAGTGGTGTATCTTAAACATAATTGAAGGGTTCTGGATGTTTTTTCGCTACTGTTTGCGGGTGGGCGGAGGACAGAATCCAGGCTTTTACTGCAAAGTTCAGCTCTCCAGGGAAAACCAATCAGAGAACCACCACTCCTCAGATGTACAGATCCATTCAAACGGCTGAGACGGAAAATAGCAGATGTGGAGAGTAATTACACTTTCATCCACATTACAGTTCAAATATATATATATATATATATATATATATTGTACATGTATGTTGTAGGATTGCTGAGATTAAATCCACCTATGCAACTGAGCTGTAAACATGCAAATCAATCAAACAATCATAAAAGCAAAAATAAAGAAAAAAGAATATATATTTATTTAATGTGCTTAAAAAAAATCCAAGCAAAATAAATGAAAATAAAACCTGCACATAATTGACTTTTCAGCCTCGTCAGCCAACAATGAACCCACAAAGGTCTTGGGTCTTAAACACTGCCTTCACCCCTCAACACTGTGTCTGTCAACAGCTGCCTGAATGTTAATTATACATTGTGACTCTTGCGGGGTGGGTGGGGGGTCACACCTGTCTATGTGTGCTTTAGCATTGCTAATGCAGCGATAATTAGGAAAGTAATCTGCATGAAATCAGTCACTGAATTAACAATGCTTCTGTCCTCTTCCGACTGCAGTTAAGAATGCTGTTAAGTGAGCGTTTGGCATTGATGTGTCGAGGGAGGTCGACATGTCATGAGCTTTGTCACGCCGCTCGTGTGATGTGTGCTTTGCCATCCCTCTTTCTTCTGTCTTTTGGCCATCTGTCTTTTATTCATTCCCTTTACTCATCTATCTATTACATCATTCTTCCTGTCATTGTTAGATTGTATGACGGTTGGGTCGTAAGTCATAAATGAATAAGTATAGACACATGTTCACCCGTGCACGCACACATTTCTTAAAGGAGCAGTTCACCAAAAATTTAACTTACCCTTGTGTCATTTCAAACTATACAAACCTGTATAGTGCCAGGATTGATATCACCAAATCTGATTTTCTAATTTTTTTTAAAAAACTTTATCTGCAAGATGAGTAACATTTGAATGAGTCACTGACTCGTTAATTTAACCAATTTGTTTAGTATTGCTGATTCATTCTGGAATGAAGCAAGCAATGCTCTTTATGAATGACTTATTAAATCATTAACTCAAATTTTAGAATTAAAAAAAAACAAACAAACACTGATTATTCATGAAGCAAACAACTGATCATCTTTGTGAATCACTGACTCAAACAATTTGTTTAGAAACACTAATTAATTCAGGAACGAAACAAGGGTCTAGCTGAATTTAGAACCACATAATAGCATACTACTATTTTTACCCTATTATTCTATGGCAGGAATAGTAAGAGCAGTATGCTAGTCTGAATTCAGCAAAGGTCTTTATAAATGAGTCACCTAATCATTCTATCAAACTACTTGTTCATTCAGGAAGAAAACATGCGACTGTCTTTATGAATGAGTCATTCAGTCATTCACTTAAATGACTTTTTCAAAAACATGGATTCATTAAAAAGGTAAACAACTGACCACCTTTGTAAAAGTCACTGAATTATCGGCTCAAACAATTTTTTCAAAAACATGTGTCCATCTTCATAAGTGAATGAATCATTGACTTAAATGATTCATTTTAAAACATGTGCCCATCTTCATGAATGAGTGCATCATTGACTGAAAAACATCAATTTATTTGGGAACCAAACAAGTGACGGTCTTAATGAAAGAGCCATTAAATAACTCACTCTATTCACAACTATCTGTTCAAAAACAAAGATTATTTCAGGAACAAAAACAAGGTACTAGCTTAATTCAGAACCGCATAATAGCGTACTACTCTTGCTATTTTTACCCTATTATTCTATGGCAGGAATAGAAAGAGCAGTATTCTAGTCCAAATTCAGCAAATGTCTTTATGAGTCACCAAATCATTCTATCAAACTATTTGTTCATTCAGGAAGAAAACATGAATGAGTCATTCTATCATTCACTTACTGTAAATGACTCGTTCAAAAACATGGATTCATTCAGAAACTAAAACAAAACAAGCGACTGTCTTCATGAATGGGTCACTGAATTATTCATTCAAACGACTCATTCAAAAACCTGTGTCCATATTTATAAATGAGTGAAACACTGACTGAAACGATTAATTCAGAAACATATGCCAGTCTTCATAAATGAGTGAATCATTGACTCAAATGATTCAATCAAAAACATGCGTCCATCTTTATAAATGAGTAAATAATTCGCTGAAACGATTTATTCAAAAACATGTGCCTGTCTTCATAGATGAGTGAATCATTGACTCAAATGATTCATTCAAAAACATCAATTTATTTGGGAACTAAACAAGTGAGGGTCATTATAAAATAAAATATCAAATCATTCACTCAAACTATTTGTTCAAAAACACAGAGATTAATTCAGGAATGAAACAAGGTACTAGCTAAATTCAGAACCGCATAATAATAACAATCATTCACTTAAATGACTCGTTCAAAAACATGGATTCATTCAGAAACTAAAACTAAACAGTTGACTATAGGTCATTAAAACATTTATTCATTCAGGAAAAAAAAAAAAAAAAAAATAAGGGGCTGTCTTAATGAGCACTGAGTCACTGAATCATTACCTCAAACAATTTGTTAAAAAAAATGTTGGTTCCGGAACAGAAAAAACAACTCTTTAAAAGTGAGTCACTGAAAAAACTAAAATATAAAAGCTGATTTATTGTATGGCTTCTAAAGACTTTAAATATTGCCAAAGGAACCATTTTTATGAAGTTTTTATACAGTAATGCTTTTTTGTCCTTTATGAAAACTGATAGCTCTTGGTCATTGTAATTGATAAGTTGTACATTCGGAATAACTTTACAGAATTATCATTGCAAGCAAATTGTGCCTTTAATTTTCTGTTGCTCATTGTGGGATCCTCTCAGTGGGAGAAGTAGCAAAGAGAAATCTATTGAAGGACGCTTATATTAGTGGCTTTCTGCATCTCTCTGGAATGGTTGTGAATCCCTGAGATGAATTGTTGCCACTCTGTCAAAACAAATTTAATAACAAATTCTCCCTCTCTTTCTTTCAACATCTCATTCAATCTTTCCTTCTCGACAATAATTGGGGTGAGGATTGGGGGTGAGCTTTTGAGAGACAAGAGTATTTGTAATCAGCATTGTCTCTTCTGATTTGAATTCAGGTTGTTGGAAACAGCTGCGACGGGATGGGTGGAGATGTTACTCCCTTCTTCTTTCTCCCTCTCTCTCTCTCATTCTAGTTTTTCTCCTCAGAGGAGCACTGATATTTCCGCCTGGCTGCGTGCAGGAGACGCGCCTTACATCCGAGGAATCAGGCATGAAACGCTCGCTGCTTTCACCAAACCCTGTGCGGCAGAGCAAAGGATTGTGGGATGCATTGCACGACAGGAAGACAGGAATAAAGACAGAAGGTAGTGATTATGAGCTAGACGGACGAGAGAGAGGGGGTGAGGGAGAGAATGTGAAAATCACGGCAGACAGTGTCTTCATTTAGCCTTTTGTCTAAATGCCAGTTATTCCCATTGCAGAACCTTGGATCGGCCTACTGAGAATCATTCAGTCTATTCCTGTCTAATTCTAATTCATCTCTCTCTTCCTCAAAGAGACATGTGTAGACTGCATTACCGTAAGCATGTGCATCTTTAAATGTCACTGCCCATCGACGGCGGCTCTGGAGCTCTGTCCACTCAAACAGAATTCACTTTCTTCACTCATATCTACTCTACACTTTGAGAACAATTTTTGTCGCTTTCTCTCTCCATTGAATACACTACACTTTGACATCCCAAGAATTTATTTTAAAGCATTAGAGGATCAAACCTGTTTATATATATATTGTGAGCTATAGTCTCATTGTGACATATTAAGTCTCACTGTGAGACATAAAGGCCCAATAAAGAGAAATTAAGTCACAATTGTAAGCATAAAGTCATAATTATCTTAAAACAGAAACAAACCTCCATGTATATTTGACAAAATAAATCTAGCAGGAAAAGTAGCTGATCTTAAACAATGTCTGTAAAGTGTTCTACATTAGAGGTCTTCACTATATCATAATTTAACAATTATTTGTCATCATTTGTATAAATCGCCGCCTTGGAATTATAAGGTTCTATCTGACATTTTTGTCAAAATTGAGTTGTTCACATTTTCTTATTCTGTGACAACTTATTTTCATTATGTGATGTTTCTTTTGTAATCTTTGTACATTTTGGACCTTTTCTTAGAAAACAAAAAGGGTTCTATCCACAGAAGTCTATGGAAAACAAAAACTTTGAAGCTCAATAGAGAGATAAAGAGAAAAAAGTAATTACGACTTTTTATTTCACAATTCTGACTTGTCTCGCAATTGCAAGTTTACATCTTGCATGATATAAACTTGCAATTGATAGAAAAAAATCAGAATTGCAACATTTAAACTCACAATTCTGACTTTTTTTCTATCAATTGCAAGTTGTGAGAATTGTGAGATATAAACTTATGATTCTGAGAACATAATCTTTTTTTCACCTCAGAATTTGACCTTATAACAGCAGTTATAAACAACAGCTTCTCGCAGTTGATGAAGTGAGGAAAAAAGTATTTGCAGAATTGGCAAAAAAAAAACAAAAATGTTTTTATCTCGCAATTGTAGGTTTGTATCCTGTTATTCTGAGTTTATAACTCGCAGTTGCAAGTTTATATCATGCAATTTTAATTGACGAGAAAAAAAAAGTCTGTACTGTGAGATAAAAACTCGCAATCACCTTTTTTTAGGGCTGCCCTCAACTAAAGAGTTTTCTGGTCGACGAAGATTTTAGTAGTTGTTCATTTTAAGCATAAATCGATTGCATATTTATGAATGAACCATATAAATCATAATAATGAGACTTTAATTGCCTACATAGCCTAATTGCCACCGAGCACCGGCAGATATAATAATTATGAATGTGTCTGGGAAAAACAGCAAGGAGACTGCATTAACGTTTTATTAATTTATTGATAAACTAGTGCTTTACTTGATTTCGATACATCTCCGCGGTATGCACGTTTCATACGGATAACATAATTTGAGAATATTTATTTTCTATTTGAATTGCTTCATTTGAAAGTAGACATTTCACTCTCTATAGATATATTTTCATGTTTGTAAGGCCTATACACAGAGTTTCAAAGTTTCACGCTCAAGTTCACAGAGACAGCAGAAAACGCATCCTTTTTGCTTTTATTATTTTACAAAAGCGCAACGTTTCATTATTGTGAGTGCACACAAATAAACGTATTTACAGATTCAAAAGAAGTATTACTTTTCTCTGTATGACCAAAAATGATGGAGCAAGTGACCGCACCGCCACTTCCATCTGTCATTCAGCTTCCTAACTCAGACACTTAAATAGCGCACAATTTTCTAGGTTAACATTAGATTGAGCGGCCAAGTAAAGTTGCTACTACTTACATATTTTAAATGATAAGCCATATTTGAGGTCGAGGAATGATAGGTGAGCATTTGGATGTCCTGCCCGATGTACTATACTACCACATAAACCAGCTGTTAATGATCTGCGTGACTTCGCCACTTCCTGTTGATTTTTGATTTTTTGTTTCCTGTGACTAAGAGACTAATAAAATTTTGGTTGATCAAGCCTCTTCTCGTCGACTAACGGTTAGTCGACTATTAGGGGGCAGCCCTAGATTTTTTAAATTTTTTTTTTATTCATTGGCAGAAACGTGCTTCCGTACAAACCTCATAATAAATGGCTAGAAAATAAAACAGCTCATATGACATTTCTTTGAAACTCCTTATGTTGACCACCATGAAGGATAAGCACCTCCTTTCACTTTCCATTTGTCAAAAAATAGTTTTTTTAAAGAGTTTCAGCCACCATTTTGTACTCCGTCCATTAAAAAAAAAGTGCCTCATACACTTTCTTTATGTTATCCTGAGTACGTGTTTATATGTTTACATATTGCGTCCACGTCTCAGGTTGTGCTGTCACCTTGAACAAATCATAGTGGTGTAATAACCCGGGCCGCAGATCTACAACAGCTCTGTGTGTGTGTGTGTGAGTCGGTATAATACCTGGTTCTGTGTCAGGTTAGGAAATGAATCAGTGTAAGCCTGGGCTAAGCACCTCTCTCTCCCGCTTTCCTGCTCCGTTATCATATTACACCGCTGATAGATGTTCCCTCCAACCCTGAAGCTAAAAGATTAATTTGTTTAAGCAGAGCCCACTGCATTGACCTTGGAAGAAACTCTCTCTCTATCCCCTGATGTGCGCTTTAGGTTTGACCAAAGAGAATAGTAGACATATTTTATAGTATTTTGAATGAGAAAACATGAAAAAATAACAAATTCGCCCCCATGGTGAAACATTACCATAATCTGAGACAGCGTTTTCCATTTGCAGACAATTACTGTTCACAGCCTTAGAAAGCTTCAGTGAGCCTGACGAACGCTCAACAAGGAGAAGCTCTACTGGGAAGAATTAGTTGTGTGCTGACGACGGGCAGAAACAATTACTGAAAAACATGGTAAATGAAATTGTCTTAAAATAATTTGCCTTCTTACCACTGGATGATAACCCTCAGAGACCCTAAGCACTGAAATTGAGTTGTATTATTTTTTTCCTCTCTTAAACATGTTTTTAGAAAGCCAATGGTTATAAAAATCATGAAAAAATCATGATGTTTATGCATATTTTCTTTTAGCCTGAAAAAAAAAGAGAAAATTGCAACACTGGCTTTTAAGGTTGCAAAATTTCACCACTTTTATAATTACTGTAAGTATACAAGCACATATGCTTTGACTTTCTTGTGAAGTCATCCCTGAGAGCTAGAAGGCTTGAAACAGACCACTGCATATTTAAAGTGCAGTTGCTCTGACCTCTGTAAAAGCCTTCCCAGTAAGCAAAAGCACTGAAACTTCAGTATATTCATTTCAAAGCAGCCCTCTGACATGCTCCCTAGTTTCATTATGATACATTGAAAATCATCAGAAATGTATTTGTAATTTACCAAACAGGCTGTGTTGTGTGAATATCATTTATAATCATAATCATTCAGAAAACCCTCTCATATTTACAAGTGTGCATCATATTAGTTATAATATTTCAAAATATTTCTGTTTTTACAGTATTTTTAAAGGGGTCATGACATGAGAAATCTAATTTGCCTTGATCTCTATAAGAGATATATAAGAGGTCTTTGTACCATCAAAATATACTGCAAGAAACGCAACATGTAAATTCATGTTGCTTACATATTTTTGAAGCCCAGTTTATGCTGATTACAGTTTAATCAGACTTTAGCCATTAATATGTTTTTAAGATACCGAAAAAAAAAAAAAAAAAACAACAACAAAACAAACAAACAAACAAAAAAAAAAATGTCAGGGAGTGTCAAAACATCTCCAGGGCCCCAAAATCCCCTCAGACCCCAGAGGTTTCACACGTCCTCCTCATTGTAAACAAAGCATTTATTTAAAGGATTAATTCACTTCCAGAACAAAAATTTACAGATAATTTACTCACCCCCTTGTCATTCAAAAGGTTAATGTCTTGGTAAAACAGGAACAGGACATAAGGTAAAACAGCAATGTAGGATGATTTTGAAGTTGGAGGAGAAAATGAGATGGAAGTTTTTCAACATACCCTAACTGTATTAAACGGGACTGCACAGAGTACGCATGAGCACTGCTAGACAAGATGAGCATTTGAGGTTAAAAAGTAAAAAAAATGTACATTTTATTAGAAAATAACCAATAAATGAGATCATTTAGAGCCCTTTGAAACTGGATTTAAACTGCACTTTGGAAGTTCAAACTTGCAGGCTCCATAGAAGTCCCCTATATGGAAAACATTCCTGAAATGTTTTCCTCAAAAAACATAATTTCTTTAGGACTGAAGAAAGAAAGACATGAACATCTTGGATGATATTACATTATCCGTAAAAAAATTTCTGGAAGTGAACTAATCCTTTAATCAAGCCCCAAAAATGGCTCGTTTGAATCTGAGGTGCCAAGCTGACGGCACCCAGGCATAGTCATTTGCATAAACACTGCCACCAGAGCAACACATCAACGAATAGTCATCTTCTAACCATAGTACCTGTCCACTGTGGTTCTGTAGCTTAACGGCTGACGCACTGAATGTGTGTCTCGTCATGTCGCGTCAAAAGCAAATAGAAATTACAGTCACTGCCGCTATCTTGTGTCGCTATCATGTCTACTGTATACAGTATATTAACGCACGTTCGCTTTCTGATAGTCCATGCGCCTGAGTCTGCTGTCAGAAGGACAAATCGAGTGGAAGAACATTTGCTTTGACCCGTTTGGTTTAAACAGCCTGTCGCATCTTTGTACAGATATCAGAAGGATCTCAGCGTAAAGAACAACTGGACAGTTTAGTTTTAACGGCATCCCGGATCGTGTCAGAGGATTGTCCAGACTTCAGAGCATGTTGTTTTGTAATCAAGGCACAGTGCCATGGAGAATTCACAAAAAATTGTTAAAAGATGTAGCAGTACTAGATCTGACTGCAGCTGCATCACAAACAGTAAGTAAATAATTTCATAATGCTTTGTTTGGAAATGACCGTTTTTTTGTCATTATATCAAAACACATGCAATAGCGAGGGGGCGCTGATACTGTATCCTATGCAATGCCGTTAGCCAATCATAGCAGTGGTGGATCACTGAGAAGCCTTGAAGGTCTCGTATTTTCTTGATGACTTCGAAAAGAACTAGAAATACTTCATCATATTTGATCCTACAGATAAGAATATGGTATTGTTTGAAACTGCAAAGGGTTTTATTTTATTGTGTATAGTCATACTAACAACAAAACAATGTGCTTTTGTAAAATAAAGAAAAAAAGGGTGAGAAATCTATGTATAGAAAGCTTGAAATGTCTCCTTTTAAATAAAGTAAGTCACATCAAAAACAAATATTCTCTGTTAACATAATCTGTACGAAACCAACGCGAGCTCCAGTTTTTCCCATCTAAACTCATTATCTCTAATGCAGTCACATTTCCGACGGAGGGTCAGAATGAGGATTGAAAATGATAATTTCTCCACATATTTATTTATTTATTTATACATTTATTAACATTATAAATAAACCTCAAGAAACATATTAAAATAATTTAAAAATCCACATCAAGACCCATTTAATTTAAATAAATGCAGTCTTTGTGAGACATAAGGAACTTATTACTGACCCTAAATGTCTGACCAGTAGTGTATACATAGCACATTTTCTATGATACATGTAGCTGCTATTCACTGTAAAAAAAACAATTTGTTGAGTCAACTTAAAATAATTTGTTACCCAGCTGCCTTAAAATTTTAAGTTTAACAAACCAATTTTTTTGTTTAGCCAACCCAAAAATTTGTTACCTAGTACAACATAACATTTCAAGTTGACTAAACTTATTTGAGTTGACTGAACTTAAAATTTTAAGGCAGCAGGGTAACAAATTATTTTAAGTTGACTCAACAAATTGTGTTTTTTTTGTTTGTTTGTTTGTTTTTGTTTTTACAGTGTGGTTATAAGTCCCCATTTAGCAGGTATTCTTTGCTGTAATCTACTGCAATTTTGCTACTTTGAGGGTTATATAGACACTGTTATCTTCAGACTTTGGACAAGAGAGTGATGTCCCTCATGTTATATTTTCTGATGAAATTTTTAAGTGTCCTGTCAAAATCAGTTCTTAGTGTCCAAACCCTTAAACCTCCAGAGTTTGGTTTTCTGTCATCTGTTGACAGTGATCGTCTCATTCTCTCTTTCCTTCTGCCAGGCGAGTTTTTAAGCTCCATTCTTTTTTTTCTTCATTCATCTCCTACAACTTGCTGCCAGTGAAGGATGTCAGAATCAACCGGTATGACGGCAAGATTGTAATTAGTTCATCAATACGAAAGATCTTACTGTAATTCACATATATATATTTTATTGAACCATAAGCTTAGCTTCTAGTTTTGGAGATTTCAGTGTTTCCTGATTCAAGCAGACAGCACACCAGTAGATATAAACAAAGCTGTTTACTGTACGTGCGTCTTATCAAACCCCGAGACTACATATGGCTCTCTCCAGCACACTGTTCTCTCAGATTGTCCTCCTGTTAGCAAATAAAAACAGCACTCTCGCAAATTAAGATGAATAGAGCGATTAACAGTACGACAGAGCGAAAACATTTTCATTCCCTCTTACCTCAGGGACAAATATGAATGGATGTTTTGATTTTAACTGGCTTGTGTAACAGCCATTGATTTGAACCGTTTCATTAAGCGATCTGCCATCATTTAGCAGGTATATTGGACAGCGCTGCCTGCTTCACTGTGCGGTTTTGATATTGAGCATTTCACACATCGATTGAGCCCCTTATGGTGCATCGTACTGAAAATCTTTACAGACAAAGGGAAAGGTCAAGCACTGACTTTGATACATCAACTAGGTGGCGGCGAGGAAGGAGGCACATGACTATGAACTGGAACTGAAGTGCTTCCATTTACATAGAACACACACACACATACTTAGAGAAGCATCATGCCAATTCAAATCCCCTCAAATGGATTTTAAATTCAAATGTTTATATTTTAACTCAATTGTAAATAAACACACACTACCATTCAAAGGTATTATATTGGTTGGGATTTTAGCTAGGCCTTATAAAAACTTTACCATTAGATAATACAATGTAATTAAAGTTTTTTTTTTTTTTTTTGGCCTTGGGCACAAAGTGAGCCAGAACTGCCCCCAGTGCCCTCTCAAAAACATTAGGTGCATGACTGCCTGCACACACATACACACACACTCAAATTAATTCCCTTGTCACATCTGTGGTTGATTTACGCGTCTAGTGTTATGCAGATCAGCAGGCGTTGAGATGAGGTGCGGCTGTCAGAATTGATTCCACCTTTCCATCCGAAGGGTCGTTAGAGATAAAGTAACCACTCTGCGTGCTGTCACTGATGAATTACGGTTTGCATAACCAATCATTTCGGGCCTGACAGACAGGCAAATGACGATGTACGGAGAGGAAAGCTGGATGTGACCTCAGCACCCAACAAACCCAACATCTGAACAGAGCTGAGGGCCTATGTTTAGGCGGGCTTCAGCAGCAGAGACTCTTTGCTTTAATAAGAATTAATTTTTATTTATTGTGTTTTTCACTGCCTGTTGCAGAGTCAAGAAAATGAGGACTGTCAGTTGTGGTTGAGAATGGTGTAAGTGGGACTCAGATTTGATTTGTCTGTACTGGGGTTATTCTTTCCTAATTAGGTTTTCTAATCAGTGCTCTGATGATTGTGTATGTGTACATATTTCATAAAACAGACAGGATTAAGCAATAGAGGATAAGCATGATAGGGGACCGATTATTATAATCCTCAGATGAATAAAGATGAGAACGACAAGTAGTCTTAAAAAACAAAAGTATATTTCCTAAATTTTAAGTTCTATGAATTGAATGCAATGCATATATTTAATATGCACTGCCATAGAGTACTGACCTAAGACTTTTGAAAGAAAATAAAGAAAAGAAAAGAATAATAAAGAAAAAAAGAAAACACCTCATAAAAGCATTTTAGACCACTTGTGGTCCATTCAACTTATTCCATGTAAACTAGTTGTCGACCGTTATGTGTTTTTCAGGGCCTCTGCCGATACGGATTATCACAGATCAAGCAGAACGATAACCGATAATCGATATATATGTCTGGTGTAAAATGAAAAGTGCTCTGACAAAATTTTTTTTTTTAAATACTTTTAAATTATACAGATAACCATAAAAATGCTTAATATCGGCGCCGATAAGCTGCTAATATTAAGCATTTTTAAAAGCATTTAAAGAAAGTTTTTGTTTTTTTTGTCAGTGCCTTTGTTATTCTTAATTTTGATATTAATTTTCATTTTTACACTAGACAACTAGACATATGTATATATTGGTTCAAAATATCGGTTATCTGTCTGTTTGAACTGTAATAATCTGTAATAATCGACCCCTAATGTCAACAGCAACAAAAAAAATGGCGATACCGATAACCATAAAAATGCTTAATATCGGGGCCGATAAGCTGCTAATATTAAGCATTTCTAAAAGCATTTAAAGAAAGTTTTTTTTTTTTTGTCAGAGCCCTTGTTATTCTTAATTTTGACATTAATTTTCATTTTTACACCAGACATATGTATATATTGGTTCAACATTTCGATTATCGGTCTACTTGATCTGTACCGATCATTATCGGCATGGACCCTGAAAAACACATATTGACCCCTAATGTCAACAACAAAAAAAAACAGGCTAATATCGGCGCCACTAAGCCGCTAATATTAAGAATTTTTAAAAGCATTTAAAAAATGCTGTAATAATCAGTATCGGCATCGACCCTAAAAACACATATTGACCCCTAATGTCAACAAAGCAAAATTAATAATAAAATATCATTTTCATATTTCTGCAAACTAGGCCTTACTAATTTGAACTTTTTGATCTAAACACAAAGAATTACAATGTTCAAATTAATAGTAAGTCAGAGACAATCGCTAAAAATGACAGGACTAACTGTTTATTTTTAACTTTTTGTGAGACAGCAGTTTTTTGTTGTTGTTTTTTTTTTTTTCCAAGCCAGGAAGTTGAGAGGACAGCAGCTGTTTGTACAATCAGGTGAATATGGAAGAATGAATCAGGGTTATATACTCAGCTTGTTTTCCCTTCTATGCTAACCATCATAACAACTTGAACTACAATAAAGAGCGAGCATTCGTATTGGCTAGATGGAAGGACAAAACATGACATTATATTTGCCTGCCCAACCATAGCAAGATTATTTATCAAGATTGATTCATCTGTTCATTTATGAAGCATCTTTTGCTGGATACGGAAGTTGATAATAAAAACCTTTTCACTTCAAGAGCTGTGCAAAACCCCAAGTAAGTAGCATTCATTTTCTTTGAAAGAAAACGATTAGTAATACATATACATTAAATAATAACCATTGTGCATTTACCTTGTCTTGTACTTTTCTTTTGTTGGAAGTCTACAGTAAATTCTGTTCATTTTGCTTTTATATCGTTAAGATGTCAAATTATCATGTAAAGCTTCTTGAATGGATCTATTTTTGCTACCTTGGCACTCAAAAGATAAAGAGCATACACTTAAACCCTTCACAAGTGTATATGACGTCACACAGCGGTCTAACTCTTCTAAAACTCTCTAGCCAACAGTGAAATGGTATCCAGGACAATTGCTTATTCCAAAGCACTCAGAAGCAAGGACAATGGGGTTTTCCTGGCCCAATTAAGGTAGAGAAAGTTGGGCTAGATTAAAAACCAGAAGGGAGAACTTCATCCCTGAACGCCTGAACTCAAGCAAATGCAGCTCACAGCTGGAAAAATTGTGTGACTGAGAAGCGCGAGAAGAAATGAACAGGAAATGAACATAGAAATGCAGCAGGGAATAATTCATGGTTTTATATGGGAATAAAGAATAAATGGAGCAATTTTCCTCCAGACAAGGTGACATTAAAAATGTCAGCGGTAATTGCGTGCGAGTTAGTGCAGCAAAAAGAGCTTAGCATTATGGGTAATGTGCGAGCAGAGCTATCATTAACATCAGAGGCCCACTGGAAGCCTCTGTTCGGTTTTAAACCTGGTAGTTGAGGTCAACACACATCTCGCAGGCGTTTGGAGGTCGGTTTCTGAATGGAGAAAACAGGGTTTCAGCGACCTTCATCTTAAAGCGAGCGGCTGCATCTATGAGAGTCGTGAGCGAAAGGGTCAAGCGATCATGTTCTTGCCATTGGGACTAAAGGTTTTGTATAGCTGCGGCCCTTCTCGACGTGTCAGCAAATGTCACAGACGAAGAGCACCTACTTCATTGACCGCATTGGGCCTCATAGGCTGGCTGACATTCTTGCTGCTTTGACATTTGGTTTGACAAACGGACACACAGTGAAGGTGCACGGTGAAAAAAGTTTTAGAAAATGTTGCTCAGGGCTTTACTTTGACAGAACCTCCGATTGGTTGAGCTGACCTCTGTGACCTCCCGAATCCATTTCCTCTGTAATGGAGTCCCAACATCGAACGCCAACATTTCCTGTCTGTCCCTGACCTCACGCTCTTTCTCTCACACACACACAGGAAGGTGAGAGGATATCAAAGCCCTAGTCTAATGCACCAGGTAGGAGAGTCGCTGACTCCAACGGTTTCTTTAGGATTGCTGAAACGTCATTATTGCGTTTTTCTTTCAGGTGCTCTGGTAAAAGGAGTTGGAAGTGATGTCTCTGAGCTGCATTGCTCAATGCTGTCTGGTGTCTGGATGGAGAGTGTATTGGAAAACAGATGACTTGGGAAATAGACAGGAGGCACCAAATAAGACAGATGGAGAGAGAAACACAGCTGCCACATCCACGGGTGGAGTAGTCAGAGAAGAAAGTTGGAAATGGATGTAGGTAGGGATGAATTTAATATTATTATTATTATTATTATTATTATGTAACAGTATAATATAATATAATATAATATAATATAATATAACTTATTTTATTATTATTTATTTATTTTTTGTTGTTGTTGCTCAGTTACTCTCCCATAAGGTGGCTATGAAAAATGTAACAAATAAATAAATAAAAACATTATTGTGACTTTTTGTCTCACAATTCTAACTTTTTTTTTTTTTTTTAAAAATCACAGCTGGGAGTTAACATCTCACAATTCTGACTTTTTTCTCAGAATTGTGAGATATAAACTCCCCATTCTGGGAAATGATGTCAGAATTGCATGATATAAACTCACAATTCGGAGTTATAAAGTTAGAATTGCAAGACAAACTTGTAATTTAGAGAAATGAAGTCGCAATTCTGAGAAATAAAGTCACAATTGCAAGTTATGAAGTCAGAATTGATAGAAACTTATAATTCAGAGTAATTAAGTCGCAATTCTGAGAAATAGCATTGCAATTGTGATTTATAATGTCAGAATTGCGAGACAAACATGCAATTCTGAAAAATAGAGTCACAATTCTTAGAAATAAAGTCGCAATTCTGAGAAATAAAGTCACAATTCTTAGAAATAAAGTCAAAATTGCAAGTTAAAAAAGTCACAATTCTGAGAAATAAAGTCGCAGGTCTTAGAAATAAAGTTGCAATTGCAAGTAATAAAGTCAGAATTGTCATACAAACTCACAACTCTGAGAAATAAAGTCACAGTTGCGAGTTATAAAGTCATAATTGCGACAAACTTACAATTCTGAGAAATAAAGTCGTAATTCTGAGAAATAAAGTCACAATTCTTAGAAATAAAGTCAAAATTGCAAGTTAAAAAAGTCACAATTCTGAGAAATAAAGTCGCAATTGTAAGTAATAAAGTCAGAATTGCCAGACAAACTCACAACTCTGAGAAATAAAGTCATAATTGCGAGTTATGAAGTCATAATTGCGACAAACTCACAATTATGAGAAATAAAGTCACAATTCTGAGAAATAAAGTCGCATTTGGGAGTTATAGTCAGAATTGTGAGACAACCTCACAATTTTGAGAAATAAAGTTGCAATTCTGAGAAATAAAGTCGCAATTGTGATTTGTAGTCAGGATTGTGAGGCAAACTCGCAATTCTGAAAAATAAAGTTGCAATTCTCAGAAATAAAGTCGCAATTATGAAAAATAAAGTCGCAATTGCGAGTAATAGTCAGAATTGTGAGACAAACTCACAACTCTGAGAAATAAAGTTGCAATTCTGAGAAATAGTTATAATTGTAAGTTATAAAGTCATAATTGCCAGACAAACTCACAACTCTGAGAAATAAAGTCACAATTGTGAGTTACAAAGTCATAATTGTGAGACAAACTCGCAATTGTGAGAAATAAAGTAGCAATTGCGAGTTATTTAGTCTTAATTGCGAGAAAAAGTACAATTCTGAGAAATAAAGTCGCAATTATTATAATGCCATTCCCATTTTATAAATGGTTTTATATAATTGCAAAAAAAAAAATATTGGCGTTTTTTTTTTTTTTTTTGGCAAATAAATACATACAAAAAGAATAATATTTCAAAATAATAATAAATACTATAAAATATTACATAAATAGCACTAAAATAACAATGTAGCAAATAAATTTAGTTATGACAATATTAAAAAGAATCGTGTTTTACTAGTTCATTTTAAATATCTAAATCAAATACAGTTGCAAAAATCTATTTTTTTGAGTGTTGACAGCAAAAAAAGACCAACATAATGAATGACAGAAGGATATATCATAACTGTACTACACTATGTGCTATCTTCTTTGACATTCACTAGCATCACTACAACATCAATATCTGCGCTTATTTTACAGCTAACCCTCTTGTGAATTTGTCAAGCACACACCATGTCGATCCACAACAATCATTCGGTGTTGATCGGAGCTGCATGTGTGAGAATGTGGTTAATATCTTTCTGCTGCAGAACATTAATCAAAGCCTTGGTGTCATGGAGGGAGGTGGGCGCAGGGTCGTCCGTCCTCTTTAAGGTCTTCCTCCCATTAGCCCAGACTCATCAAGGAGATTAATCGAGCCCCAAGCGTGCCAGTCGACACATTTGTCAGGCCACTCATCCACTAATACCATCCTTACGATCCTTTCTTCCTTCTCAGTTTTACTATCCTTCTCTTTTTTTCCAGTCTAAAGACACGGGAAGGTCAGTCTGCGCATAAGACAGACAGGGACGGATGGGACGTGACTCATGGATTGTCCTAAACTTGTCATGATGGAGTTTGTGTACTTTCGATAGGGGGCATTAATAACAGTGTTGGCCTAACAAAGAACACTGTGAGTTTAAAAGAGACTGTAAAGTGACCTTTAGATAATTAAGCTCAGTTTATAGCTGTAGTTGAAACAACAAGTAGAAATCAATACAGATACAGGAGCTGAAAATGAGTCCAAATTTGTGATCTCTGTAAAGACAGTCTTCCCTGCAATGTAATAACCCAGTTTTATGCAGTTACCAATTAGATTTTTCTTGTGACAACATACAGAGTCCCTAAACTAAACAATTACTGTAAAAAGTGTTTATAATTTGGCTTTCGTATGCCATATTTTAAAGCCTTAGGTCTCTTTAACACATACTTTGTGGAGGCCAAGAGACCACACCACGAAATGGGCTGATGGCACAATAGGCAGCTCAGTGTGCAATTTGGAGAACATATCACCACATTTTATAATGCCTTTTATTATTTATAATGCCATTCCCATTTTATATATGGTTTTATATAATTGCAAAAAAAAATATTGTCATAACTTATGTTATTTATTTTATTTTTATTTTATAGCTGTAGTTGAAACAACAAGTAGAAATCAATACAGATACAGGAGCTGAAAATGAGTCCAATTTTTTTGATATTTGTAAAGACAGTCTTCCCTGCAGTGGAAGTGGAATTCCAGTTTTATGGAATTATCAATTAGATTTTTCTTGTGACAACATACAGAGTCAAGAATTACTGTAAAAAGTGTTTAAAATTTGGCTTTCGTTAGGCCTGTATGCCATATTTTAAGGCTTTAACGCATACTTTGTGGAAGCCCAGAAACCACACCGCGAAATGGGCTGATGGCACAATAGGCAGCTCAGTGTGCATTGTCCTATATGCTGTTTAATGGTTTCTCATGTGCAAATAAAAGTCTGTGTATTTTTTTATTTTTGCAAAGGTCCTTGAGACTATGTGCTAAGAATATTGTAAGAAGAAACCCAAAATGCTTATAATCTGCATTTTGCATAATAAAAAGTGCATATTTGACAATCACTAAAGAATTACTAAACAGCTGCCATGAAATCTCACTTTTTGCATAATAAATTTATTTTAATTAAATATTTAATTTTCTATAATAAAAAACTAAATAGGGGGAAAAGTCTGAAAACACGAATAACAACAACAACAACAACAACAACAAAAGCCAAAGAACATCCATCTATTGACATGCCTCATAATAAAGATATATTTATGTTGTAGACAATATATATTCACATTTGCATGTATTTACTCAAAATTTACTCATACATTCTGATTTATAATTATATAATCAGAATAATAACTACATATTCACAATTTACATGTATATATTCAAACTTACAACTATATTGTCAGGTTTACTGCTATTTATTCAGATTTTCAGATATTCAGATTTAAAAAAAATAAATAAAAAAATAAATAAAAATATATATATATATATATATATATATATATATATATATATTTGATTTGTATCTATATATATTTACTTATATATTCTGATTTGTATCTATATATTCAGACTTATAACTAAATATTCAGATTTGTATCTATATATTCAGAATTAAATATATATTCTGATCTGTACCTGTATATTCAGAATTATAATGATTTATTCTGATTTGTATCTATTTATTCAGAATTAAATATATATTCTGATTTGTATCTATATATTCAGACTTATAATGATATATTCTGATTTATATTTATATATTTAGAATTAAATATATATTCTGATTTGTATCTATATATTCAGACTTATAATGATATATTCTGATTTGTATTTATATATTCAAAATTAAATATATATTCTGATTTATACCTATATATTCAGACATATAATGATTTATTCTGATTTGTATCTGTACATTCAGACTTAGAAATTTATATTCTGTTTTGTATCTATTTATTCAGAATTATAAATATATACTGATTTGTATCTATATATTTAGACACGACAAAATATTCGGATTTGTATCTATATATTCACATTTAAAAATATATATGCTGATTTGTATCTATATATTCAGACTTATAATGCTACATTCTGATTTGTATCTATATATTCAAACTTATAATGATTTATTCTGATCTGTATCTATATATTCATACTTATAATGATATATTCTGATTTGTATCTGCACATTGAGACTTATACATATATATTTTAATTTGTATCTATTTATTCAGAATTATAAATATATATTCTGATTTGTATCTATATATACAGACTTATAATGATACATTCTGATTAGTATCTGTACATTCAGACTTAATAATATATATATTGTTTTGTATCTATTTATTCAGAATTATAAATATATACTGATTTGTATTTATATATTCAGACTTACGACAAAATATTTGGATTTGTATCTATATATTCACATTTTAAAATATATATGCTGATTTGTATCTATATATTCAGACTTATAATGCTATATTCTGATTTGTATCTGTACATTCAGACGTATAAATATACATTCTGTTTTGTAACTATTTATTCAGAGTTATAAATATATACTGATTTGTATCTATTCAGACTTACGACTAAATATTCAGATTTGTGTATATATATTTAAATTTAAAAATATATATGCTGATTTATATCTATATATTCAGAGTTATAAATATATATTTTGATTTTTAATTAAATATCAGACTTACAAATCTATATATTCAAATTTGTATCTATATATATATTTGGATTTATAAATATATATTGTGATTTGTATCTAGCATATAAATCATAAACAGTGTTCTTATAGTGCCATCAGCCAATCAGTATTGTGGTCATGAGTCTGCAATACCTAATTCATTTCCGTGGACAAAACATGTCCTTTTTTTTTTTGTCAATAATGTAGCAATGTATAAAGGGTCACTCACACAGAAGCCAATCTGAAACAAGCAGCTTTCTGGTGGCAAATGAGGCAAATGCTGTGAAATCTGCATCATCAGCTTAAACCTGCTGCAAAATCTGCATTGGGAAACCTTTCACCCTCACACCAAACTCCAGATTGTAGATTCGTAATGAAACGATTGCAATTTGCAAAACAGTAAAGACATTATCAGCGACTTCTAGAACAGCTGAGATGCAATACCTAAATATTGCCTGTACTATTAATGTTTTAATCAACAGATTAAACATATTTTCAACATATTTAAGGTTACAACAGTCTTAAAGAAAAGTAAATGTGCAAGGTACAAGCTAAACTATCTGATGAGACTGCAAGCTGAAAAGCGCTTGTGATATACGACAGTTGTCCTGAGTCACGGACACTCACTATAGCAACCTGAGAGTAAACCATGCGAGACGGAACAGAAGGACACGACTGTTCAACAGAGGGACATAACTGTCCAACATCACGGTGACTCAGCGTCTGGCTGCTGCGTTTACACCAACACAAATGGATACACAACGTTCTCCTCTCTTGATCTCTTTCACACTCTGTCATTCTTTGTGTCTGATACTTCCCATCCCAAAATAATATATGTCCCACTCTTGTCTTCATGCATCCTGGAAAATAGACCCTCTCTGACTAAAACCTTGTAGTTTATTTTTGTCTGATATACGTGGAGAGAATATGTTAACACTCTCCATCGCCTACTTTATAACAAGGGATAGATCAAACCTGTATGACATTCTTCTGTGCAAGATATTTGAAGAATTATGTTAACTAAACATATTACAGTAGTTTTGCACTGACTGCTATTGGAACGGAAACTGTTTGGTTATCAACATCCTTCAAAATATCTTCTTTTGTGTTCTGCAGAAAAGAAGAAAAAAATATTTGACAAAAAATATAATAAATATTGACCTCGTTTTCTTCACGCCGTGCTTGTCTACGGTCTTGTATTTCAAGTGTGTAACAGATGCAAGTCAATCACCAACCTCCATCTTCCTGACAACGGCCCCAATCACGTACCTCTGAATCAACAACTGTTTACGCATCGAGAGCCCTTCCGCCGATTTCGCAGACTGTCCATCTTTCTTAGCTAGGTTGGTAACTCTTTTTTTTTTTGCTAGTGCCCAACGAGATGAGCGAAAGAAAACATGGAGGGGAAGCGAGGCAAAAATATCCCATTAACTCAGGAAATTGGTACAAGCTGTGCCACAGCACAATGCAATCACCTTTCCCATCTTAGCATCTCCTGTCCCCGTCACCCTCCCCTTCACCTCGTCCAACAAGTGGTGGAGTCATGTGCACTTTGTTTCCCGGCCGACCATTACAGACCTCGATGGGCAGGTAGAGAGGAGGACGGAGAAGACTGAAGAGAGATGCAGAAAGGGAGAGGGAGGATAGAAACATATATTTAACAATATATAACATCTCAATTGTTTCTCACAGACACTAATGAGAAAAGCAAGAGATTTGTCTCCTAATAAAAAGAACCCGGGAATCGTGTCTCCTGTAGAGTTTTAACAAATCTCAATAATGTCTCGAACTGTGCTCAGATTCAAAAGTCTGGAATTAAAAGGAAATAGTACTGTTCATTTGCAAGCTATGTTTGTAACCAAGCCGCAAAAGCCGGAATATTGCAAAAACAATCAGTGAATAAAACAGTGTTTCGTCCTATGAGTTGACATTCATGGAAACATTTGCTAATTTAGTTTTTATAGCAAAATAAATAAATTAATTAATTAAAAAAAACTGTCACTAAATAAAAAAAATAAAGGTAATTGTGACTTTTTTTCTCATAATTGCTAATTCTCACTTTTTTTTCCTCAGACTTCTGAGATATAAAGTCGCAATTGCGAGTAATTCAGTCAGAATTGTGAGATATAAACTCACAATTCTGACTTTTGCTGAGTATTGTAAGATAAAAATCGCAATTGTCAGCTATAAAGTCAGAATTGCGGCATATAAACTCACAATTCTGACATTTTTTCTGAATATTGTGAGATAAAATCGCAATTACGAGCTATAAAGTCAAAACTGCAAGATATAAACTCGCAATTCTGACTTTTTCTGAGAATTGTAAGATATAAAATCGCGGTTGTCAACTATAAAGTCAAAATTGTGGAATATAAACTCACAATTCTGACTTTTTTTTTCTGAGAATTGTGAGATATAAAATCGCAATTGTGAGCTATGAAGTCTTCTCAGAATTGTCAGATATGAAATCGCAAATGGTAAGCTATAAAATCAGAATGTGAAATATAAACACAATTCTGACTTTTTTTCTAAGAATTGCGAGTTTGTATCTTGAAATTTGACTTTTTTTCTCACAAAAAAACAAACAAAAACAAGCGAGTGTGTTTTCATTCCAGACTCTGGAAACGTATCCGCATCTTGCGTTTCCAGCATGTGCAGTGCAATATCCCAATTATACTGTAGCTATATAGTAATATCGCACGTTAACAATTTTCTCATTTGTTTCAGGAGAGCCGTCTAAGATTAAGTTGTTGCTTAATAAATGAAACATAACTGAAAACTTTCAGTCTCCAGAGCTCTGAAAAAGCAACCACAGAGCGCTAACATTTTCCAGTGAGTTTATATATGAGACTCATTATTCTGTGTTACTCCAAATGAGGCATAAAACCAAAGCAATGCTCGAAGAACTGTCTGGTCTATACGATCATCTCCAAAAAAAAAACAGTGTGTCCTGTTTTAATGAGCAGACACTGGCCGACTGCACCACTCTTGTTGTTCAAACCGATTGTGAATATTTCGCAGTTTCATCAAGGTCAAAGACGCTGTAACATCAGTTCAAACCAAACCTATAAAGAGACTGACTGTAAGAGCAGTAAACATTTGGGTCTAATAATGTATTAATTGCTACTAACAGGTTGATTACTACAACAATTATCCATGTAATAAATTACTGTTTTATGAGAGCAAGAAAGAGTGAGATGAGAGATCGAGAAAGAGAGCAAGTGTAATTATCTGTGGAAGAGAGTGTGTGTGGTCCCTCAGCTCTGGCTCTAACACAGGCCTCATTACTCTGTTTAGAGCCATAAAGAGCCCCACAGGACACACACACACATACACACACACACACACAATCCGACCTTCATCACATCATTACACTCATCTCAGTGATCAGTTCAATTCATTTGCACCCACAGCAGCAGTTTCAGTCAGGCTAGATTTATGTACTTATTTCACACACAAACGCACGCACATGCACACACACTTTCTTCTCAAGCTATCTCACTAGCTTTTGGCTCTGTGTTTCTAACAGACTTTTTAATTAGAAACCAGAGGATAACAACAGTAGCGATTACTCACTGTGTGCCTTTGCCTAGAGGAGGTGAGGGAAGAAACGCTGCCGTTCTTTAAATACGTCGCATTGGATGATCCAGTTCAGCTGTTTCTCTAAGAAGAGGTTCGATAGCGCCCACAAAATGGACTTCACGGGGTATTCGACCATCTTAAGTGAACTTCCGATTGATGTGGAGTATATGTTTAATCCCAAGGACACTGCAAAAAGTACAGGGAAATGGAAAGGAAAATGCACACATCAATCATTCAGACCAGCACTGCACAAAGTTTGGCTAAATAAATGTGGTATTATTCAGTGTAATTCACCTCAGGTGTGATTTCTATGTTGTTGACACAAAAAATGTATATAGTCAACTAACCATTAGTTAACGAGAAGAGTCTTGGTTGACCAAAATTTTATTGGTCACTTAAAATTGCAGAAAAAAAAACAAAAAAGAACAACAGGAAGTGGCGAAGTCACGCAGTCGGTGACGGACAGATCGTTAATGGCTGGTCTATGTGGTAATACAGTACATCGAGCAGAACATCCAAATGCTCACCTATCATTCATCGACCTGAAATATGGTAAACATGTAAGTAGTAACAACTTTACATTGATCCTCAATCTAATGTTAACCTAGAAAAATGTGCGCTATTCAAGTGTCTGCGTGGAGAGTGGAAGCTGAATTGATAGATGGAGGCGCCGGTGCGGTCACTTGCTCTTAAAATACTCCGTAATTTTTGGTCATACAGATAAAAGTAATATCTGTAAAGTATGTTTATTTGTGTGCACTCAGAATAACAACCAAACGTTGCGCTCAGTCTCTATGAACTTAAGTGTGAAACTTCGAAACTATATAGGGAGTGAAATGTCTAACGTTACTTTTAAATGAAACAATTCAAATAGAAAACAAATATTATGTAATCCATATGAAACATGCATACAAAACACTAGTTTATCAATAAATTATTAAAACTCTCATGCAGTCTCCTTGCTGTTTTTCCCTGAAACATTCATAATTATTATATCTGCCGGTGTGCTGTGGCAAGCTTTTTTTGCATGTGCTTGAGCGCTTATTAGGCTATATAGGCGATTAAATGCTCATAATTATGATTTATATGGTTTATTAATAAATGTGCGACTAATAGTCGACTATTGCTTAAAATTAATGACTACTAGTCGACCAGAAAAATCTTTAGTCAAGGGCAGCCCTAATATATACACAAAGGCAGTGGCTCCTAAAAATATTGGATGAGAAAAAAAAAAAAACAATGCAAATATTAGAAAAATATAACATTAAAAAGTGTATAAATCACCTGTTTTTCAAAAGAAACATTGTCCAATAGCGACAATAGCAGGTAAAGTTACAGTGGGAGTCTCTCACTTACCTTTAGCCCACTGAGTTTTAACAGACCCCCTAAAGCGGGCAGTGAGTCTGGTGGGGGTTAACTGAGAATGAATGGAGGAAAGTCATGTGAGAGAAGGCAATGTTTCCATCGTGATATGATTGGATATGGTTGGTCACATTCAGCTGTGACTGGTTCATGTAATAAATCCCACCTCCTCTGTTCATGCATGTTCCGTGTTCGCAAATCAGTCTGAATAAACCATATAATGGTGTTAATGGGAAGACTAATTTTCAAAAAGAAAACAACTCACACACTCAAAATATGACTTAATATGGCATAAAAACATGATCTGTGGGAGTTTTTAGTGAGTAATTGGCTTGGTGAAATTTAAAGTAAATCTACATTTTTGTGACCAATTATTATCGAGTCATGTAAACTTTGACAGCTATGCTTTGCTCAGGGTGTATGAACATGTGAGCACTTCGTGGGAACCCTGTGAATTGGATTGCAGCTAAATTATCATGAAAGTTACATCAAACAGAGAGAAAAAGCCATAAATTCATCCTGCTCGTGCCTCAGGTGTGTGTCATTAGAGATTAAACAGTGAGACTACATGCTATGCTGCTGTTACGCCACATGCTATGCTAATCAAACAATAAACTCCTGAGATTATAAGGTTGTGCCTTTTATGTCAAGCGATTTCAGATGATCAAATAGACGCATTGCTGGACGACTCTCACAGATGTGCATATTTTGTAATGGACCAGTGACCCTGTCTACTTCAACCCATCACGTGTGTCCAGGATGGCCTGATTGGGTTTCACAGCCCAGGGCCCGTATCCGCTGCTGGGCCCCGCGGATAGCACGTTCCCGGATCTCCCGGAGCTCTGCGAGGGATCGGAATTCCGGCTGAGTGGAATTTTGGCAAGGGTGATGGTCGGATGATCTAAAGGAGTGCCGGTAAGCAGCCCACACCCACCCTGCTCTGGAACCGCGCTTCTCCCGTAAAGGGTTTTCTCCGTCTCTGATGGTTCTCGCACCACGCTGCTGTAGCATTCCCGGGACTTTTACAGCTTTCAGCTGGATGGGTTTATTGAAGGTATCATCCCACAGTGACGCCATCACGACCACTGCCTCACACACTGTGGTGGGACCGCAGTGTCTGTATGTGGGAGTGACAAGGACAAAGTGAGAAAATCTCTTTATACTCACTTTTCGCAAGTGTTTATGTGTAGTACATGTGTGCTTGCTCATGTATTTAACATTTGTGGAAAATAACTGGACCTGATAGCTGTTGCTTTAAATTCACAAAAGCATTTATTATATTAATAACTTCAGAGAACTATAAATCTAATGCACCATATGACACAAACAGACCATGTAATTACAAACCACAGCAGTGTTAGTGTCGATTTTTGACTTAAATTTCCAGTAGGCTCTTTTATAGGATTCAGAGGCCTTACTTTGTAATATTGAATAACTCATCAAACCGTTCCCCTATTGTGCTGATTCAAAGAAGAAAGCCACAGAGCTGAACTTCACACCCAGCGTCTAGAGCTTTAATAGGCTGAAGAAACACCACCGCAGCCCAGCAGAGTGAACCACTTCTGGGGAACAACAGCAGGAAAGGGCCTACTGTTACAACAGAAAGAAGAGAAGAAGAAAGCAGACATTATCATTGCGAAAAAAATAAATAAATAAAGTTTTCAAAGTATTCCTGTTTTATAATTCTACTGTCAAGTTTGAATATTACCTTTTAAAAAATGCTAGGTTATTTCAGGCTGGGTTCAGCCTGTTGGGTCATTTTATTGGGTTGATTTTAATATTTTTACCCAGGTGCTAGGTTATTTTATTTATGTATTTTTATTTATTATTATTTTTTTTTTACCCAAATGCTGGGTTCAACTTGTTGGGTCATTTTACTTATTTTTTATATTTTTACCCAGGTGCTGGGCAGTTTTTAACACTGGGTTATTTTTTTCTACCCAACTGCTGGTGTGAGACAAGTGCGGGCTTCTTGAGTCTTCTACAGGAGAGACCGGTTCTCAACACCACCGATTTAATGCACTTTTTCAGAGAAATAAAGGTTTGTATACATTTTAATTAATACCGTCTTTACTGTGCTGTAAAGTGTATTATTTTACGCAACGCAACATAAGGACGAGATGTCAGTCAGCTGCGTCAGCAGTGGTCACTTCGCATGATGAAAACACCTTTTGCCTTGCGTGAAATACACAAATTTTATTCGTTATAGTACTGAGTTTAATCTGATGTTAAAATATGTTCTCTAATATCAGTACTGTTTGTTTATGGGCAGGTTTTGGAGTCAGTCATGGCATCTTTCAGCTACGAGTGAAACGTGAGGCCATAGTCTGAAGTTTGCAGTTACCCCACCGAACAGCAGCCCTTCACCAGCTAAGATATCGGCAACACACCGGCACAAGAATTTGCACTATTTTGGTAAAAAGCGATTACAGATAGAGGTTGAATACACTAAAATTACAATGCTACTTTTAAATGAACACTTTTAAACACATTTTTTTATGTCTAATGCTTGTTAAGCGAGTTTAAATGTATGTAATATTGTAAACTATGCTGTATTCACCCAAATCAATTCAATTTGTCTTGTATTTTGTCCATGTGTTCTTGCTTAATAATAAATGTTCATCTTTTGATTATTGCTTTTTCCTCTAGTAATTTTGTTCCAGTCCATTTTAAGCCAGCAATAAAATATTTTTTAAACAATAGTTGACGTAAATAAAATAACCCAGCATGTTTGGTAAAAACTTTTAACCCAACCAGCTGGGTCACAATAAACCAGCATGTGTTCTATCCAATATTTACCCAGCGCTGGGCTGCAAAATAACCTAAGTTGGGTTGATTTTAACCCAGCATTTTTTAGAGTGTATCATCAGACTCAATTGTTCATTCTGATCCAATACGTATTATCAGCATTTTTCACAGAATGAATGAATGAATGAATGAATAAACAAACAAACAAATCAGCTTTTCTCAGTTTTTGCTCTGATATGCATTTTCAGCTGTTAGACCTTTTATTGAGAGGTGAGTGCCTTTCCAAATCATAATCATGTATTTGCCACAGGTTAACTCCACTCAAACTGTAGTAACATCTACAAGCGATAGCAATGCTTATGAATACTTGCAATGCAATGGAATCATTTCAGTTTTTTTATTTCAAATAAATTTGCAAAGGTACACATTTGTTTTGTGCTTTGTCATTATTGTGTATGGAGTGCAGATTGATGTGGTAAAAAAAAAAAAAAAAAAAAGCAATCTAAAGCAGTTTAACATAAGGTTGCAACAACAAAATGTAAAAAAAGAACAAAAAATGAAGGGGTATGAATACTTTTGCAAAGCACTGTATGTTTCTTGTACAGTGTTAACGTTTGGCTTCAGAAGACTTGGACTAAGTGTATGATTCTTATGTATACATTTACAATAAGTAAGGATGCACACTATTAGATTTTTGCTGATATTTTGACCAATTTTTTTTTTTTTTTTAAGCACACCTTGAGCAAATGTTCAAGGTTATTTATCTATGAGTTATTTATCTTATCAGCATAGCATATTTGCATAATTTTTCATATCGGGCCAATGGCGATGATTTCAAGCCATTATCGGCCAATGTTGAAAACGTTCCGATAATATTGTGCATCCCTAGTAATTTTTTTGCATCCTTTTTGAAGCTTAACAGCTTTGGTCCATATTTAGTGTTACTGGATGGAAAAGAGCAACCAGTAGCAATTTCAGAAATAAAGATAATTTCTTGGAGAACTATCCTTTTAAGGATCACTCATAATGATTTTCATACCTTGTAAAGAGCAATGCCATTAGAGGCCGGGCATTTGTCAGTTCCAAAAGTCTGCTTCAGTTCCAGAAGCTTGCATCATTTTACCCACTGCCCCCCTCCTTTTCTCATTTATTTAAACAAAGGTTGACTTTCATCAACGAGAAAGGCTTTTTCATCTCCAACTTTTTATCTGATCCTGCCTGTAAGTGAAAATTAGGAAATGTGTCATTTTGTTCTAGCAAAGCTTCATATTAGAGAGATGATGTAAGTTATTATAGGAGTGCCTCCTCTTATTCAACTATGATCAGAAACACCCAAATTTGGCAACACTTCAAGGACAGATGACTTCAGAAAGCATTTGTCTCGTCTTCGTCATCACGTCCTCCATTATCACTTCAAGCATTTCGCGGCAGACTTGCCTCTTTGTATGAGATCAGATGATAAATGGATTTGCAAGAGCTTACGAAACAAACAGAAAAAGCTTACCCATCACACCCTACGTATTTACCTCGATTAGAAACAAACTATTGGCAAAAAGGTGCTAGCCTACATGTTGCTCTCAGTTATTACGTACGATCTTAATGACCATGCATGCAGTGACCCGTGGTAATGGTACTATAGATTAACTACAACGGTCAGCCTTTGAGAGGGTCCCAAACTATTCCCATGCAATCGATTCTCAAGAACGGCTGTGAAATTGAACTGTCAGGTGTTCCGTTGGATGCTGATATGATATTGATTCTTCTTTTTTTTCCCACAGCACTGCCTAATAGAGCCGGGACGCCGCAGACGCAGCCGCAAGCCACAGCGTCACTGGTATTAAAAGAGCCTCTCGGAGTAATTTCGAATTAGATTTCAAATGGATAGACTGACAACGCGTGTATGTGCGAATGAGAAGGCATAGGACACAACGGGAGGTCCGGACAGTTATCTGTTACAGGAAATGTTTGTGTCTTACAAGGCTTAACCATGTGTTTGCTTTTTGTAGCTATCTGTCAATTAGTAAGGCCTGCTCGGAGAGGCAGCACTAAAAGCACATTGACATTGTGGAGATGAGGCTAATAATGAGTGCAGATAAAGGTTCACATTAACACTAGACTGCATCATTACTCTTTCTGTCAGATTCTGCCCTTTACCAAGCCAAGAATGTGAGAGGGAGACCGACAAGCACTGACCATAGAGCAGGAAATGAGGTACATACACAGGGTGGGAAGAAAAACAAAATAGTGCTTTAAAGACTAGAACAGATTTGCAGAAATTGTATCATGAGGTCAACTCACTCTTGGAGCTCTTAAATGCAAATCTGCTTCCTTGAAGACTATTACATTCATTCTTGACAAAGCACAAAGCTGAATCCTGCCCTTTTTTTGGATTCTCAAAATTACCCTTTGACTAGTGTTCCTTTCAACAGCACTTTCCAAGGACACACAACACTGTTTGGAATTTACCTACAGTATTTGTACAGCCACTGTTTTATGACTATCCCTGACATATCCGTAGGGAATAATGCCATGAGACGGGGTGATTTTTGACGGGGTCTGTGGGGAAGTTGAGCCACCCCTTATTTCTAGGCAACCTTAAACAAAATTGGTGATATGACCACAAATATATGCAGAGTTATCCATTTTACTCCCTCTGATGAAAAGAGGCCCATGGGATAACTGATAGGTACATTTAAGTTTGCTGTTCAAAGTTTTTATAAAAAAATGAAAAAATGTAAAAAATATTTGTGCTTTAAAGGAGAAGTCCACTTTCAAAACAAAGATTCACATATAATGTACTCACCCCCTTGTCATCCAAGATGTTCTTGTCTTTCTTTCTTCAGTCGTAAGGAAATTGTTTTTTTGAGGAAAACATTTCAGCATTTTTCTCCATATAATGGACTGATATGGTGCCCCGATTTTTAACTTCCAAAATGCAGTTTAAATGTGGCTTCAAACGATCCCAAATGCAGTTGTAAACGATCCCAGCCGAGAAAGAAGGGTCTTATCTAGTGAAACAATCGGTTATTTTAATAAAAATAATACAATTTATATACTTTTTAATGCCAAACTTCTCGTCTTACTCTGCCTGGACTGTTTTTGTTCCAGTTCATGACAGTTAGGGTGTGTCGAAAACCTCCCATCTCATGTTCTCCCTCAACTTCAAAATCATCCTATATCGCTGTTTTATCTTTTTGTTGAGGCTGTTTGATCTTTTTTGCATGTTCACTTTGCAAAGACTGTGTCGGTACTTCTTCAGCGATGTAGGATGATTTTGAAATGATTTTGAAGTTGAGGGAGAAAATACGACTGGAGTTTTTCGACATACCCTAACTGTCTTGAACCAGAATACACAGAGTTCAGGGAGAGAAAGGCAAGACAAGCGTTTGAGATTAAAAAGTATTTTAATTGTATTTTTTTAATGAAAATAACCGATCGTTTCGCTAGATAAGACTCTCTTCCTTGTTTGAAGCCGCATTTAAATGACCTTTTGGAAGTTAAATCCGGGCACCATACCAGTCCATTATATGGAGAAAAATGCAGAAACGTTTTCCTCAAAAAACATAATTTCTTCACGACTGAAGAATGAAAGACATGAAAATTTTGGATGACAAATTTTTGGGGGTGAGTACATTATATGTGAATCTTTGTTTTGAAAGTGGACTTCTCCTTTAAGTAGTTATAATATGAGGCTATACTGTTAGCATGATGTTAGCTCTAAACTGCTGAATGATATAAAATTGTTAATATGGAAGAAGTGGGGTAATTTATGCCAAAAGTACATTGGGTACATTGAGCCAGTGGCTCACCTCTTTTTATGATTATAAAGTATTATTTTACTGCAATTCCGTGTTATATTTTATTAATTTTAGATTAAACCATTTTGTTTGTGTGCTCTGTTTTGAAATGTTGTTCTAAAAATGTTAAATATGCCTTGTTTATGAAAATTTGCCACTGAAGTTTTTATTAATTTATATTTCCCCGTAACATTTATAAGAAGGATGTTAGGCCAGTTCTGTAAGGATAATTGTAGTTCTATTTAATTATTTATTTAGAACTTTATTTTATTCTGAAATTTTGAAGTAATCTAAAAAATGCCTTCAAAGTTGTGAACGCATCTTTTAAGAGGTAATCCATTTATCCATCCCATTACTCAAAATCATTTATCCTTATTAGGGTTGCAGGAAGCTGAAGCCTAACCCAGCATCTTGAGCAGAAGGTGGGGAAACTCCCTGCATGGATGGTCGGTCCATCACGAGGCTCACGCATAGTAAGTCATTAACACTGAATTTTTTCATTTTTTTTTTTTATTGAATTTCTCTTTCTTTGATATAACTTGAGGTGAAAATGTTCAGTTTTACTTCAGCATAATCAGCAGCACAGTTTAACTCCATGTGGCTCAACTTACCCCCTCCCTAGGCTCAATTTCCTCTCAGTGGAGGCAAGCTGAGCCAAGAGCCATAGTTTGAAAGCAGTTTATTTTAGATATAAAGTGATTATTCACAAAAATGCACCACATCCTGAAATTTATGTACATATTTAAGTTGGACCCATTACTGTCATGTACTCACTTTAAACACACCATAAGTGAAAAGTGCTTCAACTCACCCCACTCTTCCCTAAATACAGCTGAAGTCAAAAGTTTACATACACCCTGCAGAATCTGCAAAATGTTAAATGTTTTACCAAAATAAGAGGAATCATACAAAATGCATGTTATTTTTGACCTGAATAAGATATTACACATAGAAGACGTTTACATATAGCCCACAAGAGAAAATAATAGTTCAAAAGTTTACATATGCTTGCTTCTTAATACTGTGTTGTTACCTAAATGATACACAGCTCTGTGTATGAGTGTTTTTTTTTTTAAGTGATAGTTGTTCATGAGTCCCTTGTTTGTCCCAAACAGTTAAACTGCTCGCTGTTCTTCAGAAAAGTCTTTCAGGTCCAACAAATTCTTTGGTTTTTCAGCATTTTTGTGTATTTGAACCCAATGACTGTATGATTTTGAGATCCATCTTTTCACACCGAGGACAACTGAGGGACTCATATGCAACTATTACAGAGGATTCAAATGCTCACTGATGGTTCAGAAGGAAAAAATGATGCATTAAGAGCCGGTCATATTCAGGTCATATAAATATATATATATATATATATATATATATATATATATATATATATATATAAATATATATATATATATACATTTATTTAGGCAGAATAAGAAAAATGAACATCCTCATTCCAGCTCTTAATGCACCTATGACTATCATTCCAAGAATCGGTGAGCGTTTGAACCTTCTGTAATAGTTGCATATGAGTCCCTCACTTGTCCTCAGTGTGAAAAGATGGTTCTCAAAATCACAGTCATTGCTGGAAAGGGTTTAAATACACAAAAATGCTGAAAAACCAAATAATTTGTGGGACCTGAAGGATTTTTCTGAACAAAGTAGGCAGTTCAGGACAAACAAGAGACTCTTGAACAACTGTCAATACACACACACACACACACACACACACAAAACATCACACAGATGTAGATCAGGGAACAACACAGTATTAAGAATCAAGCATATGTAAACTTTTGAACAGGGTTATTTTTAAAAATCAACTATTATTTTCTCTTGTGGTCTATATGTAAACATCTTGTATGTGATATATCTTATTCGCATCAGTTCTAAATAAAAAACAACATGGATTTTGTATCCCTCTTATTTTGGTAAAATAATTAACATTTTGCAAATATTGCAAGGTGTATGTAAACTTTTGACTTCAATTGTATATACAGCACATAGACATCTGTAGATGAATAAAAATGTATGACTTTTTAAAAAAAATGTTTTTGAAATTCTTTATGCTCACCAAGGCTGTAATTATGTGATTAAAAATACAGTAAAAACAATTCACTTACTATTTAACTAATTTCACATTTATAATTTAAAGTCATATTTTCTATTCCAATATATTTTCAAATGTCACATTTTTGTAATGGCAGAGCTGAATTTGTTGAAACAGTTGCACTGCTTAATATTTTTATGGAAACAGTTGCACTGGGTTTTTTTTTTTTTTTTTTTTGTGCGTTTCCCCAGAGTTCTTTGATGCATAGAAAGTTCAAAACAACATTTATTTATTTAATACATTTTGCATCCTTGCTGAATAAAAGTATGAGTTTCTTAAAGAAGAAAAAAACAACCTAAAACTTTTGAACTGTAGCAGATGCATAATATTTGTGTCCATTTTTAAGTACAGTAATGTTTTATTGTTAAGATGATAGCTGGAAATACATATTTCTGATTTGAATCACTTGCAGACAGTGGACCACTTAATATAACTTCCTTTGCTGAATGTGGGGGGAAAAGTTACAGATATATCAGATGAAACTGACTGGTGCCCTTTTACACACATATTGTTGCCACTTTGAAATGCACTGTGGAGAGTTAAAATAGGAGAGTTATTATGTTTTACCACAACAATCTTTTGTGAAAAGCTTTTCAGCTTCATTAAAAGATTTTCTGTTGCACGAGTGCACATGACATGACAGACAGCAGAGAGTGCATGTGAGCTGCAGTCAAACTCCACTGAGTTGATCTGATAGATTTTTTGACATGCCGGGGTGCATCTGTGTATCCGATCCTGTAATCATTCTGAATCTAAACACCCACAAACTGTTTACTGAAATTCACTCTCTCACTCTAATGCAGTAATATACACAAAAACGTATTGTTCTCTAACAGCCGCATTAGCATTGCACAATTTCTGTTTGAATTTCTCCTAAGTCCCACTGGATTACCCACACACATAAGCACACAAAGGTTGTACACACAAGAGTTTGTCTTTTATTCTCTCTCTGTGGTTGTCCAGCGTCATGTGGAGGCGTATGGGCAGGAAGTGAGGGGCAAGACTCTTTCCCCTTAATTCAACAAACTCACACACATAAACACACTCACCTCGCATATACACACAAACACACTCTCAATGACGAGTACATCACACTGACCCGGCCAGCATCTGTGTATTTGCCCTCTACTCACTGGGGAAACAATGTAGAAAAATAAAATAACCAGTTTTTCTCCTTTCTTTGCACCTTTCCCACAATGCAGCTTGAGAAACGAACAAACAATGAAGGTTAGCTAAGTTAATGCTAGGAGATATATGAGGGTAAAAGGAAATTATTCATTAAAGGAATAGTTCGACCAAAACTAATTCACAAAAATGTAAATTCTGACATTATTTTATTTACCTGATGTCATTCATGTTGAACAAAAAAGGTGAATTTTTGCATATAATACAATTTTTTCCTCTCTCCCTCCTGTATTATGAAAATGAAAAAGGATTGGGGTTGTGCTCTAAAATGCCAAAAAAAAATCACCATAAAAGTAATAATCCATATGACTCATTATATTTAAGGATGCACCAATATGGAAATTTAGTTTGATACCAATAATCAATAATATTGTAAGCCAATAAATAAAAAAAAAAATGTATATACACTACCAGTCAAAAGTTTTTGAACAGTAAGATGTTTAATGTTTTTTAAAGAATTCTCTTCTGCTCACCAAGCCTCTACAGCAAATGCAATTTATTAATATATTTTAAAATGTAATTTATTTCCTGTGATCAAAGCTAAAATTTCAGCATCATAACTTCATAACATAACAGTCTTCAGTGTCACTTGATCTTTCAGAAATCATTGTCATATGCTGATTTTCTGTTCAAGAAACATTTATTATTATTATCAATATTTAAAACAATTGAGTACATCTGGAACACCACTCTCGTGTATGCGCGGTTTACAGTTTATAAAGTTTTAAATATAGAAATTTTTCTTACACAAATGCATCGATTTACATAAGAAGGCCTGTATTAACCCAGCGGAGCTGTGTAGAGTACTTTTTATGATGGATGGATGCACTTTATTGGACTTCAAAATCTCAACAGCCATTCAATGCCCTTATTTTTTTAATATAACTCTGATTGTATTCATCTGAAAGAAGAAAGTCATATACACCTAGGATGCCTTGAGGGTGAGTAAATCATAGGGTAATTTTCATTTTTAGGTGAACTATCCCTTTAAAGGGGTCATCGGATGCCCATTTTCCACAAATTAATATGATTCTTTAGGGTCTTAATGAAAAGTCTATAATATACTTTGGTTAAAAATTCTCAGTGGTGGTGTAAAACAACACCCATTCTGATGGATTGTTCCTTTAAAGAGGTCATCGGATGCAAAGTTCACTTTTACGTGTTGTCTGAACATTAATGTGTGTTGGCAGTGTATGTACACATCTGCCCTATAATGATAAAAATCCATGCAGTGGTTTTTAATTAATCTGTAAAAATAATATCCCCTTTTTCAAATCGAGCCATTCTCAGATGCCTGTTGGTGTGGCATCACACCCCACCATAGTTGATTGACATGAGCGTCTTACCTCAGATCAGGTGTAACAGTCTGACCTCTATTGTTTCGATGCCGGAGCAGGGATGTGAGTTAGACAAGAATATCTCCGAATGAACAATTGAGGTGTTGTGTTGCTGGATGTAATAATGAACACAGTGGTCGTCATTTACCCCCGACATCTGAGCCGCTGAAGATGCAGTGGATCACGTTTGTTTGTGAAGGGAATGCGCCTCCCGATCTACATAAATGCATCTATGTTCTCGCAAATCATTCGTGATCCAGCTTCACTTACAGCAAAAGTGAGTATAATGTTTTTTTATGAATCTTTGCGATCGCCTTTCCTAATAACCTGCTAGTTAGCAAGTTTAAAGCCACGCGGCTAAATGCGGCTAAAGTAAACAGGCTCGTCACTCCACAGAGAGAAGAGAGGGGTGGGGCGAGCAGAGCTCATTAACATTTAAAGCAACCTCGACTAGAACAGAATGATTTTTGCAGAGCTGATTTTGGGCATCCGAAAATGGGCATCCGACATGGGGATGCTCCGGCGTGAAAACAATGGAGGTCGGACTGTTACAGCTAATTTAGGGCGGGTCTGAGGTAAGTCGCTCATGTCAATCAACTATCACTACATACACTGCCAACACACATTAATGTTCAGACAACACGTACAAGTGAACTTTGCATCTGATGACCCCTTTAATTCCATATTTAAGTTATCTCTGGTCAATCAAGTCTGCAGCCATACATTTTAAAACATGTACTGTATATTTGGAAATCTGTTAAGATGAAATAACTCCTGAATTACGGCAACTGAAAAACAGGTCAGCCAGCTAGAGACTAATGAGAGACTCTGTGTACAGGAAGTGCAGCTCATAGACTTTGGAGGTTTAAAGCCACAATTACATATTGTGACAAAAATAATCCCCCTTTATGAAAAGAACAGGGCTCAGGGGTGAAAATATGAATAAAGAAAAGAATAGGGAATGAGGGTGATCAAACACAGAAGGAGAGAGAGAGGGTGACGATTATGAGAATATATGGGATTGTGGTATGGCCTAGATTACCTCATTCCAAACCAAAGCCACACGTTCAGGATCTGCTGCCAAACCATCTCCCTTTCTCCTTCTCCCTCACACACACTCTTTCTCATCGTGTAAATTACTACCCAGTGGGCCCAGACATATGACATGATCAATGTATCGCGCTCACACAGTCGGCTGGTGACACTGCTCACCCTGTGGTTGTCGGGTCGGTTGTCCTCAACACTCAAGGAAAAATTGAGTCTATTTCAAGGCCACTCGATCACTGCTGCTAATGTACTGCCAATGTCTCCTGCTTTTCTTTTCACAATTCCTTTTATACATCGTTCTACATCTGTTTCTTTAACACAACTTTATCCCACTCACCTAATGCCTTTTCCTCTTGTACACCTGCTTTCACATTCCCAAAAAGACCATTTTTACTTTTCACATGCTGCTTGAAATATAATGACACTGCTGATTTTAAAGTCAACATAAAATCACTCCTTTTTACAGTTCCTAACACTTTCTTACTGTGCACGATTCATCAGCGCATGCTATTCAAAAGAAAATAAATGGTTTTGTAATTTATCAAAATATCATAAAACAGGATTTAATAAAAATGTAAAAGTCAAAATGACTGAGTAATTAAAAAAAACATTTTATTAGAAACCAACGCAACCTTAAATATATAATGAGACTGATGATTTTAAAGTCTCCCCTTTTCTCAGTACATGTTCCTAACACTTTCTTATTGTGCACGATTCATCAGTGCATGTTATCATAAGCAAAAAAAAATGGTGCACAATTCATCAGTGCATGTTATTCATAGAGGGAAAAAAAAAATCAGAGGGTTTTATTTTTCATCAAAATGTAATAAATCGAAATGTAATAAAAAATATAATTAAAAAAAATGCAAAATGACCGATAAATTAAAAAAAAAAAAGGTTAATTAGACATGATAAAATATGATTAACCCAAACCTGCCTAAAATATAATGATTGTTGATTTTATATATAAAATAAAATGATTTTATATATAAAAATTAATTATTGTTGATTTTATATATAATTACAGTTTTTAAAGTCAACATAAAATCACTCACTTTTTTCAGGACGTTCCTAACACTTTCTAATTGCGCACAATTTTTCAGTGCATGTTATTCATAAAAAACAATTTTGTAATTTTTCAGCGAAATATAATAAAACAAAATGTAATAAAGTCAAAATGACTGAGTAATTAAAAAAAAGTTTTATTAGAAACAATCAGTGCAGCCTGAAATATAATATATAATGAGACTATGTATAATATATAAAGTCAACATAAAATCACCAATTTTTCACGATATGTTCCTAACACTTTCTTACTGTGTACAATTCATCAGTGCATGTTATTCATAGGAAAAAAAAAAAAATCATAGTGTTTTATTTTTCATCAAAATGTAATAAAATGTAATAAAAAAAAATAATAAAAAATGCAAAATGACTTTGAGAATTAAAAAAAAAAAAGAAGTTTATTAGACATGATAAAATATGATTAACCATGCTGCCTAAAATATAATGATTGTTGATTTTGTATATAATGATTGTTGATTTCAAAGTCAACATCAAATCACTCATTTTTCAGGACAGGCTCCTATCAGTTTCTTACTGTGCACAATTCATCAGTGCATGTTATTCATACGAAAAAAAAAAAAAAAAAAAAAAAAAAAAATCATAGGGTTTTATTTTTCATCAAAATGTAATAAAAATTTAAAGTCAAAATAACTGAGCAATTAAAAAAAAAAAAAAAGTTTTATTAGAAATCAGCACAGCCTGAAATAGAATATATAATGAGACTATATATTATATAAAGTCCACATAAAAGCACCAATTTTTCACTCTATTTATATATTATACTGTATATTTTCTAACACTTTCTTATTGTGCACAATTCATCACCGCATGTTATTCATAGGAAAAAAAAAAAAGTTTTATTTTTCATCAAAATGTAGTAAAACTAAAAGTAATTATTTAAAAAATATAATATATATATAAATAAATATATATAAAATCATTGTTGATTTTATATAATGATTGCTGATTTTAAAGTCAACATAAAATGACTCCTTTTTTCAGGACATGTTCCTAACACTTCTTGCACAATTCATCACTGTTATTCATGAAGGGAAAAAAAGGTTTAAACAAAATGTGTAATTGATATATATATATATATATTTATATTACATCAAAATGTAATAAAACAAAATGTATTAATATCTAGATGACCTTGAGAAATTAAAAAACAACAACAACAGCAACAACAACAACAACAACAAAAACAACAACAAAAACACTGTTTTACTACAAATGATAAAATAATGCTAACCAATAGCCAAACTGATATTTAGCTATTTATGTAGCATTGCATCAATCAAGTTTGGCTCTTTTCTGTTATGTAACACCCAATCAATTCCCAGTGGATAAAGTTTTGTCCTACATTTTTTCAGAGTGAAACTGGATATTTAACACAAAATATCCTCTTAGCTTTTTAACAACATTTTAGCAAACTTACATTCAAGTTCGACTCTATTCTGCTGTAGAAAACCTGGTCAATTCTTGTCCCATCTATATATTTCTGAATTAAACAGGATATTCAATGTGCTGAATATCCTATTTCACTTGGAAACAGCTCTCATTACGAAAAAAAAAAAAAAAAAAAAAAAGGGTTATGAAAGTCATTTCATGTTGACTTGACCTGTTTAACACTAACGAACAAAGAAAACTGTTCCAATGAGAATAAAAGCTTCTCTAAAAATGAATAATAGAAACCAGAAATCACAAATGACATATTTAATGAAACGCACAATACATATTGTTAATTTGTTCCAGTTAGGACAGTGAATCTGATGTATTCAAGGATCGCTAGACATGAAAAAAGGCGGTGTTTCCATTCTGCCTGTTTTGGATCTTTTGAAATAATGTTTGCTCTGCTTTATTTATTGCTGAATTGCTTGCCTGACACAGTAACATTTACTGTAATAGGGTGAGATGCATGGTTAGCTCCAAATGCCAGCCACCCGCATCCTCTTGCCAAGCTGAACAGACTGCGCTCAATATAAAACTCCCACATAGAGCGGAGGTGCAGAGAGGCTGGTTACAGTGAGCCCAGCAGTCTCTGCTTATGGCATTTATTAAAGAAATTACCAGAGAATCCGACAGGCCCGGTTAGCATATGGTGCGGATAGTGAACGTCATCTCTGAAGACAAAAAGCTGTGATTACCTTAGCATCAAAATGATGGCTTCTGACATGCACGTGCGTGCTTTAAGAGCGCTGATCTCGGCTGAAACATCATCCCGCGCACAACTCGCGTGCTGCCACCTGCACCGTCCAAACCGGTTTCCTGCTGGAATCCCAAACTTCTTTTTTTTATTTGCATGCTCTGGCTTTTATTTGTTGTGATAGAACATCCATCAAACCTCTGAGTCGACCGTCTATCTTTCTATAAAAAAGGAAGGGAAAAAAATCAGCAATAATTTCACCAGGAAGGCCTAGGATGCCGAGACAAATAAACAGTAAGGAAAGAAATCTGACACGATGCTTTAAAAGACGGATCGGAGGAAAAGAGACGAAGCAGAGGGAGTATAAATAGGTAGGCTGTTGTTGTAAGAGACAGAGGGACCGAGGGTTTTGGAGACTCGGGCGAGCCAGGAGGAAATTGCGCGTGGCCGGTATTGGAGGCACTACAGTGGAGAGCAGCGGCGTGAGAGATGAGCAGAATCAGAGGTTTATTTATAAAGCGAAGCGTTTTATGGCAGAGAAAATACGCCTGTGTGCCGAAGAAGAAACAGGTCTGGGCTTGAACGAGTGTGCTGAGAACATACAACAGCTGCCGTTACCTGAACACCAGTGCATTTGCACACAAATAAAATATTTCGTCATATTTTTGGAATCATCATACCATTTGCTCTTGGGCTGGTAGTTGCAAAATGGCTCTAGAGATCTCCTAAAATCTAAGCTCTTGTTACCAAGGTATTGAGTCATTATTTTGGCTACAGAACGATTTCGTTCCAGTATGTCCTGGACCAAAGCCACTGTAAGCAAGATTTGGAATGTCAGTGGGCAGGAAATAAAGGGATAGATAGAGATAGAGGCAGCAGGAAGAAAGCATGACTTCTCTATCATCAGGTCAAAGGTTATCGGGGGTGAACAGACACGACTGCATCAACAGGACAATGACACACACGTTTTGTCAACTAAAATCACTCACATGGACAAAGTGGAAGAGGCGCTTTCCACCATCAGGGTATTTTTGTGCCCCATTTTTTTTTTTTTTTTTTGAGTTTATTTGCAAAAACAGATAACTAGGTTTTTTTTTTTTTGTTTTTTTTTACATTTTCAAAAATTATGCTTTTCATAATGTTATCAAGTTCTTACTGTGTTTTACTGTGTTAGTTAGCTCTATTTTTTAGTCATTTTTACTTGATATCAAAATAACTCAACTGCAGTTTGACTGGGATTAACTGGAATGCACAATGAAAAAACAGGATTTTTGAAAATGGTTAAAAACAAAGTTATCAAAGTTTTGCAAATGAACTCATCATGTCATCATTTTTATATATTGACTAAATTAATGTCAACTGTTCAAAATCTTTACCAGTCAAAAGTTTCTGAACAGTAAGGTTTTTTTTTTTTTTTTTTTTAAGTCTCGTCTGTTCACCAAGCCTGCATTTATTTGATCCAATGTAATTGTTTTTACTATTTAAAACAGCTGTTTTCTATTTGAATATATTTTAAAATGTAATTTATTCCTGTGATTTCAAAGCTGATTTCTCTTTTGCATCATTACTCCAGTCACATGATTTTTCAGAAATCATTCTAATATTCTGACTTGCTGTTTAACAACATTTATTATTATTATTATTATTATTATTATTATTATTGAAAACAGCTGAGTAGATTTTTTTTTTTCAGGTTTCTCTGATGAATAGAAAGTTCAGAAGAACAGCATTTATCTGAAATAGAAATCTTTAGTAACATTAAAAAATTCTTTATCATCACTTTTGATCAATTAAAAACATCCTTGCTAAATATATTATTTTCTATAATTTCTCATACTGCCTCCAAGGTTTTGAGTGGAATAGTGTATAATGTTACAAAAGCTTTTTATTTCAGATAAATACTGATCTTTTGATCTTTCTATTTATCAAAGAATCCTGAAAAAATGTACTCAACTTTTTTCTTTTCCATTTTAAATATTGATAATAATAATATTAAAAATGTTTTTTGAGCAGCAAATCAGCATAATAGAAGGATTTCTGAAGGATTGTGTAGCACTGAAAATGATGTAATGATGTGGAAGATTTAGCTTTGATCACAGGATTAAATTACATTTTAAAATATATTCAAATAGAAAACAGTTATTTTAAATAAACTGTAATGTTTTTGCTGTACTTTGGATCAAATAAATGCAGGCTTGGTGAGCAGACTTCTTTAAAAAACATTTAAAATCTGACCGTCCAAAAACTTTTGACTGGTAGTATATATAGTATTTTTAATGGGTCACAGACACTCTTCCATTAACTAATTTAATATTCTAATCTTATCCACCTTATTTTTCCCATAAGAGTGGGTGCAGCCATTTGTAAATTTTTTTTGTGTCTGGCTTCCGGTCTCATTCACTTCCAGCTATTTTTAGCTGCACAAAAAGCTCGTTTTGCTGCTTGATATTGCAAACTGGTGTGTCTTACCATATTATTTTAATGTATTATCTTAATTGTGAATACACTGGTTTGTAGTGCAAACTGTTTTACTGTTTACTGCACTTTGAGATTCTTTTCATTATTTCCCTATGGCGGATTTTGAACCGGATGTCTAACACATTACCAGAAAACAGCTTACTTCCACAATGAAAAATAAGGTGCATAATTTAATACTTAATGTTCAAATAATGAGCGGCTGCTGTCAGTCAGGAAAATTAACAGAAATGAACATCAAGATCAATTGGACCCTTTTTTCCAACAAAGCAGGATGATGAGAAAATAAATCTAATTTAATGTTAGTAATTTTTGCACACTTGCAGTGTTGACTGCATTACTATTGCTCAACCACTAAACCCTGTTACTCAGGTTATTGCTAGAAAAAAGAAAAAAGGTTTTACATATAAATAATTTCTTACATTTTTTGTCTACAACATTTGGTCTACTGAGAGAAAAATTAAATAAAATTAAATAACAGTAGATGCCCTATTTTGTAGCCTATTTGTGGAAAGTGTCAAGTGGTGTTTTACACTATAATTTTCTCATAAGCAGCCTCAAAGGATGGTGGTGCAATATACCTGCAACTTTCAATATATTAGAAATTACATGCTTTGGCTTAAAGTAGTGTGACTTGAGGAATGGGTGGTGAAACGAGAGAAAATACGATAAAATAGAAAGAGCGGAGAGTTTATCGCCGCTGGAGCCAAAGATAATCTCTGCTGGTCATATGGAAAGAGTCAGAGCAACTGTCACAGCGCTCATGAACCGCTTTTGGGACACAAACTGTCTCTTTGACGGACACACATGTGCACCCTCAAGATCTCAAGAGTGGAAATGGAGCGCACATACACCTATCTGACGTTTCAGGAGACCGAGGTCCACCATGACCTGTCCAGTCTGCCATTTGACAGTGGACCGCTTATCTCTGATGCCAGGCTGCATGTTGGACACAGTTCCATGTCTGTCAGGTACAGGAAAAGAAACTGTATGCCTAGTCTACAGTTTGGGGTCAGGAAGCTTTTTACTCAGCAAAGATGCATTAAATTGTTCAAAAATAAAGACATTTATAATGTTCTAATAGATTTATATCTTTAAAAATGCAGTTTTACTGATCTTTTCATTTATCAGAGAATTCTGAAAAATATAAGGTTTCGATGTTTTCAGTATTGCTAATAAGAAGAAATATTTTTTGGAGCATCTAATCAGGATATTGAAATGATTTCTGAAAGATCATGTGACACTGAATACTGAAGTAATGGATACTGAAAATGTAGCTTTGCCACCACATGAAAAAAATTACATTTTTAAAAAATACATGGAAATAGAAAACAGTTCTTCTAAATTGTAATAACTTTTCACAATATTACTGTTTTAACTATATTTTTGATTAAATAAATGCAGGGGTAGTGTACAGTTTCAACATAACTGCAGCAGAAATACCAGAATTTTCTTACCTTATATGGTGGGCATTTAAGTAAAAAAGGTTGAGGACCATCGGTCCTAGATGGAAGACTAAAAATGACTGTGTTTTCTCAACATACTTTGCGGCCGAGGCCTCTAAATGAGGTCACTCTTGTGAATGCCTCTAGAAAAACATATTCCATATGGTCTCCAACTCACTGCATGGGGCAAAATAACCCTCAACTCTTTGTCAGGGGGTAAATACAGTCAAATCTAATCTATGACATTTACAAACCATCTTTAACACTGTATAGAAACCATGACCTCAGAACATATAAACACATAACAGCTCACCCCAAAATTAAAATCATTCTTCTGTGGAACACAAAAGATGATGTTGTCGAAAAAAGTCAATGGGGTCCAATTTGTTTTCACTGTATGGATAAAAGCGGCTCTTCAAAACATATATCTTTGCATTTCAGTCATACAGGTCTGAAATGACATAAGGGTAGGGCTGGGGCGGTTTAACCAAAATTCTGTTTCTGTTTTAGGATTCTGATGGCTACATGGTTTATCACATTTTTTTTTTCTCTGACTGTGCCTTCATATGAATCAGAATGCATGAAACCGATGCAGAACCACTGTATTTTAATCACGATCCAAACAAACATGTAACATGAGGCATTTTTTATGTAAAATAGATTGTATAATTTCAAAAACTGAAATCAAAACAGAATGGTCTGACTTTAGCTTTGTGAAATTATGCTACATAAAACATGCCTGCATGAAATAAAAACAGCAAACGGGCTGAATGAGAACGCAAATTCACTCTCTGACAGCAGGTGGTGTTTATGGAGCAGCAGCGAAATGAGCATGTCCTTGGTTACTGCTGTAAACAAAGCAGCTCTGTGATTTTAAATACTACATTAATATCCATTAAACAGAGGTAAGATGAAAAAACAAAAAAAACATCTAAACTCTTTCTGAAGACAGTCAGTTCCCCTCATAGATCCATTCATATAACCCCCCAATCCAATATTGTTTTTTCCCCAATATTTCACACTCTGCCTGCTACAGTATTTTCTCCTCTTTGCGTTTGTCTTCTTTTAACGGCTCTTTACAGTTGGTTTATTTGCCCAGTTAAAGAATTTGTTTGTTATTAATAATTGTGTCTTATTAATAGCTCTAAAAGTAATTCAGTTGGCAGGGATCTTATCTCAATTCAGGAAGCTGTCGTTTTTTTTTTTTTTTTGATGAGTATTTTTCAAACAAGTTTTGTTTACTACACACACTGAAGGGCGCGTGACGCTCGTGGTGATTTTGGCATCTGTTGTCTCACTCAATGAGGACGTAAATACATGAATATCTGCTGAGAGTCACTTCATGAGCATTTGACCGTTCCATTTTAGGAAAACTAGCGTTATATCATATACACACAGAAATGTAAAGGTAGAGACAGCAACCCGTCAAAATAAAATTCCGGTGGAACCTGAAGACATTGTGCCAGATATATATTACTACTATTAATAATACTACCAAAAAGAAACAAACATTATTTTTTAGGGTATAATCACACAACATTTTTTCCATGTTTTAATTTTAATAGTAAATTCCCCTTTGTTTGCCCAAAAAAAAAAAAAATGTTTTATGCCTTCATTTGATAACCAGAACATTTTAAATACACAACACAGAATTTTGGAGGGTAAAAAAAAAACTTTCATAAGGTTATTTTAAGAACAAATTTGAATAAATTAAGTATGCATTCAAATAATTAGACATGCTAAAACACAGAATTTGATAACAATAAAACATATGGTGAGAAAAAAATAAAACATTTCATAGGGCCCTAAACATGTCATTTGTTAAACCTTTATTAAATTGATGTGAAACTGTATAAGTTTCATGATTTTAATTAAATAAACATGCTCTTTGACTAATAAAATTTAATTTAACCATTAAAAAGGAGTTGAGAAAAATTAAAACGGAGAAACTGGAATTTGGAAAAAAATCAAACGGAATTTGGGAAAAAATAAAACGGATTTCATAGGGCCCTATAAAAGGTCTGAAAACAGCTGAAAATGCATATCCGAGCAAAAAACAAGCCTAGAGGTCAAAAGAACTGCTTGTAGAGCTCAGAGACAGGCTTGTGCCAAGGCACAGATCTGGGGAAGAGTTCAGAAAAAAAATAAAAATAAAAAAGTGTGCTGCATTGAAGGTTCACAAAAGCATGTAGCCTGCATTATCCATAATGGATAATAGTTTGGAAGAACTAGGACTCTTCCTAGAGCTGGCCTCCTGGCAAAACTGAGCAATTGATGGATACCAAGAAGCTGATAGTCACTCTAGTTGAGCTCCACGATCATATATGCAGGCCTCAATTCCAAGCATCATGTATGGAGGAAACCACACATTGCTCATCACCTGCACAGTACCATACCAACAGTAAAGTGCGGTGGTATCAGCGTCACGCTGTGGGGCTGTTTATCAGCGGCAGGGACTGAGGGACTCAGCAGATGAGAAGAAATCTCAATGCACCAAAAAATTGAGATAACCTTAATTAAAACCCAGTTCAGAGCACTCAGAACCTCAGACGGGGCAGAAGGTTCACGTTCCAACAGGACAGGACCTCTGTATAATGCATGACTGTCAAAGAGTGGTCCAATCACAGCCTGGGCTTGAACACAATCAAAAATTTCTGAAGAAACCTGAAAATTTCTGCCAGCCCCCACCCAAGCTGACAGAGTGTCAGAGGTGAAGAGGTGAGGTGAAGAATGGCAGATAACTGCCAAATGCAGATGTGCAAATCTTGTTGCATCATACCCAAAAATACCTAAGTGTGTCAACTAAGTACTGAGTTAAGAGTATGAATACTTATGAAATGCATTTATTTCAGTGTTTTATTTTTAAGAAATTTGCAAAGTTGTAACAAACCTGTTTTGTGCTTTGCCATTATGGTGTATGGAGTGTGGACTGATGTAGAAAAAAAGTAATTAAAAGCAGTTTAACATAAGGCTGCAACATAACAAACCATTAAAACAGAAGAAAAAGAAGAATACTTTTGCAAAAGAAGTATAATTCAAACCGGTTTACAGTTTGAACTGGTACTTTTGCAAAGCACTGTAATTCAAACCAGTTTACAGTTTGTACTGGTATATAAGGGTGAGTTAAAGATGACAGAATCACAATAGCTTCATCATTGTATGTTCAGCTCAAAGGCACTTCATAACCATCATATTAGAAGCAAATCTCCAAGACTTTTCATGTCCCAGTCAGTTTGACAGCAAATCCGTCTGTGTCCTCCAGCCATTGCAGGTAGACGCTGAACACTCAGGTTTTTAACCTCTCAATCACCGTTGATTAAATGCTTTTCCCCTTCCATCGTGTATAGTAGAAGCAGCAGCATATGGCTTTGACTGAACCCCATGATGGGGTTTCTGTTTAAATATCCCCTGGAAAGCCAGATGGGCCCTATATTAATGGAAGCCAAGCGGAACAGAGAAAATAAGAGAGGGAGGAGAGAGTGATGGGAGGGCGTAGAGGAATATGAGGCATTCCACCGCTTCAATGAAGTGCATTCCAGTGAGTCCAAGTTTGGTAAAACCAAACCACACCTCCTGTTTCTGAGTAAGCGGTTTACACAAACAATATCATGTTTAATAACCCCTAGGACGCTGTTGTATCTAGGAGGGCTTTATTGAAACTGTTTTTTAAGTGGTGCTAAAAAATTAATCGATAAATGGATCTACAGTACTTGGAGGAGATTTCTTTCAAACCAGAGGCAAGCAGAGATCAAACGCTGCAGTTTCTCCATTTACTTGGAGAGAAATACAAATCCTTTCCTTTCATTTGAACCGTTCACTTCTTGAGGAAATAGCTGGGGCTGAGAGTTGGCTGTGCGGTTTATTTATGCTAGCTGATTAGCTGGCCATGTTCAGTGCAGGAGATCGAAGTCGAGGAACGGCACCAGGGTTTGATGGACGTGTCTGGTTGGGCAGGACGGAGGGGTTAGGGTACAGCGCTTTTAGGGGTAATGAGGATTAATCAGGATTAATGTTAACGTTGGCACACACCGCTGAGAAAACACAAGATTAACGCAGCATGCCGACACTGTTCACGTTGTAAACGAACTATAGCTCTTAAGAAAAACTGACCTCGGGTCAGCACGAGACTCTATCATATGAGCTTGGCATCAAGTGCTAATCAAACACACATGCATAAACTCTGCATGAAAGATTTCGGCGGTCAAGGGTGCTGAAAAACAGGAACCGAAAAGAGTATTCATGACTTTTTAATTGGCTCTTGTAACTGTAAATATTACACTAAGTCCATTACACATAATTATAGCTCATTTTTAAATATTTTGGTAGGTGCTGAGTGGAACAGTAATAGCTTATTGGGGGGTTTGCTGTCAGTTAAGATTTTTGAACCGTACAGCTCAATCCTAGATCAGCCCTTCAAACAGACACCAAAGAGAAGAATAAATTAATGAATTATCCAGTAATTAACCCAGATGCTCAACTGATAAAGCATGGCGGTACTGATGCCAGATTTATGGGTTCAGTCCTTAGGGATGCAAACAAGTTCCTCTGGATACGTGCACAAATGAGTGAACTATCAATCACTTGTTGAATTTAGATTTTCTGAACACTATGTAAATACTGTGAATGCAATACAGTAGTTGGTGCTGACAGAAGTGCTTGACCAAAAGGCCAAACAACAGGTGCTGAAGCATTTGCAATTATGTTAATGTGTTTTGAATGTGGATCTGCATTTGTATTAGGGGTTTGGGCTTAAAGGCACAATAGGTAAGATTTTTGTAATAAAATAATCAAAAACCACTTGCACAGTGTGATATATTTTATGAGGTTGCGTGTACTCACATTATCCCAAAAGTTCCAAAATGGGCTCATTGGAAATACGTGCCTCTATATACATTTCTGCAAAACTGAAAAAAATGTACCTATATGTACAGTACAAATAAATACAGTTTCAAGTTGAAATGAACACTAGGGGCAGTAAAACACAGACAACTTTAATTCCTTTGCACCCAAAGTATGATTTAAACACAGAGTTTTGATTAATAAAAAATAATTTCCAAAATAATTTTAACATCCTGTCCATTTAAAACCTGATACTTCTGAATGTTGTCATCACAAATACAGCTTCATATGCATGAGCTTTCTAATTCAGTAGGTTTGCTCGGTAGCTCACGTGATGCAGAGTTGCACCTGAATGATAAAGAGCTCTGGTATAAAAACCATGAAACTACGTTTCAACAAAACAGCTCAAATCTGAATAAGGAAATTAAAATAACATGGCTGCCTCAAAAAATGCATTTTTATATCACTTTTGTATTTGTTAACACTATTGGTTAGGTTTAGGGGACATTTCCAACATGATTGGACGCGTATTGAATGTGTTTTAGCACCACTCTCTGGACATTTCATTTTGAAACTGCCACGAAACGTGCAGTAAGGTCTGTAATTACGGTGCTGCAGAAATGTATATAAAGGCATGTATTTCTAATAAGCTGGGGTAAAAAAGTTCCCAAAGATTTGTAAATCCAGAGAAAGTCCAATTTTAAATAATGGCTTGTCTCTTGCCATTGTCACCTGTCAATGACGTAATACTCGTGCTATCCTTGGTTTCTGCTTGTAGAAACTACGACAACACACATGTACAAATGCGGAAGTGGAAGTGGCATACAGTGTCTAGCATGCTGCTGTTGTGTCATTCAGTCATCATGGATTAAAATTATTTACTGGTGAGTACAGAAAAAAAGAAAGAAAGAATTTTTTTAAAAAAGAACGTAAACATAGATCAACTACACTGTAAAAAATAAAAGACAACTTGAAATGTTAAGTTGTACTAAGTAACAGCTTAGATATTTGTGTTTGCTAAACTTAACAGATAGGTAAGTAACCCAGCTGCCTTAAAATTTTAAGTTGATTCAACTCAAATATCTAAGTTGTCACTTAGTATAATTTAACATTTCAATTTGAATAAACTTTTTTTGAGTTGACTAAACTTAAAATTTTATGGCAGCCAGGTTACAAATTATTTTAAGTTGACTCAACAAATTGTTTTTACAGTGTAAGGCAAGCAGGCTTAAATAAAATAAAACAGAGACCAATATCGGTGTGGTGTTTTGGAGATGGAGAGAGCTTTGCGACTTGGAATTTACTTCAAATTTACTTTTATCGTGATTGTTTTAAACATGTAAAACTGTGCAGCATTAAAGGCAAAATATGTAATTTTTTTTTTTTTATTAAAATATCCAAAAACCACTAGAACTGTGTTATATATTTTGCTGACCTGTAAACTTACGTTATCCCAAATGTTTCCAAGAATGTTTAAATGCAGAGAAAGCGCTGTTTTACCTCACATACGCATGACCAGGGGGGGCGGAATCGGTTGACTGTGGCATAATAAAAGCTCTGTGGCTTTCAAGCCGAGTCCTTCATTAACTATCGCTCCAGCGTCCTCATTTCACATCCACGACTTTCAGCTCCACCCTGCTTCATACTACGGTGACCTTAATAAGTCTTAAATACATTATCTCATCCATGAATACGATTTCTGCCCGAGTCCCGACAGATTGCATCGGCTGTGGGGATGAAGACGAGAACTCCCACGATTCCACACTCAATCACGGCACCATCGAATTACGCCTTTGGTTCTTTGTTTGTTTTGAATATGTGCCTTCTAGTGGTGAAAATGTACATATTGTGCCTTTAATATAAAACATAGATCCAGGACACTGACCCAAAAAAATTTACTCATCCTCATGTCATCCCTTTAGCGGAACATTAAAAAAACATGTCTCAATGTTTTTTATTCATGCAATGAAGGTCGGGTCCACTGTATTTAAGTGTATTCTAAAAACAGGTAAAACATTCTGCAAAACATCATCACAGAAAGAAAATGGAGATAGTTTCATTGAAAATGCTTATGATTGATGGTACTGGTCGATTCAAATGCCCTACCATTAATAAACATTAACCAGAACCTTCGTTTCATAAAGCATGAATCACTTGTTACCTGTTCTTAATGCTCAGCGCAATAATGTATTTTCAATTAAGGTTCCTAGTTGTAGATTGTGCAGCAAAAGAAAAATCAATAAAAACTTCTATTAACCAAACTTACTGCTTAATCAAGAACTCTTTGATCATGTTGTCTCATGTGCTCTGCAAACTCTGCCCTGTGAGAACACAGCCCCTATCTTCAATCAGCTCATCATCAATTTGCATGATTGCTGATTGGGCAGGGCTCAGATTTTCCCACTTCCTGTATTAGCAGGCTGCATCATGTCATCAGTATTCCTGAAGACATCACTAAACAACACAGATCTGTGTGTGTTATGAAAGTTAAAAATTATGAAATCTAAAGCAGAGGAATTTTCTTTCAAACAGGCTTCTGGGGCACCATACCATTTCTATTTAAATATATTTTAAAGTGTAATGTATTCCTATGATGCAAGAAAGAAACAAAACAACTCTTTGAACATGCATATAAGCATAGATCAGAGATGCCACAGGAAATGCACACACACACAAACACAGTTTACTCACAATAAACAAAGCTTACATCCGGATGTTCTCTGATCCCACCTCACCTTGAACCTAATGCCATGGCTCTCGTTCACGTCGTAATATCGGTCTGGGTAGAGAACGCATTCAGATGCAAATTTCAGACATTTGTGAATATCAATAACATCTGGCTGGCTTCCTGAGCAGGGAGAAATCATGTCTGGAGGCCATGCCAATCACAGTGATGCACACATGAATAAAGATGTCTCCCTCTCAAAACACTGCTTTTCAGTCTCTCCAATACTAATTGAGATGGAGACGAAGCCTTTCCCTGAAGAATGGAGACAAATCCTTCTTACGCCACATAATTCAGTGCATTCCTGCTTTGAGGGCGGAAGAAAAATCTGGTGTGTGCCTCCCACGCATTTATAAGGCTTACTTATGTCCAAGACAAGAGTCAACTACTAGTGAAACTGCTTCTATTCTGCATTTTCCTAATTTAAGACTTTGCTTTTTTTCCAGGACACATTACATTAGCAGAATAACAGTCTGAGTGAAAGTTAAACTGAAAAAATTAGCATATTTCCCAAAAGTTTCTGTTAAACCAGACAATCACATTCTTTAGCATGTTTTGAGATTTTCATTAATGTGCAGAAAAAGCAGATTAAATGTGGGGTATGTATTTTTTCAAAAACGCTTTAGAAAACAAAGTCGGGCCAAGTACCAAAACAAACTTGTAGCCGATCAGCAGTAAGGGGCGTGTCTACTCGTGATGGGGAGGAGAGAGCGCTCAGTGCACAGGACGCCATTAGCCAAGCCGAGCGACGGCAGAAACATAGAGATGGCGGATAAAAAAACAAAAGAGGAAAACATCTTCGGAACAAAAGAAGGATCACGATAAGGCAGTGGTTCCCAAACCCGGAAATCCGTTGAAGTTTACTCAAATTCGGAACATTCATTTATGAATTTTGCGCTGCGCCAATGCATGCAGCATCTTCACACACAGACGAAACTTCTTTCTCACAATTATGAGAATAAACATCTAATTGTGGGTAACACTTTACAATAAGGTGTAATTTGTTAACATTAGTTAGTAGTAGAATGAACAAAGAACAATACATTTATTACCATATTTATTCATCTTTGTTAATGTTAGTTAATAAAAATACAGTTGCTCATCGTTTGTTCATGTTAGTTCACAGTGCAATAACTAATGTTAACAAATGCGACTTGTGATTTTAATAATGCATTAGTTGATGACAAAATTAACATTACCTAAGATTAATAAATGCTGTAGAAGTATTCTTCATTCTTAGTTCATTTTAACTAATGAGGTTAACTAATGTTAACTAACAAACCTTATTGTAAAGTATTACCAAATTATTTGACATAAACTCAGAATTGTGAGATGAAAAAAAAAAAATCAGAATTGTGAGATGTAAACTTTCAATTGCAAGAAAAAAGTAAGAAAACTCACAATTCTGAGCAGAAAAGTCTGAATTGCAAGTCACAATTACTGTAGCTTCTTTAAAATTTTGTGGCAGAAATAAAAAACTAAATTGCAAGACATCAATTTGTAAACTCTGAACTGCATGAAAGTAGAGCTGGGTTTTGACAAATTTCACATTTCACAATTCAGTTTAATTCTGTTTCACAAGCTTGCGAGTCGATATAAATGATTTCGGATATATATCATGTACAGTACATGCCAAATTTTCCCAAAGAAAAAAAAAAATGAACTAAAGCTGTAAAATATCCATGAGAGTCAGTTTTCTATACTGAACAACTACTTTACTATAATACTGAAATGAACTGATTTGTACACAAACACAAATTACACTCAAAGAAGTTTTTACAATAATAAAGTTACAATTACATAATTATATTTCTACTCCAATTTGTTTTCTGAAATACAAACATTTAAATGGTGGCTGTCATAAAACGTGACAAATTTATTCAAACAAAAATTAAACACTGAAAAACAGAAAAAAAAGATCACTGTGTTATATATACATGTTATATGTTATACTGAGCAAAAAGCCTCTTTTCTAGAGTTCATGTCACCGAATATGTTTTTTTCTGAGGTAAATGTGATGTAACATGACATTGCTGTTATACTGACGTCTTTGCGCAGTTGAAACACTGATTAAGCGATTACATGAGGCAAGATGTGGATTTTGGTAAGCTGTACTCTCTTTCAACATACCTTTGGATGTTTATTCATCTATTTATGCTGAAATTTTACCCAGCCCTACGAGAAGTCAGAATTCTAAGATAAGAAGTCGCAACTACCCGTTTTATTTTTTCATCCTGTGGCATAAACTGGCTACAATATTGATGGTATTAGATAATTTGATATAATACTGAATGACTACAATATTTGCATATAGTAGCATGGTATAGTCATTGTATTTCAAGGTACTATGCATAATATTTCATGGTACTTATATGCTAGTGGCATCTGTGTGTGTGTGTGTGTGTGTGTGTGAGTGTGCATGTGTGAACAGCTCTTTGAGAGTTTGTTTAAATGTCAGAGGCTAAGAGAGCTGTCAACATCCACTTCCTCTCAATGTGTTCGCCTGTGTGTGTATGTGTGTGTAAGCGTGAGTGATTAACATTGTTGTAATTGCAGGATTAGTCGAGCCCATTGTCAGTGAGATAAAAATGACTCTTACTGTCTCAAGAGTCAATGTTAATGGGGGTCAATTGGCTCAAAGTAAGAACGAAAGAAGTAATTATTCAATTACTTATCATAATAAAGAAAGATTCTCATTTGATTATGCTAATACGCTTGACACATTTCCAGTTCTGTGAAACACGGTTCAATGGCTACAGGTCAGAAGGGTCAGTCAGGCCTCTCATTTTGTCCTACTAGCTATTACATGCTGATTGATTAAGATAGCATTCAACTCCTAAGTGTTTCAGGCAACAACAGGCTAAAAGGCAAAGGTGCTTTAATTTGCATATTTTGACTTGTTTGTAATAATGTTTTCAACTGGAAAAGTAAAATAAACCCCTACAGAAAGTAATTTTTTTGGTAAGTACAGTAAATCCATGCAGTTGGTCTAAAAAGTGTGATTTTCTTAAATTTCAGTGCAAACTAATATTATTTTGCTCTTTTCGGGATTGGTATTTGTTCTAAAAAAACAACAATATTGGTCGATATCTACTTTAAAATAGCATTAAAACAGTATCATCTCTCTTTCTAGCTTTCTCCTGCTTCCATCCTCAAATTTTAGGTATCGCTCAGGGGCGACGGTGGCATATGCTGTCCATCTCAGACGCAAGAAGAATGCTTTGAAGTGTCAACACAACAAACGGTGGCCGCAGCCTGTCAAGCCTGTGGACACCTTCGACACAGAACATCTGGAAGCTCTGAATTCCCTGACGAAGCGAGTCGCTAGCAGACGGTCGGTGTAGCGGACGAGGACAGCAAAGCAACTCTAATGTCACACATACACGCATATCACAAACACACATGTCCATTCTGCCTATTGTTTGTCACGACAAAAAGGATTTCCAAAATAAAAGGGGAAATGATGAAAGACAAGTCAACCATCTGGGAGCTAACCTCCCTGCTCCTCCTCTCTCACCCGGCCCTATGCCGCTCCGCACTCTCTCTTTTCTGGATGGTGTTTGCTGAGCATTAATTACATGCGCCAAGGCCTTGTGTGTTTGGAGTGAACGGCCGCCAAAATTCCATCCGACTCTGTTGGTCACAAAAACAGGCCTGGTGCTTCCAACGATAACAGGGCGAGTGACTGGGAGGAGAGAACAGGGTGGGAGGACAACTGGAAAGAGGAATAATTGTGAAAAAAGATAATAGTAATGGAGAGGGAGAGATCTATAGAGACACGGGCGGAAACAGGAGGTTCTTGAGTAACTTCAGCCATAAAGCTGTATTTTCACGGACTTGTCAGATCAGCATGTTTGCTTTGTGATAAGTGAATGCAAAAAAGTATATAATACTAATAAATAACATCATTTCATTTATTGAATCGAGTAAGTAATAAGTAATAATGGAAATAGTATGAAATATTATTTAAATCTAAAATAACTGTTTTCTATTTGGATATATTTAAAAAAAAAAACTGGCAGCTGTGATTGCCCGATATTTACTGTAAAAATACTGCAGGAACATTTTAGATTTTACAGATTTAACTTTAATTTATATTTAAAAACTGTATTTCATTAATTGATATAATCTTAATATACCAACCTATTAATGTATTGAAATCTGTTTAGTACATTTGTAATACACTGATTACCACCAAAAGCAGGTGGTGATGACAAAGTTACATGATGAAGCTGAGAAAGAAAATATGAATATATATAGAAGGTGCACCAAGTCATTCACACAAATACTAAACACCATCATGGTAACAAACATGATGCTGAAATAATGCAATAAACATCAATTTAACAACATTAGATGTAGCATACATCCCTAATGAACATAACTGTAATTTACAGTGAAATGTCCATTACAGTTTTTCAGCATATATAGTAAAGGGAACTTACTGTTAACTAATATATTAAAATATATAAATATATTTTACCATAGCATCTTTACTGTCTTTTACCATTAAATCATTATCATTTTACAGTGTGTTTTTATCAATTTAATGCATCCTTGCTGAATAAAAAAAGTATTATTATTATTATTATTATTATTATTATTATTATTTTATTCAACTTGTATAGTGCTTTTCACAATATGTATTGTTTCAAAGCAGCTTCACAGATTTTTTTTTTTTTTTGAGATTTATGCATCATGTGAATAAATTAATAAATAAGCTTTCCACTGATGTATGGTTTGTTAGTATAGGGCAATGTTTGGTTGAGAAACAGCTATTTGAAAATCTGGAATGTGAGGGTGCAAAAAAAAAAAAAAAAAAAAAAAAAATCTAAATATTGAGAAAATGGCCTTTAAAGTTGTCCAAATGAAGTTCTTAGAAATGCATGTTACTAATCAAAAATAGGAAACAGTAGGAAATTTACAAAATATCATCATGGAACATGATCTTTACTTAATATCCTTCTGATTTTTGGCATAAAAGAAAAATTTATCATTTTGACCCATTCAATGTATTTTTGGCTATTGCAACAAATATTTGCTACTTATGACTAGTTTTGTGGTCCAGGGTCACATATATATGCACTATTTGTGTTATTAAGCAGAATTAAGACTCTTCATGTAAAGATCTATAAGCTGTAGCTAGCTGAGCACCTGTAGTTTCATCCTTTCATATTTACAGGCATTGCTGATGTGAAATGGCAGTTGGTATTGTGTTGCATTGAAAAAAAAAAAAAAAAAAAAAAAAAAAAAAAAAAAAAACACATCAACACTTGACCCATTAATACTAGCTCTTTCTATTTTATTTCTTTTTCAATTTATTACAAAAAGTACACTGTATTAGACTAACTGGGACTTGCCACAGCACTCACATGTTGTCCTTTTGTTCGTTTAATTGCTTCTATTGTCCTCATTTGTAAGTCGTTTGGATAAAATCATCTGCTAAATGATTAAACATCAATGTAAAAAAAATGTTGCTTTTCAAGTACATTTTATTCCTGATAATTTCATACAACCATTCAATAGCAGCCAAGAAATATAACACCTGAAAAGAGTGGGGAGAGTTGTAAAGCCTTTTAAAACCAACCCACACTAAAAAACACAACATAAGAAATGAAACATAAGGAATGAAAGATTTCAGAAGATATTCTGCAAAAAGCTGCAGTTTTAGGTCTGCAAGGATTGATGCATTTGCTCTGTCATTTTCAGTAGATAAAGTCAAGCTGAAAGAGAAAATCTTTAGCCTGTACCAGCTATAACAGCAGCCAGAAATAAATACTTGCTGAAAAACAAGTCAAACATTTGGAAAAGTGTTTATCTATTTTACAAAAAATAATCTTTTATATCACCCCCAGCTGCCACTATTTTAGCTTCATACGCTTGCACGTTGGTGAGCTGGAAAAGTGCAAGAGTAACAGTTAAAGTCTGACATTCAACTTGAAGCGATAGTTCTGTCATTAATTACTCCCCCTCCTATCTTTCCAAACCTAAACACTCTTAAAAATAAAGGTGCTTCACGATGCCACAGAAGAACTTTTTTTGTCTAAATGGTTCCATAGAGAACCTTTAACATCTGAAGAGCCTTTCTGTTTCAGAAAAAGAAAGAAGGTTCATCAGATTATAAAATGTAAGAAAGAGATGGTTCTTTAAAGAACCTTTGACTTTTAAAGCACCTTTATTTTTAAGAGTGTTAATCTCCAGAATACAAATTAAGATATTTTTGATGAAATCTGAGAACTTTCTGACTCTGCATAGACAGCAACACAACTACCATGTTCAAGGCCCAAAAAGGTAGTGAGGACATCAATAAAATAGTGCATGTGACATAGTGGTTCAACCTTAATTTTTGTCTATGCAGGGTCAGAAAGCTCTTGGGTTTCATCAGTATCTTAATTTGTGTTTCTAAGATGAACGAAGGTTTGTAATGACATGAGGGTGAGTAATTAATGACAGAATTTTAATTTTTGGGTGAACTGTCCCTTTAAAACTTGTGGTTAAATCTACAACTCAAGTTTCATTCATATTTCAGAGAACATAATTTTCATACAGGTACATAATGACACATAATCGTGGTGATTCTGCTAATAAACATATGCATATGAAATGCATTATACTGATATAAAAGCAGTTGATATCTGTAGTACTCTGATGCAGCTACCTTTTGTTAAAAACTGAGATCCCTAGGATCAAATCTCCCGGGGTTATTATTCACAGTGTGACCAAAAAAAAAAGTGTTACAAGCACCTCTGCTCTCCCCTGCCACTAAACCTGCTTGAAAATGACCTGGAAAACACAAACAGCGAGACAGCAGTTTGTCAACATCATGCTGGACTGGAAACTGTTTTGAATTAGCATGTTGCTTACAGGTTCAGACGGGTCAAAGTGACGCACGCCAAACTCTCGTCGCTGCACATTTTGAACAACAGCAAAGGGCACGAAACAATTTCAGCCCACAAATCAGCCATTCCATGGAGTCGAAGGTTAAGTTACAAAAAACGATCAATATCAGCCTTGCTTTACATAGTCCAGATTGTTTAGAGGAGCGCAAAGGTAGCAGCAAAGCCCTAACCGCTACTGCATTTGACATTTAACTGGAATTAACTTAACATATTAGAGCATGCTTCTCTAAAAATGAATTTGCTCTCCATCAGGTGCGTCGGCGGCCCGCATCTCAGATAAGGTCAGAGACTCGGAAAGAGTATTCGCTGAATACATATCAAACAGAAATAAAAGAGGAGGCAAAGGGATTTTTCTCTTTTCCTGGTATTTTGAGAGTTGATGACCTTTACGTTAGTGGATATATATTAATATAGTCACTAGTGTGTGAGCGTGTCTGTGCGCATAAGTCAGTCTGTTCTTCTACCTTCTGTCATTTTGTCTGTTATTATGTGGATAAAATACATTTTTGGTGTGATTGTTCAGCTATTATAATTTCACTGCTTCCAATACATCACCCAGAATGTTATGATACTCCTGAGATTTGCTTTTCTCCAGGAAAAGATTTACTTGACTCCTTTTTAATATCTGGTTTATCACCCATTAGGTTGTGCCAAAAACTACATGGAAGCCAATCCCTTATATCAATACCGCGTGAGCCGAAAGACACTGTCCAAAAAAATAAAACCTGACAGGACAAAGGAAACAGCGGGATGGGTTGTATCTGATGTGAACAGTGGCTTTGAAATGTAATTGGACACTTCACTTTACTCTGAGACTTTTTTTGTCAGTGACTTTTAATTAACTCATTTGTAGTAGACATATAAAGTCAGTTCTCTTCAAGAGTCCTAGCAAAGTAACCACAGGTGTTTTTCAACTATAAACATGATCCATTAACGTTTGACAACTAGAAAGGGTCCAAATAAACCTAACCAATTATTTCTGGCAAACATTTACTTGAAAACTGAGCTTGTGTATTTTTAACATAGTTCAACCCAAAATGACAATTCTGTAATCATTTATTCACACTTGTTGCGTATGACATGAAGACAACAGGAGATATTAAGGAGTGGGTTCACGCTGCTCTTTTCCATACAATGAGCTCTAAAATGATGAAAAAGTACTATGAAACTGTTTTTGTTTTAGTAACAGTCTTCTCTAAAAAAAATTCCATTTAGAATAATGGCACATTTGTGTTATTTTCTTATGCAATTCAACTACATTCATATACTTTTAACCATAACTTAAAGGATTAGTTCACTTCCAGAACAAAAAGTTACAGATAATTTACTCACCCCCTTGTCATCCAAGATGTTCATGTTTTTCTTTCTTCAGTCGTAGAGAAATTATGTTTTTTTTTTAAGGAAAACATATCAGGAATTTACTTCATATAGTGGACTTATACAGTTAGGGTACGTCAGAAAACTCCCATCTCATTTTCTCCTCCAACTTCAAAATCATCCTACATTGCTGCAGAAGTACCGACCCAGTGTTTACAAAGTGAACATGCAAAGTAGGTCAAACACTCAATGGTAAAACAGCAATGTAGGGCGATTTTGAAGTAGGAGGAGAAAATGAGATGGGAGTTTTCCGACATACCCTAACTGTATTGAACAGGAGCACACAGAGCACACATTTGCATCGCAGAGCTAGACAACATGAGCATTTGTGGTTAAAAAGTGTATAAATTGTACATTTTTTAGAAAATAACCGATCGTTTCGCTAGATAAGATCCTTCTTCTTTGGCTGGGATTGTTTAGACCCCTTTGAAACAGCATTTCAACTGCATTTTGGAAGTTCAAACTTGAAAGAAGAAAGAAAGACATGAATATCTCGACTGACAAGGGGGTGAGTAAATTATCTGTACATTTTTGTTCTGGAAGTGAACTTATCCTTTAAGCGTCTAAATCCTCTTTGAGGCCAATGTACATTTGTGTATGTTTGTGTATGTCTGAAGTTTGCATTAAAAGGATAGTTCACCCAAATTACTCCATGATTACTTACCCTCAAGCCATCCAAGATATATATGACTTTCTGTTTCAGATGAATACAATTGGAGTTGTACTGAAAAATGTCCTGGCTCTTTCAAGCTTGATAATGGCAGTGAATGGAGGTCGAGATTTTGAAGCCCAAAAAGTGCATCCACACAGCTTCAGGAGTTAATAAAGGCATCCTAAAGTGAATTAATGCATTTGTGTAAGAAAAACATCCATATTTAAAACTTATTGAAACTGTAATCTCCAGTTTTCTCTAACTGTCATACGCACATATACGAGAGAGCGGATGACATAGGATGAAGCGTATAAGCTCCGGTGAGAATATGCTAGTCTTGTGAAAACCAAGTTTTGTTTACAGCAAAGGAAAACCAGTCTCTTGGCTTATACTGAAATCCTCCAACATTTTTCTTTACAAATCCTTGCTTTGTACTTCTAATTCATGACCAGTGTTTTGCTTTGCTCTCTTCTCTGTCTTCCTCTTCTGCGTCCGTCACTTCTACATCATCCGTTGGAACGCCACTCTCTATTGAACACATATACAACAGTTAGCAGAAACTAGAGATTACCGTTTATGAAGGTATAAATATGGATATTTTTTTTTTACACAAATGCATCGATTTGCCTCAGAAGGCCTTTATTAACCTTCCAGAGCCGTGTGGAGTACTTTTTATGATGGATGGATGCACTTTCTTGGGCTTCAAAATCTCAACCACCCATTTACTGCCATTATAAAGATTGGAAGAGCCAGGACAATTTTTAATATGTCTCCGACTGTATTCGCCTGAAAGAAGAAAGACATATACACCTAGGATGGCTTGAGGGTGAGTAAATCATGGTGTAATTTTCAATTTTGGGTGGACTATCCCTGCAAACTGTGAGAAAGAACAAGAAAGAGATTAAAGAGGTATCCAAAGGAGACAGAATATGATAAAATATTAACCAGGGTAAGCTCTTAAGCAATGTTTTTTTTTTTTTTACAAAAGTGCTCTGAAGAAGCCCAGAAGAGTCTATAGCGAGGAACAGGGGCGGTTGTTCTTTTGATATGTGGCATCAGCGATGGACGGAGACCTCCAGCGCAGACATACATCACCCTTACCTACAGCACTCCCAGATATACTAAGCCCCAAATTTACATTGCCGTCAAACCAGTGGGTGCACATCCCACAATTAATCAGCGTGCAAGAGTGTACTAAAGTAGGAGAGGTTTAGATAGAAGGTATTACACTTGCTTTGATCCTTGCTGTTTGAGTATCTGCAACAATAAACAGCATGTTCAGATTAAATCAAGCAGCTCCTAGGTCTGATTTGATAGATAACACTTGTTCTGCAGATAACCCATGTCATGTGGAGCTGTTCTCAAGTCATCTTTTACTTCTAGCAGAGGCACGTTCATTCAAACACTTATTTGCTACTTGTCATCTATGCAATCAGTACCCACATCCTTGAATTATCTGCCAGCCAAGGATATATGCCATGCAAAATCGAATCTAGATCCAGAATCGAATGCCTTATAAATTCCAATTCAATTGAGGTAACAAATTGTGATGAGCATTTGAATTCCAGTTCACACTCATGACTTTACAGAAAGCCTTCACACTGCATTGCACTGATATTTGCACATACATTGAGATCCATCTTTTCTCCTCCTCTTCCACATGCATACACTCATTTCCCATCAATATTCCCCACCAGGGCCGCCCCTATGCATCTGCTCCCATCCCCTGAGGGGAGCGTCTGCACTGACACTGTGATTTCCAGCTGACAAACTTCACACGACATGGCAAGATGAGCCCCTGGATCACACTTGAACTCCTGAATGCGTTCAAATCAATCCAGAAGACAAATCAAATCAAACGGGACTGCCCCGCCGATTGCAGCGCCCTCTCTATGCCTGATGACACCGGCACAGGAAGATGGAAAAGGGGGACTTTAATTTTACAGAGGTGATGGGTCATGGATGAAGGCATCGTGGAGGTGATTAGAGAATGCAAGATGAGCTGATGGAGATAGAGAATATGAAAGCAGAGCAAAGAAAATGTGTTACATTATGAAAACAGATGCAAGCACACAGTTTGGATTTTCTCTGGATGGAACCTTAAAGGGACAGTTCACCCCAAAAAATGAAAATTCTGTTATTAACTGCTCACCCTCATGTCGTTCCAAACCTGTAAGACCTTTGTTCATCTTTAGAACACAAATTATTTTTTGATGAAGTCCAAGAGCTTTCTGGCCCTGCGTAGACAGCAATGCAACTACCACGTTCAAGGCCCAGAAAGGTAAGGTAGTAATAATTTTATGAAGCTATGAGAATACTTCTTGTGCACAAAGAAAACAAAAATAACGACTCAATTCGCTCCGGTTTTCTGAGCGCAGGAACAGAAGCAGCACCTCTCATACAGCACACGAGTACTCTTTCTCATCACATGAACGGAGAAACACACTCAAAATGATGTCGAATTGTCCATTTTGATGAGTATTCATGTAAACACACTCAGTTACGTCTTAGGTGAACGTAAACAGTTGGGAGAATATCGGACGTGTATCAGTACATTGCATCTGTGCATTCAGTTTTAAAGAGACAGCAGCCTAATTTAGTTGTTATTGTCTGTGGCACTGATGTTAATCAAGCAACAAAAAAAGAACAGAAAATCACTCACTGCTCTTGACTGAATCACTTTAGTAGCCCAAATAAATTAAAATGGATTAATCGAAATTTATTTATATAAATAAATATGTCTGCTTGAAAGAATAATGATGGTAAACAAGTTGTTATAAAGAAAGCATAATTATCTTATCCATTGGCATTTCATTGAAAAGAAGACCATGTTCCAAGATGTTCATGTCTTTCTTTCTTCAGTTGTAAAGAAATTATGTTTTTTGAGGAAAACATTTCAGGATTTTTCTGCATATAATGGACTGATATGGTGCCCCGATTTTGAACTTCCAAAATGCAGTTTAAAGGCAGCTTCAAACGATTCCAAATGCGGTTGTAAACGAGTCCAGCCGAGGAAGAAGAGTCTTGTCTAGCGAAACGATCTGTTATTTTCATTAAAAGAAATACAATTTAAATACTTTTTAATCTTAAACTCTCATCTTGTCTCGCTCTCCCTGAACTCTGTGTATTCTGGCTCAAGACAATTAGGGTATGTCGAAAAACTCCAATCGTATTTTCTCCCTCAACTTCAAAAATCATTTTAAAATCATCACTACATTGCTGCAGAAGTACCGACAGAGTCTTTGCAAAGTGAACTTGGAAAGAAGATCAAACACCCTTAACAAAAAAGGTAAAACAGCGATATAGGACGATTTTGAAGTTGAGGGAAAACATGAGATGGGAGTTTTCTGACATACCCTAACTGTCATGAACAGAAAAAAAAAAACAGTCCAGGCAGAGTAAGACGAGACGAGCGTTTGACATTAAAAAGTATATAAATTGTATTATTTTTATGAAAATAACCGTTTCTCTAGATAAGACCCTACTTTCTCGGCTGGGATCATTTACAACCACATTTGGGATCGTTTGAAGCCACATTTAAACTGCATTTTGGAAGTTCAAAATCAGGGCACTATATCAGTCCATTATATGGAGAAAAATGCTGCAATGTTTTCCTCAAGAAACATAATTTCTTTATGACGGAAGAAAGAAAGACAATGAACATCTTGAATGACAAGGAGGTGAGTACATTATATGTGAATCTTTGTTTTGGAAGGGGACTTCTCCTTTAATAAAAGCATTACACTGCAACTAAACCCACTGGAATCCTATGATATTTAGTCGACTAAAACTAAAAAATTCAGATGACTAAAATATGACTAAACTAAATTGCATTTTAGTCAAAAGACTAAGACTAAATGAAAATTTGATGTCAAAATGAGTACCATGACACATGCGGTGTGTCTTATTTTATTCAAAATCTGTTTCACCAAGAAATTATTACATTAAAACAGCAACATAAAGTTCACTTTAAGTATGTGTTTATGAAAAATACAAAGTGAGACATACCAAATGCAGACATCTGATTTAAAAAGCAATATAGATTTTTCCTGAAATACCTGTGAATATCAAGTATAACAAATATTGCGAGCACTATAAAATCATCTGCACTACTGTTTTTTACAAGCCACTGTGTTTTTGGCTCATGGGGGCCAATGATGCAACAAAGCTATAATTGTTTACAGAGTTGCATCAGGGTCTTATGTGTCCAGATGTTTCTGCTGTTTATTGCTCACCGACACAGTGTGTTTGGGCTTTCCTGTGAGACCTAATTGGTCAGTTGGTTACTGAAGACTCAGCAAACAGCAAACCCCACAAGTTTTCATTAGGAACAAGCTACATCTCAGTTAAAATGGCCTTCCTCCTCTCAGCTCCACACACAGTGATCCAAACACATTTTGAACCCAATACACATGGCGGTGAGGCCATTTGTAGGAAAGTTCAAATCAGAAGTGTGTACAAGAGCTAACTCCGAAGGGACCGCAATGACCATTATAGAATTGCACAGATGTCAAACCAATTTCCTTCAGAGTCTACAAGCATGAAAATAAAATCTGCTCACATAGATGGCAGTAAATATTAAAACAATAAATATAATTTTTAAATGCCAAATGCACAGGGAAAATCGTAAAAATTCACCTTTGAACTGTCAACTATAACGTTTTGTAAGTTGTTTTTCTTGTTTACTGTCTGGGGAAACTGCTAATAGGAATCTTGTTAGTGGAGATGAATAAATTAAATTTAAAAAAGGGGGAGAACCATGAAAAATCACGTCATGAACTGCAGCGATGAATAATACTATACATATTAAAGTAAAATATATGCAAATTGATAATACATAATATAACACTGAAAAGGTACCTTCGTCTCGCCAGCCGCCAAATAGAGTGTAACTCAATGTGAGCTATGTTTTTCAACTTGGATTTAATTTGCGGTCCCCTGTTGACAGTACCTCAGTTCATTAATATTAATTACACTTTTATTAATCCGACTGATTCCAACTGATTTACAGCCCCAAAAATAATTGCTTTCGTTAGACAGTGCTGATTATAATTGAGACGATAGTGTTTATCGCAGTGTGACTTTGGACGTTTGCTATTGGGAAATTTACACATGGATTGTCACTAGTCTCTGAGTGAATTAAACAATACAGACTTCAGATGTTTAAGACAAGTGGAAATTAAAAAGAACACCCCCAGTTTGCCGTATTTCTCTTTTAAGCAGTGCATGACTGTTCTGTCATCATTTAATCACCCGTGTGTCATTTAAAACCCATATTACTTACTGTACTTTCTTCCATGAATACAAAAGAAGACATTTCTAACTACACTGATGGCTTTTTTCAGTGCATTTACATTGAATGTGTACTGGAGCATTCAAAGCATCAAAAAGAATGCGAAAAGTGAGGTGAATAAATCACTACAGAACGTTCATTTTTTGTGTGATTGCTTGCTTTAATTCATGTACAAATTACATTTCACATGTACATACTGCCTTTGATTCAAATCTTTAGAACTCGCTTGAATCTGTTTATCACGATTTTAATACATTCCAACGGTGCAGGACTAGAGAAAGATTTTTTGGTGATCAGTTTGTATTCATTTATCATTCTGAGATAGCCTTTCAATGTTTGGCTAATGAGAACAGATGTGCTCCCAGACAACACGCACTCACACAGCACAAGGTCAATAGTATCCTCTAAATGTCTGACCACACACTTCAGGCCTTCGTTAGCGCCTGTGCTGTACTCAGAGCAATGGAAGATGAACAGAAAGGATCACCACTGTTTGTATTCTTTAAAGCCGGTGTGAAACAACACTACACAATGAACTCATGCAGCACTGATGCTGCTCATGGGGTTTGAGAGAACTGTGCCCCTAAACCTGGAGCTCCACGGGCTCCGCAGATGATGAGGAGTAAAGAGCCAGAGTTTGTAAAGGCATTACATCACCTTTTTTCCTTATTAGATGAGCTGGCTTACTCTATGGCCTGTGGAGAGAAGGAGAGACAAAAGCTATACTGCAAATAAATACAAAATATTGAGCATTTCTCATATTTAAAGGGTTAGTTCACTCAAAAATTTAAATTCTGTCATTAATTACCCACCCTCATGTTGTTCCAAAGCCGTAAGACCTTCGTTCATCTTTAGAACACAAATTAAGATATTCCTGATGAAATCCGTGAGCTTTCTGACCCTGCATAGACAGTAATGCAACTACAATGTTCAAGGCCCAGAAAGCTAGTAAGGACATTCTTAAAATAGTCCATGTGACATCAGTGGTTCAACCTTAATTTTATGAAGCTACGAGAATACTTTTTACGCACAAAGAAAACAAAAATAATGAGAACTGCTTCTCTTCCTTGTCAGTCTTCGAAGTGTTCACGGTCGTTCTGACACGCATGGGTGAACACTCTCGTGAACGCACGTCGAAGACGGACATGGAAGAGAAGAAATTGTTTAGATTAAGTGAATGTCAGTTCAATGGCCACTGTACATTACTGGTGTTTAATTTGTGAACAAATCAGTTTTTCATCAAATCATTCTCATTCACTTGAATAAGAATGATTTGACATTCAATGAACCATTTATAACAAACCAAGTCACCAGTTACTAGTGTAAATATATCTGAATAAACCAGGAAACAACTACAAGCTCTTTAAATAAAAATGTACATAACAAAACATACAGAAAAGGAACAAAGAAAACAAAGATATTCTGACATTCATGTGCATTTCTTCAGTTTAACGGTTCACTTCAACTGTTATGTTCATACAATTATTTGTAATAAAAATGCTTTAACGCTAAACTTCCAGTTTAAAGAATCAGTTGAAAGAATGATTCAATGAATCACTCATAACAAATCAAGCAACCAAATACTGGTGTAAATCATTCTAAATTAATCAGTGAAGAAACCTGATTAAATCCTTTTGGTGAACTAATTGAGATTACTCGCTGTCATTAAAGGAGTAGCTCACTTCCAGAACAAAAATTTACAGATAATGTGTTAACGAGTTTTAACTTCCAAAATGCAGTTTAAATGCTGCTTCAAAGGACTCTAATTGATACCAGCCGATGAAGAAGGGTCTTATATAGAGAAAAGATTGGTTATTTTCTTAAAAAAAGGACAATTTATATACTTTTTAGCCTCAAACGCTCATCTTGTCTAGCTCAGCGTGAACTCTGTGTATTCTGGTTCATGACAGTTAGGGTATGTTGAAAAAGGCTCATCTCATTTTCTCCTCCAACTTCAAAATCGTCCTACATCACTGCAGAAGTACCAACCCGGTGTTAAAGTCAACATGATTAGACAAGATGAGCATTTGAGTTTAAAAAGTATATAAATTATATTTTTTTGTAGAAAATAACCAACATTTCGCTAAAAAAGACAATTCTTCCTCAGCTGGGATTGCTGATTTTTGTTCTGGAAGTAAACTACTCCTTTAAAGTAAAAGGTGAATGTACCAGAATCAATCAAAGATATTGATCTGGCCTCCAAGGCAGAAATATCAGGTCCAGCCCTGCACACCAGATTCTGTCAGAAAATATTCATTTTGTCTGGTGACAGAACAACTAGTCAACAAAACTGTCTAATACCCCAACCCCATTAACAGCAAGTTTTGTTTGGTACCCAAAACCAGTGTTTTGTCTGGTACCTAAAACTGTATTAACAGTCTTCTATCAGCCAAGAAGGTGACTGAGTAAAGCCAGTGAAGAGCAAAAGCGGAAGATGAAGTGATGATGAAAAAAGGAGTTTACTGAATAATCTTAGTCAATGCTCAGACTTTTTTTTTTTTTTTGTGACGAACACAAATCCAACAAGTAGTGTAACACCAAACTGCTTCAAAACATTTCATAAACCTTGAATTTCCATGAACATTCCCACTTACTGTGTCTTATATTTATGAAGACAAATATCCCTCGAAACCACATCATCAAGACTAAACCTCATAACCACCTCATATTACTAAACACATACACACAAAAACAAAAAATCTGTATATATATATAAATATAAAATACAAATTGCCAATGAATAAATCAATGAAATGAGTATATAAATGGTTAAAATGATTATTATAAATGATTACATGTGACCCTGGACACATATATTTGTAGCAAAAGCTTTGGGTCAAAATTATTGATTTTTCTTTTATGCCAAAAATCATTAGGATATTAAGTAAAGATCACATTCCATGAAGATATTTTGTAAATTTCCTACCGTAAATATATCAAAACTTAATTTTTGATTAGTAATATGCATTGCTAAGAACTTAATTTGGACAACTTTAAAGGCGATTTTTCTTAATATTTAGATTTTTTTTTTTTTTTTTTGCACCCTCAGATTCTAGATTTTCAAATAGTTGTATCCAGCCAAATATTGTCCTTTTCTAACAAACCATACATTAATGGAAAGCTTATTTATGTATAAAAAATTGACCCTTATGACTGGTTTTGTGGTCCAGGGTCACATATGCTTAAAAATGAATGATAAATGATTAGATGCTTAAATGGAAAGTGATTAAATGATGAATGATTATAAATAAATGAATAAACGAAGAATAAATGAATGTAAAAGAAAGTAAAAATCTCTCTTGAAGCAAAACAGTTTACATTTAAGGATCCTTTGATCCTTGACTAGGAAAAAAAGGAAAGCAGAAAGATTTTACTAGTGGTCTTATTCTACTTTGTCTTTGTTATTTAATATTAATGTGATCTAAAATAGTAAAAACAGAAAACAATACACTGTTAGAATCCTTTCTTTGTTTACAAAGAAGAGTTGTCTACGCCAACAGGTTTGGAGTCGTATAGTGGTTCCTTTATTCCATTCACACATGGAATTATAACTTAGGGGATTCACTCGTGAAAATAAATGAGGTTGTCGCAAAGCTTTTCAATGTGTACGTGGCCAGAAAGAGAGAGTCTCATTTATTCACACCCTCCTGAGCGGCATGCCTGGGAACGTGTCCGATTCTCAGAGCTGAAGCCAGAATTACCACTGAATCATCCAGATACAAAGAGCCAAAACCTTTGTGTGAGTGTGCGTATGAGAGAGAGAGAGAGAGAGAGCCCACCTCCCATTCAGTTCCACATTAAAAGGTCTCCGCTCTCCTGATTCTTTCATATTCCCTCATAACACGTGTACGACGTCTCCAACCATTTTCATAATGTATGGACTTTAGGTGTCGTTACAGCGTCTCAATTCATATTCTTTTATCTGAACGAATTAATAAAACATTAGGAGAGACTTGAAATTATAGCCGGTTGGTATCATTTTTTAAATCTTCGCCTAATTCCTTTTCAAAAGCTTCAGTGTTCAGCGCTCCCGGTGTTACGATATGAATATGTGAGCGAATGAGAGAAAGACAGCCACAGCAGGGGACAGATACACTAAGTCGTTTTAGCGAGGACCCATTTGGGCCCTAAGTGTTCCCTCCGCGCTGCCTCAGAAAGAGCCTCTCCATTTTTCAGCCAGAAAATAATAAGCTACAGCGGAAACCTGGGGAGTCGGTGGCTCGCTGGCAGCGCTTTTTTTCCCCCAGGTGCTGCAGCCTGTGTGTTCAGAATAGCTGTAGCTCACCTGTGACATGAAGTTAGCATGAAAGAAAAGAATAAAGCGCCTTGTTTCACTGCTCTGAAAAGTTTCTGATGGCTTTAAATTATTATTAGTCTAGAGCTCATTGCTGGAGAGTTTCCTGCATAAAAAGAGCAGCTGACCTTAAATAGTTGCCATGGCATTTTTCACTGAGAGTGCACATTTGTTCATTTAGTTTAAAATATCTTTCCATTCTTTGGGCGAAGACACACAGAGACACACACACGACACTGCTTACTGATTGAAGCGTCCCTAAATCTGTCTATATTTCGCTGGCATTCATGTAGAAAGACCTTCTATGAAGTGATGGCATTGCTTATCATCGTTTTTAACATTAATATGAATTACTTGTGCCCTTCAAGAACAAACAAAATGCTATTTTTAAACTCCGTAACTCCATAACCTCTCAGCTCTCCAATAAACAATCTCAAAGGAAGCTGAGAAAAATTTTCAGTGATGGATCATTTTAACTAGTCATTACAAACAAGATTAAAGCACTACAGAGGAATTCAGGGAAATTAATTATATCTTAAATTGTATATATTTACTTTTTATATCTTGAAATACAGCTATATTATATATATATATATATATATATATATATATATATATATATATATATATATATATATATATATATATATTTTATATAGCTCATTTTATACTTACAAAAAATAAAAAATACACTGGCAAAGATTGAATTACTTATTCTTATGTTTCATTAATTTAAGAATGAATCACAAATTATCCAAATAAAATGTACATTTTTTTAATTTGAAAATTAAATAACATGATAATAAAATAATACAAAATAAAAAAGTCTACTAGGCATAAATAAATAGATAGATAGATAGATATTATGAGATTAGTCCACTAGGCAAAAAAAAAAAAAAATAAAAAAAAAATTGGGATTCTAAACTAATTTTGAAACTTAAGGCAAAATATACTAAAATCTAACGTAAAAAAAAAAAAAAAAAAAAATAATATATATATAATATATATATATATATATATATATATATAAACAGCATTTAAACACACATTAAAATAAAATTTATAATTAGTATAATAAATAAATAGTCCACTAGGTAAAACAACAACAACAATAAATAAATAAATAATTGAGATTCTAAAAAAAAAAAAAAAAAAAAATTAACTCAAGGCAAAATATACTAAAATATACTGTAAATAACAGCATTTGGAAACATATTAAAGTGAAATTTATAAATAGTATAATAAATTAATAGTCTACTAGGCAAAACAACAACATCAAAAATAAATAAATAAATAAATAAATAAACAAATGAATGAGATTCTAAAAAAAAAAAAAAAAATTAACCCAAGGCAAAATATATTAAAATCTACTGTAAATAACAGCATTTGGACACATAAAATAAAATAAAATAAAATAAAAATCCACTGGGTAATAAATAAATAAATAAATAAATAAATAAATAAATAAATAAATAGATTTTTCAAAACTAATAAAATAAAATAAGGCAAAACATACTAAAATATAATGTAAATAACAGCATTTGGACACATATTAAAAAAAAAAATAAAATAAGATTTATTTTAATAATTCAAAAGTCCACCAGGGGAAAAATAAGTTCTAAACAAATTCTGCAACTTCTGAAACATACTATAGACACATAGCATAGTACATTCATAACATCAGATGGTAGTACCATGACGCTAAATGAATTTTCATGGTAATTTCCAAAAGCATGGCACCACTATGGTAAAATGGTAACAACTTATTTATGTAGTTAGTCCATTGCCATTAGTGGCATTTGAAAAACATATACTGATGCAAGTAAATCAGACATAGGTTTAACTCATGAAGAGAACAAGAAGAAACTGCATATCAACACAATAGTAAAAAAGCTTAATTTTCTTAGAGCATAAGAGTCCATAAGCCACGAGCCTACAGAGAAATCAATGCTTGTCACTTTGCAAATGTGTGCATAAGGATTTATGTGTGCTTCCAGAGCATTCATTAAACTTATATTGTGCACCTGCAGCCATTAAAAGCTTTCCCCGGTTCTTTGAGGTTTGTCATGGGCTGTGTTTCAGTACACTAGCATGCTAATCCATCTTGGTTTCAGAGAGAATGATGATGGACATAAATAAAACCAGCAGCCTCCTGCTCTGCGAGCTTCTGACTAATGCACGTTTCCCTGAATACCGAATCAAAGGAAACAAACCTGGAATGTGCTCGGTCGCCACGGTGACAGGCTGTCAAGACAACGGCTCCTTCTGTGACTCTGCCTCTCTCTAATGCGGCACACAGAGCCGCTCTTACAAGAACAGATGCAGCCAAAAGACTTTTAACCTTCTATAACCTGCTTTCGGCACATTATTCCCACTTTTCCTCCGTGTTCTAGTGTGGAATGGACATGAAAACAAAATCAATGAAAAGAAAGTCATTCATCTCAAAATGTGCAGCTGCACTACACTTCCTTTTTGGACATTTTGAGCACTTCCATAATGAAAATGCTATGATATTCTTTAGAAAAACACACACTACCCCACTAAAGTTTGGGGTTGGTGAGATTTTGTGTTTTTGAAAAAAGTCCTGTGCTCAAAAAAAAAAAAAAAAAAGTAATGCTGTGAAATGTTATTACAATTTAAAATAAATGTTCTCTATTTTAATATATTTTGAAATGTAATTTATTCCTATGTTCACAAAGCTGAATGTTCAGCAGCTATTACTCTAGTCTAGTCTGAAACTTCAGAAATCATTCTAATATGCTGATTTGGAGCTCAATAAACATTTATTATTAATAATACTGAAAAGAGTTGTGCTGTTTAATATCTTTGTCTTTTTTTTTTAATTTATTTATTTATTTATTTATTTATTTATTTTTATCCTTTGGAAATCATACTAATATGCAGATTTTTGATTAATACAACATAAAAAACAGCATTAATTTGAAATCTTTTGTAACATTATAAATGAACACAATTTTTTTTTATTTATTTCTATATTTATTTTATTTTATTTGCATGTGTCCAAATGCTATTATTTACTTTTACAGTAGATTTTACAGTACTTATTGTTAGGGATTTGCCTTGAGATTCACAATTTGTTTAGAATTTCAGATTTTTCTATTTATTTATCTATCTATCTATCTATCTATCTATCTATCTATCTATCTATCTATCTATCTATCTATCTATCTATCTATCCCAAGTATTTAATTTAATTTAATTTAACTTAATTTTTGCTTAATGTGCCCAAATGCTATTATTTACTTTTACAGTACATTTTAGAGTACTTATTGTTAGGGATTTCTCTTGAGTTTCAGAATTTGTTTAGAATTTCAGTTTATTTATTTATTTATTTATTTATTTATTTATCCATCCCTCCCTCCCTCCCTTTTATTTTGTTTTGTTTTGTTTTAATGTGTGTCCAAATGCTATTATTTACTTTTACAGTATATTTTCTGCTACTCACTGTTAGGGATTTGCCTTGATTGATCTATCTATCTATCTATCTATCTATCTATCTATCTATCTATCTATCTATCTATCTATCTATCTATCCCAAGTGGACTTTTTTATTTTTCTATTTTATTTTTTTATTATTATTTTTTATTTTATATTTTAGCTTAGCATGTGTCCCAATGCTATTATTTACTTTTACAGTAGATTTTACAGTACTTATTGTTAGGGATTTGCCTTGAGATGCACAATTTGTTAATAATGTCAAAATATTTATTTTATTTTATTTTATTTTATTTTATTTTATTTTATTTTATTTATTTTTTTATTTTATTTTTTTATTTATTTATTTTTTTTTTTTTTAGCATGGGTCCAAATGCTATTATTTACTTTTACAGTAGATTTTACAGTACTTATTGTTAGGGGTTTGCCTTGAGATGCACAATTTGTTAATAATGGCAAAATATTTATTTTATTTTATTTTATTTTATTTTATTTTATTTTATTTTTTATTTTATTTTTTTTTTTATTTTTTAGCATGTGACCAAACACTATTATTTACTTTTACAGTACTTATTGTTGGGGATTTGCCTTGAGATTCACTATTTGTTTATAATGTCAAAATATGTATTTATTTTATTTTATTTTATTTTATTTTAACATGTGTCCAAATGCTATTATTTACTTTTACAGTAGATTTTACAGTACTTCTTGTTAGGCATTTGCCTTGAGTTTCAGTGGTCTTACTGACCACATACTTTTAAAAGGTAATGTGCAAGTACCATGGTATTATTATCTCTATATTATGACATTTCCACAGTAAAGAGTGTACCTGACAGCCAATATATACATTACAAAATTTTTGCTGTTTTTGTCTATACAAAAAAAAAAAAAACACACACACACACACACACACACACACACACATTTTGTCCCAGTCTAAAACAACACTGGACCCCATTAACTTTCTTTGTGAAATTAATTAATTAATTAATTTATCCATTCATTAATTAATAAATAAAGGGTAAAAATAAGTAAAAATAAATTTTGCCATTAACTATGCCTTTAATTCTGTCTAAATCTGCAAATATTTATGAGTCAACTGAGACAATAAGTTATAATAATCCATCTAACCTCAAATAAGACCCTCAGGAGCAAATGACCAGGCTTGAGTATGAGTAAAAAAGAAGGCTGAATTATTAATTTCCTCAGACATAAGCTCCTCAATCCAAGACAAGTCCTCTTTCCAAAGAAACAGTTCTCCCATGGTTCATGAGTCAGTGCGTTTACGTTCCAAACCACAGCGCTAGACGCCATAGCATCGAATTGATCTGTTTTTGTCTGTTGTATGAGTTAAATGCCACACAGGAAAACTTTAGCGCCCAACCTCACATACTGTAACTAAAGCGCAATATCTTCTGCTCCGACACACACACACACACAAACATCTCTAATCCCATCTATAATGTCCCTGTCTTTAATCTCGTGTGGAAACACACAAAGAAACATTGTTTCAATTGGTGCCGGCGCCGTCTCCGAGCATTGTGGGATGGCAATATACATGATAGGATTTGATAAAGACCCAATAACCTTTGGATGTGAAGGCCAGGTCAGGGATGGATTACCAGCAGAGTTTTTCTCTTCATCCGTATCCTTTCCCACACAAATACAGTAAGTGCACTCGCTCTGAAAGCACTTTTTCAGTTTTCCGTAAATGATTACTGCTCTTTCTCAGGACGATTTTGTCTTCAAACACGCTCCTGTTGAGCGGTCCAAAAAGAGTACAGTGTTGAAATGCGTGTGGTGGTGGTGCCGTGCTCTGATTGGCCACGGCAGTGACGCCAGCTGATGTGTGTTATTACGTTCTGTCAGCCTGAAGGCCAAGCAATCACATTGAAGTCTGGGTATAAATCTGTAGGACTGAAGTTGGTGTATGAAAACTGTCCTCAATGGAGGTTTTTGTGCATGAACACGCACACACAGACGATTAGGTCAAACTTGCGGCTTATCAGTGATGGGATTCTAGCAACCAACAAAAGAGGCTTAAGCTCTCTTAACGTGAAATAGATCTAACGGCCCATAAAAGACTGTGTACTCAGTCTCATTGGTATCGCGCAGTTTTTTCAGACATCTAAATCTCCTGGCTACTTAGTTTCCTCCTTCTGTGGCAGACAACTTTACAAAAGAACGACTTTTAAATGAAGCGGAGGAAGATTTAGCTAAGTCCCACCGTCATAGACTATCAAGAGCGACTGCTGACCTTTACCTTCCACTCCCTCGCTCTGCTCATTACTTGCGTTAGACATGTGCACCCTTCTGTGTACTGCTCTCCTCCTCTCATCCTCCTTTCTTTCTCACACTGTCATTTCACCCCTTTGTATAAATGACAAGGGCAGATGAAAAAACAGCATGTGTCTTTTTAATATGACCTCAAGATTAAGCATGAAATTAAAGCTGACAGTAATACTGCTTGTATGAACCACTCCAAAACCCTAATACTGCTCTTTAGTATTCATTAAACTTAAAAAAAAAAAAAAAAAAACAGACTGAAACTGAGACTGAGGAGAAGCTGGGAAGCTTGGTAAAGACTGAACTGATTTATATATATATATATATATATATATATATATATATATTTAAAAAATAAATAAATAAAGTTGCAATCGAAATTATTCAACCTTCTTTGACCTGCAAGACATTTTGCTGTGGAGAAAATAAAATTGTGAAAACAAGGCGTCAGTACACTATTAGAGAAATGTATTAATACACGTTTCTGAGAACGTACGCTGATGAATAATAATCATTTAAAAAATCTAATTGGCTCTAAACGTTCATGTTCAAAATGATTCAAAAGTCAAATTTGGTGCAGAATCTTTTATTCTTTAAAACCGCCAATAAACACTGCTTGTAAGTGCTTAGAAGCTTCCTCGCCTGAAAAAGCTTTCAGATCACTGATAATCTTTGGTTTTCATTTTCTTCAAATTCAACCAAATATTTTCAATGAGAATTAAATCTGCAGACTGAACAGGCCACTCAAGAACATTCTATGACTGATGCCTGAACCAAGCATAGGTAGACTTGGATGTATACTTTGGGATGCAGGAAAGTCCATTGATCCCTAGTCACGCATAGCCAGACCTTCAGACTGATGGCAGAAGATCTGGGAACTTTGGCCGCTATGAATGGCAAAGGCCCACCCAAGAGGCCATATGACTGACAGGTAAAGCAACCAATCACGTTTCGTTTTGTGCCGCATCATGTTTAAGGGCGTAGAAATCTCGACACAATAACAGACCAGTGTGTAAAACTCTGACATATTTTAAAGTTTCTATGCCGCAAACTTTTTTCACATACTTCTGAAAATCCTGCGTTTAGTTGATCCTAATAGGCGCTCGTCGTCACAGCTGTAGACACGACTGCTTTCTTCTTTCGAGAGGGGGCCTGGCGCCATGGCATTTTTGTTTCCAAGTGGAACGTTAAAGAACTTGACACGCATCTCCCGGAAATCCAGTAAAATCTAACCAATCCGATGACGACTTCGAAACTCCTGAAGTGTTTCCAGCTAAGTGTGCCATATGCATCAGACATTTAGCCAATGTTTTGTGGGTGTGCCGTATGAAGTTGAGACTAATTGATCACTAGCTTCAGTCTTTGCACCAAATGCATCACAATTCTTGCCAAAATGGCCTGATACTTCAGAATCTATGATATCCTTCATACGGTCATGATTTCCACTTCCTGCTAGAGTAAAACAACTCCATAAATGGACTGATCCACCTCCCAGTTTGATGATGGTGATAGCGCTGATCCATGGGTCCAAAAAGTTCCAGTTTGGTCACATCACTTCATAAAACATTCTTCCAGAACTCTATCTAAATGAATTTTAACATGTTCAAGTCAGGTTTTTTGTTCTTCTTGGTCATGAGTGATATTTGGAAAGATGCCTTAACATGAAGGCCATACTTGTCTTGTGTTCTTCTTATGCACTGCATTAAAATGTTTTTCCTCTTTCCGTCTGGTCATCTTGCAAGTCTTTGGCTGTACACTGCAGGTTTTTCATCAGTTGCTCTGATCAAACATTTTATGATATTGTGCTTTTTTGTTCAACGCTCTCAAACGTTTTCTTGTACAACACATTTTAAACTAAGGAATAAGGCTACCAGCTGTGTCTTTAGGAACTTTTAATGTCTTGGAAATCTTCATGTAGCCTTAGAATTTCTAAAGTAACAAAATTATGTCTTCTCTACAGCTTTTGTGAGAGCTCTGTTGACTTTGCCATATTTGCTACTCAAACTTCAGCACATGCATGGGCTAGTTGTATGTATGTGTAACAGCTCAAGGTAATTCTCTTTTCTAATAAATTTTCTAAAGGTTTAATTGTGTTTTAAGACTGTTAGCCACCATACAAATAAGTGACTAAAAAACAGCAATGTTGAATAGGGGTTGAATAATTATGACATAGCTGTGTTATTGAAAAATCCTACAACTTAAACATATTACATTATATATTATCACTTTTAATATGCTAGTAATCTGTTATAGATGCAATATTTATAAAGTACTGGATCTTCAGAAAAGCTTGTATTTGTACTGTAGTCTCTGGGGGGTTGAATATTTTTGATTGCAACTGTAAATACACAGCAAACACAGAAATCACTACATATTTAAACAAATAATAATAATAATTAAAAAACAAACAACAACAACAAAAAACATTAAATTAAACAAGTAATTTTATGTTCCAATATGATAATATCCATTTTAACAAAAGCCTTTATTTTGTGGAAAACACAGTGATCAAAATTAGAGAACAGTAACCACTATAGCACGAAAGAAGATTTTGGAGGGTTACAGCTGTCAGAAATTAGTAAGAAGTGCGCAGGACATCTCTAGTTTCTCAGACTGCGCTGGTGAGATCTTTGTCCACTCTTCTTCCATTCTCTTCCATAGTTTGCTAACTGTAGCGGGCCATAACTTTGCCACCAAGGACTTTCTAGAGATTTTCATTCGAGCTTATACCAGGACTCTGGCCCAGACATTTCATTATTTCAGTGTTCTTAGCTTCAAGGAACTGCTTTACCCCTTTTGCAGTGTGACAGGACATTGTCTTGCATGAAAATTACAGGCTCATTGGGAGATGCTTGCAGGGAAGGAACTGCATGTTGCTGAAGGAGGTTCCGATAAACATTTGCATTCACCCTGCCATGTAGCTTTATAAGAGGCCCAACTTCTGCTGCAGAAAACATCCCCCAAACCATGACACTTCCTCCTTCACCTTTCACTGACTTCTTTACGCACTTGGGCTTCAGTCTTTTCTTCAGTATGACGCCAGACAAAATGTTTCCCATCAGACCCAAATAAATTAAACTTGCTCTCATCGCTGAAGTGAACTCTGGTCCAGTTTTTCTCTCTCTCCACACAACATGCTACTCAGCAAAGATGAGCTTAGCCTTTTGATTCTTTCTGCTGATGAGATCTTGGCCACTGCAGAGTGCACTTTCAGTGCTGAGACAGATCCTTACCCTGTTTAGCACTGAACTGGCAAGCAATTCCAGCTGCAGTGCTGAACCAATTCCCCACTGAGAGTCTGTGCATTATCCTGTCTTCTCATGCATTTGTCTTATGTGGACGACTGGTCTTTTTGGGGGACTCGAATTAATTAGTGTCATTGTAAACCTGCAATATTTAAGAAATCACAGATATGGAATGACCAGTTTATCTTGCAGTGGCTGAAAGCGTCATCCCTTTAGCCTTCATCTGAAAAACCTCGTCGCAGGGATTCAGTCACCTAATAGCGGCCTGCCATCTTGCAATCTCAGTAAAACTGGAGAAATACTGCCAGTTAAATAGGGTTTGTCATATAGTTGAGGAAATTAGCACCAGGTGATAAAATTAACACCAAAAACTTTCATTTTCAAATATCTCATTAAAATTTTTATACTGTGCTTCAGAATGCAATTAATTTCTGAAATATGCTTAAAAACTGCCCCTCTAATCCTGTTAGGATAAATTCAAATAAGACTAAGCAGTGACCTTGCAATTAAAAAGTATAGGTGTTTTCTCATTTTGATCTCCACTGTATTTTAACACGATACTAACTTAAGACAAAACTGCATAAAATGTTAAGAATTGGATTATTTAGAGGGGGAAAAGTGTCTTTTCCTCGATGTATCGGCACATTCCACTCTTCTACACTCTCGATTTCATTATTTACACTGTTTACTTTGTACACTTTCCACTTTATTTCTAGCTAGCAACCTTATAAAATCTCTATTGAGAACCTTGTTCTGTTGATAGCCTTGATGCAGACAAGTAAGGCAGTATAAATTTACACACTTACAAATAAAAGCTTTGCATAGTGCAGTTGGAGAAGTTTGGACAGTGAGAGAAAGCATATGGCATTATGAGCACAGACTCAGGCCATATGCTGATAGGTTAAAGGGTACGACTGCACAGAGCGTATACACCAGCCGTACAGTGAACCGCACTGATCCATAACCCGTGTGTAATATCACCAACATTACCTCACTGCCTTATACCCATTGAAGGACGTCCTAGCAGGAACGAGGGTCAGATTTCAGTGGCCTGGCACTCTAGACATGTTCTCCCCAGGGAAGTCGAGCCTGGGTCAGTGAGGTACGGTCAGCCCTCCTGTGGACGCTGGTCATCCCCTGTAGGGAGGAAGTTCAGGATATTTTAGACAAGCAGGGACTACAGGTTGAGGAAATGTAATCAGGACAGCTGTAAGTTCGCTACTGGGTCCAGAGGGATAATCAGAGAGAAGAATCAGATTGGCATATTTTGAAGAGTTTTCAAAAGCTTCACTCTAGTTTAAATGTTTTAAGGCAGATAGGACTATTGAAATAAAATACATTATTAAACACACAGTGCTCTGCCCAGATTCAAGTGTCAAGCTACTACAACAATGTCATTCTGATAGATCTTCAGAGTGATTGATGCTCGCTCAATGCGTTTTGTGATAAGAGCGGTAGACTTTCTTCTTATTTGTATTTGATCTCTTTCTCTCTCTTTCTGTCAATCTCTCCACCAGGAGGTTAAAAATGTCCTCTTGGTCTCTAGGGAGAAATGATACAGAATTCCCCACGGGGAATTTCTCTCTGCGATCATTGTGTTGTAATGTGAGATAATAGGATTTATTTATGCTCGTTTCGTACGAAGACTCGACACTTGTCAGGTCATCTATGAAGCCATTTATGAAAATGTCAGACGGACCATATTTTGGAGTGAAAAACAGCGGAAAACAGGAGGAAAAAAAAATGCACAAAGGTCAAACGTCAGGAGGGACAACACAGAAAGTGTTTTCCAGCTGTGATTGATGATCAGCGTAGAGCCAGAGAATGAGACACACAAACAACACGCACAAACACGAGTACAGTGAACCAGGGTTATTATAATGAACGAACATGTTACGTTAAAAAAAAAAAAAAAATAATAATAAAAAAATTGCTGCTTAATATAAAATAACCATTAAACCAATTAAACCAATTAAAGCATTAAAGCAACATTTCTCAGTTTCATTTAGTTTAACTTGATTTACTAAAATAAACAAAACTGAACTAAATTTATAAAACCTACATAGGCACTGAAAAAAAATGACAGAATTACAAATTATTAACACTTCATTTACAATAAAAATGGGAGATATAAAATAAAAAGAAATTCAAAATAATGTAGATCAATATTAGATAGATAGATAGAATCAAAACGAAGCACAGTTAATCCATGCACCATTAACCCATGTAATCCATCTAAGCTCTTCTTGATTACACTGACTGTATCTTTGACCTCATTTCAAATGACCATTTAAGAATGGCACATCTTATGTCATAGAGCATCAGACAATATTTCAGGACTACTGATGTCACCCACTGATTAATCTGCAATCTAATGAATGTATAAGATCACTATGAGAACCTATAACACCTCTGGCTCGCTCACTAAAGGTATTAAGCCTCTAAACTCATCTATTTTCTTAAACTTGTGAACAATTCATCCGTCCATATGTTTCAAAATGTAATTTTGATCACTGGTACGATATAATAATAATAATTTAAAAAAAAAATGTGGTCCATATGTGCTCATGTAAAACACAAACTCTTAAAAGAGTGAACAGGGTAAGATGTGCCACCCCATAGTTTACCAAGTAAACTATGCATATAGTTTAATGACAATATACTCAGAATTGCTTTAACATCTAGCTAACTCATTATAGACACACAAATTTATATCCTGGGACCACACTCAACATTAACACACAAATTAATTATTATTTGTTATTTTTGTTAAAAGCTTGTATTTCATTGACAAGCTTTTTTTTCCCCCATGACTAAAATGAGACGATGACAAGATGACAGTAAGGTCAATAAACAATAATTGTGACTATATTAGGGCCCTATGATTTCCGCAATACGGAAAATGCAGATGGAGTTGTGGAATCCAGTCATAAAGATGGAATTTACGCGCATTTGTCAAAGTTTGAATGAAAAGTGTTGACATTACTTTTGCAAGTAACACCTGCAAAAGTAGGTCATTACACTTAAATCAAACCGCAATATGGACTAGTATCTGTAAATATTACGCCACAAAAGTACCATTTAAATGTGAATCCTGCATGTTCTGCGTGTCTCTGTTTTAACGAATGGAGCAGACGAGCGGGTTTGTTTACTACATACACTGAAGCGCATGTGACACTCATGGTGATTTCAGCATTTGACCATTCCATTTTAGAAAAACTAGCGTCATATCATATACACACAGAAATGTAAACGTAGACACGGCAACCCGTCAAAATAAAAGTCCAGTTTAACTTGAAGACACTGTGTCAGAAATATATTACTACTATTACTACTACTGCTAAAATGAAACAAACAGGGCTGTCAAACAACTGATCGCGATGAATCGCGTACAAAATAAAAGTTTGAATTTGCCTAATATATGTGTGTGCACTGTGTAATTATTATGCATATATAAATACAGACACATTAATGTATATATTTCAGAGAAATATGTTATGTACAAAATATTTTTATTTATATATAATATAAATTATATAAAAATTATAATAAATACATATACTTGTAAACACTTCTTAAATATATACATGAATTTGTTTGTATTTATATATACATAATAATTACACACAGTACACACACATATATATTGGGCAAACTCAAACTTTTATTTTGTATGCGATTAATCGTTTGACAGCCCTAGAAACAAACATTTTTTATAGGGTATAATCACACAACATTTCTTCCATGTTTTAATTTTAATAGTGAATTCCCCTTTGTTTGCAAAAAAAAAAAAAAAAAAAAAAAGTTTGCTTAATTTTTTAATAATTAAAAGAGAAATGAAATTAATGTTTTATGGTTTCATTTGATAACCAGAACATTTTAAATACACAACACTTTCATAAGGCTATTTTAGGAATAAATTTCAATAACTTAAGTATGCATTCAAATAATTAGACTTCAATAACAATAAAACAAATAAAAACATAAAACATTTCACAGGGCCCTAAACATGTCATTTCTGTTAAACTTGTATTAAATTGATGTGAAATTTTATAAGTTTCATGATTTTAATTAATTATGCATGCTCTTTGATTATTAAAATTTAATTTACCTTTAAAAAGGAGTTGAGAAAAATTAAAACGGAAAAAAATGGAATCCAGAAAGATTAAAACGGAAAAAAAAAAAAAACGGAATTAGGAAAAAAATAAAACGGAATTTGGGAAAAAATAAAACCGATTTCATAGGGCCCTACTATATTAACATGCAACATCGTTAACAATAAAAACAAGATTAAATGTATTTTAAAAAATAAAAACTGTACCAAACTCTCTTTTTAGTTTCATCGGAAAAAAACTAAACTGGTTTTTACCAGTTTTCATAATGCAGACAGAGAGATTGTATATCTAAGTATTTAGATATTAGGAATAGCATATATTAAATCAGTTAAAATAAACCATGTGTATGAGTCCACATTCTATTATTGTGCTTATTGTTGAAAGTGTAATATAGTGAAAGTTTCTCATATGACAACAGTTATTGTGGTTATAATTTTAAGCAAAAATATTTTTTATCTGTTTAACAATTATACAGGGTGATGAAAATGTGACAAAAAAAAGTTTTCATTGACTAAAACTAGACTAAAATGGCCCATTTAGGCCCGGTTTCATAGACAGGGCTTAGACTAAGCCAGGATTAGGCCATAGTTCAATTAGGACATTTACCCGGGGGTTAGTCGACTAAAACTTGGCTAAACAAAAACAGGATAAGGTTGACTAAATATGATAATAAATAAAAAGTACATTTGACAAGACTAAGACTAAATAAAAAAAACGGCTGACAAAATGAACATTAATTTTGATGAAGTCAAAGGAAGCATTTGCTTTCTCTATTCAAGTTCACACAGAAAAAAAAACAAGACAATCAGAACATTTTTGCAGGCACAGTCTGTCCAAGCTGTTCTGGTTTTCTTGATCCAGGAGTCTCACATTTGTACAACAGTCGTTTCTGAATGTGCATCAAAGTTTGACATCTCTTCTATTATACATGGTTATTAAACCATAACATCAACAACACCTGCCACTATAAATGACAACCGGCCTGCAAGGCAACAAATTTTATATTGATTTCCGCTCAAAATTCACAGACTCTTAAGTTGACGGGTGATATTCCAAGAGCTCGTATTGCTCTCGTTGCTGACAGATGCCTTTTAAAATGACGCTGTGAAAAAAAAAAACACCTGCATAAAATTCCAGCAAGGAAGACAGCAGTAAAATATATCCCAGTTTGATAGATGTGGTTTGATTTGCTTTCAGACAGCAGAATTTGTAACCGTATTCAATCTGAATCCATATTTGTTCAATTACAGTCTAAATCGAATGATTAATGGTGAGAAAGACAGAGAAAGGGTGAGTGTCATTTCCCATTATGTTTTAAGCTGTGTTTGATTGGTTACACCTTGTGAAGGGTGTGGCTTATGAGGGAAAAGATGCGCCCATTAAAAATCCAAACAAAAGAGTGAACTGCTGAGGCTGCTTTTGAAATGCTTTTTGAAAAATATTATGATTTTTGGAGGTGTATATATGCAGGGACTGAAAACACAGTCATGCCAACCAGTTCGACTGGATCAAATAAGTTCCAGTTGGAAGTGGAATTTACCCAAGCTTCAGATTAGAAAGGTAGGGCCGTTTGATTTCCATGATGTGGAAAATGCAGACCGAATTGTAGAATCCAATCATAAAACTGAATTTACTGTAGGCAGAATGTGACATAATTTGGCAAAAATTTGAATGAATAAATTAAACGTAGGGCTATACAGGTCAGTTGATTATGTTTACAAAGAATAATTAAATTGTTTTATGCATGCAGTTTTATGCATGAAATTGGTTACCACTGTTTTGTTAACAAATTTGCATTAAATCATACAAGAATCTGAAACAAAACAAACAAACAAACAAACAAAAGTCTGGTGCAATTATTGTTTAAAAATTATGCTGATTATTATTATTATTATTATTATTATTATTATTACTATCATTACTATTATTATTATTAATTTTACAAATATGCTATAACTTGGCTAACTTTTGGTAATTGCACTAATAATAATCCAGTGATAAAATAAAATATTTTATGACAATGATGATGATGATAATAATAATAATAATAATAATAATAACTATTATTATTATTATTATTATTATTATTATACTTTTTTTTTTTTACTAATATGCTATAACTTGGCAAATATTTTGGTAATTGCACTAATAATAATCCAGTGATTAAAAAAAAGTGGGGTGCTATCACTGTTAAAAAATGTATAAATTAATAATTTTTCAAAGTTACATTAATTCAAATGATGATGACAAGTATATTATTATTATTATTATTATTACTGTTATTACTTATTATTGATAATTATTATTATTATTACAATTATTATATTAAAAGGAATAATTAAATTACTAAAGTTTTATGCATGAAATTGGTTACCACTGTTTTGATAATAAATTTGCATTAAATCATACAAGAATTTGAAACAAAAACAAACAAACAAACAAAAGTGTGGTGCAATTATTGTTTAAAAATTGAGCTGATTATTATTATTATTATTATTATTATTATTATTATTAATTTTACTAATATGCTATAACTTGGCTAATATTTTGGTAATTGCACTAATAATAATCCAGTAATAAAATAAAATATTTTATGATAATGATGATAATAATAATAATAATAATAATAATAATAATAATAATAATAATCAATTATTATTAATATTATTATTATTATTATTATTATTTTGTATTGTTTATATATATATATATATATATATATATATATATATATATATATATATATATATATATATATATAATACATTTAATTATTATATGAATAATAATTATATTATTATACTTAATATGTTATAACTTGGCAAATATTTTGATAATTTCACTAATAATAATCCAGTAATTAAAAAAAAAAATTATGAATTATTTTTTTTATTAATATGCCTATGAACTTGGCAAAAAAAAAAAAAAAAAAAATAGTAATTGCACTAATAATCCAGTTATTTCAAGCATGAGAAGGCCATACATTTTGAACGAGCATGACACATAACAGTTATCTGTGAGCAATAATAAGGATGGAAAGAGCCTTTTTTATTAAACATGTACAGTAATCGTGTATATAATATCATATTGTTGACGGTTTGATGATGCGGGCAGCTTGTCTCACCTCACCTCAGAATGAAGCGGCGGTCTGAAAGCATTCCTGTCCATCAGCACAATCTAAAGCGATTGACTCAGTCGTGCTCATGCTGAGACAGCACTAACTCTCCCACACCCACATTAGACACACACACACACACACACACATGCAGACCCTCGCAAATCAGCTTCTTTTACCCCATGCTCTTCCTTTCACAGACACACACATAATCACTTCTCCTGATAGTCCGTCCCACAGGCCCCGAGCTACCGTTTCGTGCAAGACTCGATTGCTCCCCAAGTGATTTCACAGCGCGCCGGGCTCTGGTGCTATGAGCTCAGACAGGAAATGCTGCTGGTTGCTTATTTTGGCCCTGCTGTGGCAGGCAGGTGCAGACTAATAGGAGCTAATGGACTGGCTATTGTGCCACTTCCTGTCGGAGAATTCCCCTGGGAGAGGCAGGTCCGGGGAACTTATCTGCAGGGGTTTGGGTCTCTGATGAAGGAAGTGAGCTCAATACCACTGAGCGGCTGCAGATAACACGCTTCCAAACGCATGGAAAAAGGCACGCAGACACAAACACTTTACACGCTGATAAAACCGGGCAACAATTTTACAGCTAATACACAGCAGCCACCCACATCAAATGTTAATTAACAAATACTAACAACCAGCTTGTGGGCGAAAAACAATAAAAACGTTGTTTTTTTCCATGATATGACACAAACGGCACTCGCCTCATTTGCTATAAATAGCAATGTGCTATTTCTAGGAATCTGAAATGCATGAGATCACACTAAAGGATTACACAGATTTGCGAAAAACAAACAAAAAAAAATCTTCAGGATGGGCGGTTTAGCAAAGGTCCCGTTTGAAATCATCGTAGCACAAAAAGCAATTACGACACCAGTCGTAGAGCAGAAAATACAAACACCAGAGGGAGCCCCTTTTTTCTCCTCACACAATGGCTTTAAATAAAAGTGTTTCTGAGTCAATGCATCTGTGGATTTCTTTTTCTTTTTCCCAACGGTGCACATAAACATTTAAATGAACATTTTGACTGCGAATCAAACTCAATTCTTCCTCTTTGCTGAGGTGATTTCAGAGGAGTTAACTGCACGGATGGACCGGTCGGGCCTTTGAAATGCTCTTCGGGGTTCTATTATGTCGACCCGGAACGGACACTGACTTCATCAAGGACTGGAAGAGGAAAGTGGCAGGAGGCACATCAGCTAAACAATAGATAAACCGGCTCCATTTCAGCTGAAATAATCCTCTCTTTACACACAGCTTGCCACCACTGCCTTAAGAGAAACGGCGAACATGTCGGTGTCAAAGCTTTTGTTGTCTGGACTAGACACGCTTGGGAAGCCTACTGTGAAATTTAGGGCAGCTTCCTGCGAACGAAACAAGTAACTTTCACTCTGGCATCTGTTTACATCTACAAGCATTTCAAGCGATCACTTCCATATGATAGTGACACAAAGCTGGCCGTGTGGTTGAAACACTGAGTTGTTTTGGTGCTCAGAAATGTCCCAGGATGTCAACTAGGAAACTGTGGACTCCTATCCAAACACTCGCTCAATAATCCGCCACCTACAAACCTAAAAACGCCACTCTCTTTACAAAGTCAATTGGAGGCGAGTAGAGAAACATAGCAGCTGCCATTGTGTCACACTGGTGAGCGCTATAGACTGCTTTCGTGAAAAACACAGGGTTTGGAAAAGCACTGCATGAATGTAGCAGTCCATTCATAGAAGCGGTCAATACAGATGTAGAAAGTGACACAAGCTGTCTGACAGGAAATCAATCAATTTAAGTGCACTAAGTGGTTTTTCGACTTTAAAAAGTTTTAAACTGACAGAAATGAATAGTGCTTTCCCAAAACATGTTTAGCATGTACAATCAATTGAAATTTAATACTGTTAGTAGCCTGTGTTCAGTGCAGAGTAGATTCTTGACTTCATGCCTACTTTGAAATAACATAACTAGCTTTAACTTGCAATTTCAGAGTTAAAATACTGTACACAGACATGACCTCAAATGCCTACATTTTACATGCAAAGTGGGGACAACAGAGAGGCTAATACTGATAAACTGATTGTTCTGTAAGATGAAAAACGGTAAGTGAAAAAGAAACATTTAATTACATAGTGAAAATTTAAGGTGTAGTAAAATGTAGATCAACTTAGAAATGGTTTTGTTATTATACAATCTAATGTTTCCATACATAAAAAAGTTTATGTAAGTATGTAAAGTTTACATCCCTTGATTCTATTCGAGTAATCCTTAAAAAAAAAAAAAAAAAAAAAAAAAAAAAATCCTTGCTTGCATGTTGGCTGTGTCGAGTAATCGTAAAAATACCGGAAGTGGCGGATTCCATATGTTAAACCCATTTAAAAATCATAAGAAAACATAATGCTATTAAGAATTCACAAACGCTACGATTCAATTAAATAAATATATACGGTACAGGTTTAATATGCGCTTTAATTATTTGCATGCGGGTAGGTTTCGTACCTACATTTCAGAGCTTCTTTCTTCACAGTAAATGCTGCTACACAAACTGTTATCTTTTACATGTGAGGAGCATCTTAACTCCATCTCCGCATCCATCTCTGGAGGGTCTTAACTCCATCTCTGCACGTTGTTGTGAGTTTAGGTTTATTATAACATTCATCTGGAAACGCAATGTGTGCTATTTCATCACATTTGTAAGGGAAATTATTTACAGACATACACAAACACAGGAGAATACATCATATCGTTCTCAATATGCTAGCTGCTAGCTAACTGCACATCGCGATTTCAAAATAAAAGTTTAAACACTCACTCTGAGTTTAGACGTTTTGATGTCCACATATTTAAGAAATTACAGTGGCTGTAGCTTTTCTATCATAAAAAATGGTCAAATATTAAAGATTAAGTGGACATTTGAATTAAATGTTGTTGAGTCAATATTAAACAAGGATTAGATGCGCAGTAAAGTGTAAAAACAATCGCCAGGCCGTTGGCGCCCTCTGCAGGCATTTGTTCTAATGCGTAATGTACATTAGCTCTATTGTTTATAATACATTATGCATTTTAACAGTTTTGTTTAGTAAAACCATTGATTAGTTATTTTTGATACTTTATCTGAACCAATTATTATTGCCTTATTGCTATTATATATTTATTTTAAGACATTTTAAAAGCTGTTCACTATTTTTATTACTACAAAAAAAAAAAAAAAAAAATCAGAATAATCGTCAGATTACTCGATTACCAAAATAATCGTTAGTGACAGCACTATTTCAGATAAATTCCACTCTTTTGAGCTGTTCATCAAATAAAATTCCTGAAAAATCACAGTTTCTTCAAAAATTATTAAGCAGCACAACTGTTTTCCACATTAATAACAGGAAAGGTTTCTTAAAGGGATAGTTCACCCAAAAATGGACATTTTGTCATTAATTACTCATTCTCATGTCGTTCCAAAGCGTGAGACCTTCGTTTATCTTCGGAACACAAATTAAGATATTTTTGATGAATCCGAGGGCTTTGTTAACAAAGGACATTGTTAAAGTAATCCATGTGAAGATGCTTTTTGTCTACAAAGAAAACAAAAATAATGACTTCTTTTTGTTGTCTTTGCGCACAAAAAGTATTCTTGTAGCTTCATAATATAAAGGTAGAACCTCTCGGAATTAATCAAAAATATCGTAATTTGTGTTCTGAAGATGAACGAAGGTCTGAGGGTGAGTAATTAATGACTGTAATTAATGAAGAATTTTTATTTTTGGCTGAACTATGCCTTTAAATTTGATTTAAGAGTCCAAATATTTTTGGGGGGCCACTATTTATCAAGTGAGCTGTATGTTTTCTTATGATAAGAGGCAGGAATCCGCACATTAATGTAAATGATCAGCTGTATTATTTCACAGGCTGTTTAAATGCAGGCCATTCTCTTTCCTGAAAAATCGAACACATAATGAGTAACGGGCATAAAATATTTCCTCTCTTCCCACAGCGGCTCAGAGGGCAAAGACAGAGCCGTAGAAAAGCGAGACACTGATTATGTTAGACAGAGGGGTTTGAAAATCAACCTGAGCGTCGGGAGGATTTGTGTCGTTAACCTCGCCTTCCACCCAGGGAGGGGAAAAAAAGTAAAACGTAAAAAGAAATGAGGTTGCCATGGTAACAGCGAATCTGAATACGGGAGCGTCTTTATTGAAAGTGACATATTAATAAACTGTAACCTCCCAAGGGCCAGTAATCAGGCTTCAATTAAGTTTTCTCTCCCTCTTTCGCTCTCTCTGTCAGATCTCGCGCTCATTTCGCCAGGGCTTCTGTTCCACGTCTTTGCCTCCAGTCTGCGTATGCGCGTTTAATAATGCATCGAGGTGGCGGTCCTCAGACACTTGACATTAGCTGGGAAACGCACCACTGTTTTATCGATTGGCTTGATGAAGTATTTCAGCGGCAGGTCGTGAGCCAGGGGATGGTACGGATCTACTGTCATTTCCACCTCTCAGGAGAAACGAGAAAGAGGTAGAATACAAAATGATGTAGACTAGAGCTAGAGAACAAGAAAGACAGAAACCGAGAGAAGCAACAAGTGGAGTGCATGAAGGTTACGCTAAACACGTGTTATACACGTTAGACCCGTGGCTTAGCCGTTATAGTGCTCGTATGGAAAATTCAAGATCGAATCTGGCTTTAGAACATATATTCCTGTCATCTTTCTACTGCCCTAAAGTAAATAGCGAATTAAATTAAACAAGAGGTCAAGCTTAGCTTGTTAGCATGGCTAACAGATTGCTGTCTCCAGGTATTATAGACCTCCTTGCAATAAAATAAAATGAAGAAACTCTTCAGCACATATAGTTTCGATTATCTGACAGACAGATGACAAATATCCCATTTTTCAAACGCATCTTGATGCCCAACAGAAAAAAAGCTCTTGACATTAAATGTGATATTTACAGTTATTTAAGGTTTTGGATGGAAAAAGCAGAGAGAGATAAGGAGAGAATATGAAAGGTGAGCTCAAATGGAAAAGAAAGAGAGAAGAAGACAGGGCCCATAAAAGTGGATTGATCGACCAATGTACCGTCCTTTCACCCTCGCTATGATCTGTGCTGCTTTATGGCATATTACCTTCAGCAGAGTTTCAATAGAAGGGCTCATATAGAGATATAGAGCACTGTCACGGCTGCATCCATTACTCAGTATGGAGAGATAATCAGACAAACCGTAATAAGGAGTCATTAAATGGCAGGAAAGGAAACTAAATCTCAAGAGATGGAGCCGATGGGGCTGATGGGCTCCGGTGCTTAGTTGCGATCTGGATGCAATGGGCTCCTCGCTGCACACATGTGCAAATCTCTCTCTAATAAACCATGATTACAGCACTGATTTAAATCAGAGATTTATGGCTCTCTTGTAAAATCCCCTGGCCTTGGGTACAGCACCTCAACCTCTGCTGCCTGAAGCGACCGCAATATAGCGTGTCCTTGTTGATAGTGGACTCTCTGATAGAGTTCCTCTGAAAAGAGAAGAGAGTTTTTGCCTTGACCTAGGGGCATTTTCTTAAAAGAGGCCAAGGAAGCAGTGCCTTAAAATAAATAAATAAATAAACAAACATTTGGCTGAGAAAAATTATTAACAGTGCAAAAAAATAAACAAATGGAACCGTATTGTAAAGTGTTATTGATTTTGATTTTAAGCAAATATTCTAAGCTTCCTACTTCAACACCTGAAAAAAATTCCATTACCATTCCATTACAATGAATGGTAATGGAATGGTAATGAATGGACAATGGCTGTCCGGCGTTATTTTGAACAAACAATGCCCGTCAGAATCGAGCTAATCAGATAAAAGCAGGAAGAGGTCATATAAAAGAAAGGTAAACACTTGTAGGTTTCCTCTCTGCTTCAGGCTGGCATGACTATTGTTCATGAAGAGGTGGTACCAATGCAGATAGCACAAAATTCAAACTCTCTGCATTGTGCTGAAGATGAAAAGCCAGTTTATATTTAGACGTAGTTGAATTGTTTGTCAGATTTAAAGCGGTGACCACCTCTGAAACTGGGCTTGATGCTAATACTGAGCTGCTGACTGGTTTTAGTCTTAGATACGGGTCTCGACTTGAAGGAGGCAGTCAGAATCGGCTTTTAAGGATCAATGAAATACAGAGCAATGTACAAATCTGCTTACCAACTTGACATTGCCTAATTAGACAAGTAATAATGCATGTTTTAATTGTTTCCTTGGTCACACTGGGCATGTCAAAACTGTGCTAAATTTGCACTTCCTACAGAAAACACAAACATTTTTACAATTTTCAGTAAAATTATAGTTAGCATTTACTGCAGATAAGGGAGAAATCACAAATCACAATGTTTATGTCATCACTGTCAGTTTAGAATGCTGATCAAAGAAAGAAAATGCATTTAAAATATAGCTGCAAGCAGCAGTTAAGCAGCCTTTAAGCACATGTAAAAAGGACTTATGTTTTACTTAGCAAGCATGTAAACACTTATAGATGGGCAAGACCATTTACAGCCAATGCAGGCAATTCGATAAGACCAATTTGGAGTAGATGTCACAGTTACGTCACTTGCAGCTGTGTGCGCATTGCGGTGGCAGAAAAACATTGGTAACAAGTGGAGAGAAATGGGAAAATCAACAGAATAAGAGATCAAATGTATTATTGTACCTTTGGATGTCAGAATCAGAATGCAAATCATTTTTATAAAATACTGTCATCAAAAATGCCATTTGAAGCTAAACGCAGACATTTAAACAGACAGACTAATGGATGAAATATATCAAATGCTATGATTACTCTACTTTTAAAGCATACATTTGATTTTAACAATAGGTCTACATAATATTTACATATGCAGTTCATAGGGGACATATTATATTAGCCCTACAGTTACAGCATGAAATACTGTTTAAACTTATAACATTTTACATTAACCTATTTTATTTCACAATTCAGAATTTTTTTTCTCGCAAACACAAGTTTGTATCTTGTATTTTGGACTTGATAACTTTATAACAATTTAACTCAAAAATAGTGAATTTGTCCATTCTGAGGGGGGAAAAAGTCAGAAGTGTGGGATACAAACTCATAAGAGAGAATGACGAGTTTATTTTTCTTATCAGAATTGATAAGAAAGATAATCGAATTGCGAGAATAAAGTAAGAATTTTGAAATATAAACTCAAATTGACCTTTTTTTATTTTTTTCTTCCATGTCATCTATTGACTGCAACTTGAAAACTGTCATTTTCCACAACCATATAGGCTCCGGCCACAAAAAAAAATCCATCACTGTTTGCAAACACTAAATTGTTCTATAAATGGTTTTTAAAGCTTTTTAACAGTTATAGCACCACCTATGGTCTGATTACCATAAGATGTTGCAAGCTTGTTTAGAATCATCCATTGCATGTGCTCGCCTATTTTCGTTAAGTTTTGAGTTTTCGTTTAGGATTTATAGGCTTTTGCATGCACTTGACCATGACCCTTTTCTAAATTACTCTGTTATATCTACCCAAAGGGTAAACTTATTTTTTTTTTTTGTGATTTGTGATATTATGATAATTATTGATCTAGAGAGTACAGATAATTGTACTACAATGATTTTATTGATTTTGAGTTAAAAACCTAGGTTTAGTTTGTAAAGTAGCTTTTTACATAATCAAGAATATTTAATGAATGACTTAAGGCAAAGTTGCTCAATATGAGGAGGCCTATCTCAAATGATATGAATATTGTGTGGATGTGTGAAACCCCAAATGATTTAAAAGACGTAAAAAACTCGTTAGCCAACTAGTGGTCAATTTCTTTCAAAATTTGATCTGATTTGAACATGCCCGCCGAGTTTCATTACGGGTTTCCGTTAACCTTGTCTAATAAGTACTCAAAATTCACCGCCCATGTTTTTTGAAATATGGGAATTTCCTCATAGATACTTGTGGCACTTTGGACAAAGACACGGCATGCCAAGTTTCAAGTCGATCAGACTAACAGGCGTGTAGTTAGAACCATTTTAAAGGGTTTTTTTCCCCCCGTTATAGCACCACCAAGTGGCCAAACTGCACTTTTTTTTTGTTTGTTTGTTTGTTTTTATGGTGACCTCAGATTGAGCCCTTACATACGTGTTCCAAGTTTGGTGAAAATATGTCCTTCTATTCATAAATTATAGCCATTTTAGTAAAAGTGGCTTCGGTCCTTACAAACGTTTTGGCATCCCGTCGCGCTGGTGAGTTGGAAGTTCAACTTTTTGTGATAATTATGAATATTCACTTTACAGAGAATCTTTTTGCACTGGTTTGATTCCAGTCGAGTGAAAACCCTAGGACTCGTTTGCAAAAGTAGGTTCTTAAAAAAATCCAAAATACCCCAAAATGTCATGCATTTTGTCCGTCGTGAGCCAAGGACTGCAACAATATAGAGCCTGCGACTAATGGTTTAGGAGTTATGAGTGATTTCATAACTTTGAACGCTGTAGCGCCACCATCAGGCCGATTGGGGCGTGCCTTGGTGACGTTGTAGACGGTGTGAGAACTACCATCCTTCCAAGTTTCAAGTCTCTACGACTTACGGTTTGGTCTGCCCGATCGGTTTAAGGTGGAAAATACTAATGACCCACAACTACTGATGACTCATCCTGCACTAAACAGATTTTTTTCCAATCAGATACTTTCTAATATGAGAGTGCCCCACCCCTTGAGACTATCTGTCTCTAACTGGCAACTGGCAATCACGTAGCAAATCATGGCAAATACGTGCTGCTTAAATGAAGTCAAATACCTACACTTCCTGTTCATAAAGCAAACATGTCAACACAGGAAAGAAAACCACTCATCAAATGGGATCTTTAAACTTCAGTATTTTTAAAAATATGACATTTTAAATCATACATAAGACTGAAATCATCTACACAACAGTGTGGATTGAGTACATGCTGTCAAAGGTGTATGTGAAACCAGCATTACCTGAGCTTGCCGTACGGTAAAGCCCCTGCAGCAAGAGGTAAAGCCCCAGATAAAGTGTAATGTATAGAGACGATGACAGGTTTCAGAGAATAATTTAATGTTACGCAGTGATGCTAAGCACACCGTCTCTTTGTGTTTTGCTCTCTCATGTTCGCTCTCTGTCTCTAAATCTGTGAGGAAGTGTTGGAGTCTGTTACCTGAAGTTTTCTAGGCACAGAGGTCTGGTAATTTAAACCCCACACAGGGCCTGGTTTACGAGCACACGTACGCACACACATTCTCCCTGTCTGTCTATCTCTCTTCTCTCTCTTCGCACTCAGTATTTATGACACCGTCTGTATCCCTCCTCCTCCTGTGCACTGTGTAATTTAGGGTGACGGTGAGGAAAGAGAGATAAGATGAATGGAGCGGCAATGTCTTGAACGGAGACATCTAAATGAACAAGGGTGCAGGTGTGCCGTGTTACGAAGAGGATATTAGAGGCAGACGGGAATGACAACACATCACACTGAGGAAAATTTGACAAATACACACTTTGTTATTCAGATTAGCACACAGGTACTTTCTAGAATCTCTCCAGCAGAGATGAAAGTTGCAGAGGCACAAACACACACAGACACACTTTCTCACACTACAAAAAAGAAGTGCTGCGTAAAATTACTGTCATAGTCAAATCATAAACCGTATTGTGAATTTAGGGATCCTTGCAGCACAGAAAAGGTATGTGTTAAAGTGCCTCAGGTTTTTTTTTTTTTTTTTTAATCAAAATAGCTGAAATTTTACCACTAGATTAACTTTTCTCTTTGGTAGTTTTGCAACTTTATAAGTTAGAGTTAGAGAAAGGGTAAGACAGGTAAACAAGTTTGAGTAACTGTCTGTAAAAAAAAAACAAACAAAAAAAAACATTCTCACATTTAGAAAATGGTAATAAAATATGACAAGAACTCAAGAGTTTAACTGTGTCAAAAGAAATTCATCTTGATAATGTCAGATAACTTTGTCAAAACATGGTCAGGTCAAAGTGTCAAATCAAATTTGTGGTCCCCAATTTTTATCAAATTTACTGGTAGTCCACAGTATTAAGAATTTTTGGGTATTAGGGCCCTATGATTTCCACGATGCAGAAAATGCGGACGAATGGCAGAATCCGGTCATAAAAACAGAATTTACTGAATAACGCGGAATGTCACGGAATTTGTCAAAGTTTGAATGAATGAATCAAAAATAGGTCATTACACTTAAGTCAAACCGCAATATGGACTAGTATCTGTAAATATTACGCCACAAAAATACGATTTAAATGTGAATCCTGCATGTTCTGCGTGTTTAATGAATGGAGCAGACGATCGGTTTTGTTTCCTACACACACTAAAGCAAGTGATGCTCGCGGTGATTTCAGCATTTGACCGTTCCATTTTAGGAAAACTAGCGTCATATCATATACACACAGAAATGTAAAGGTAGACACGGCAACCCATCAAAATAAAAGTCCGGTTTAACTTGAAGACATTGTGCCAGAAATATATTACTACTATTACTACTACCAGCGCAGGGGAAAGTTACTTTTAAAAGTAATGCATTACAATTTTGCGTTACTCCCTGAAAAAGTAACTAATTAAGTTAAAAAAGGATATTTGTTTTATTTAACATATTTAATTATTGCTGGTTTGCATCATATTCTAAATTTGCATTTCACTGTTTTTATTCATTTTGAGGAATACTGAGTCTATTTTTTGCGAGTGTGATGAATTAATGCATGTTCACATTTAGTCTAGAATACAGTAACATCATGTTTACTCCCAATTTCCTGACAGGAGACTTGTCAATCAATAAATGGGGAAAAAAGTAACTGGCATTACTTATTTGAAAAAGTAACTCAGATATTTTCTTAGAAATTCAAAAGTATGCGTTACTTTACTAGTTACTTGAAAAAAAGTAATATTATTACGCAACTCACGTTACTTATAATGCGTTACCCACAACACTACCACCACTACTAAAATGAAACAAACATTATTTTTTAGGGTATAATCATACAACATTTCTTCCATGTTTTAATTTTAATAGTACATTCCCCTTTGTTTGCCAAAAAAAAAAGTTTGCTTAATTTTCAATAATTAAAAGATAAATTAAATTAATGTTTTATGCCTTTATTTGATAACCAGAACATTTTAAATACACAACACAGAATTTCTGAGGGCTAAAAAAAAAAAAAAAAACTTTCATAAGGCTATTTTAAGAATAAATTAGAATAAATAAAGTATGCATTCAAATAATTAGACATGCTAAAACACAGAATTTGATAACAAAAAAACATGGTAAGAAAAAATAAAACATTTCTTAGGGCCCTAAACATGTCATTTTTGTTAAACCTTTATTAAATTGATGTGAAATTGTATAAGTTTTATGATTTTAATTAATTTGACATGCTCTTTGATTAATAAAATTTAATTTACCATTAAAAAGGATTTGAGAAAAATTAAAACGGAAAAAAACAAAATCCAGAAAAATTAAAACGGAAAAAAAATTAATTTGGGAAAAAATAAAACAGATTTCATAGGGCCCTAGGGTATAATGTTACGGTTTACTTTATTTTGCTATACTCACTTACATAAATGAACTAGTAAATGTTACCCACTAGTAAAAAAAATATTAAAAATTATATCTGGTGTCTGAATAGTTTTTGGTTTGACTGTAGTTACCTTCAATTTTTGTATCAGCTTTTCTTTCACAAATTTGTGTAGTTGTGTGCTATATCCCACTATGTAGTGTACAGAACAAATCACAGAAATGTTCTGTATTTTATTCATAAAGCACTGTAATAAACAACATTTCGTCATATTGCTTTTGAACATACTTCCATATTCTGTGTTACTCAAACGTGTAAACTGAAATACATACAGCAACTTCAAAAGTTTGAGACTAAGTGAAAATGTCTATTTTTTTTTTTTTTTGCATGTTTCTGATGCAATATGAATTTTTACCATTATATAATATGCACAAAGACGTTAGTGAAAAGATGAAATGAAAAACCTGAGTGAATTTCAGAATTGTTTAATTTATTCTGCCTCTCTTTTTCATCTTACATCACATTGTTCCTTTACATTTATCAAAAACCTAAAACCCTGGTGGTTCTTCGGTTTTCAGTTAGATTTTCAATCTCAGAAATTGAACGTGGACTTTTGAACCCGACTATATATGAAATCTGCATTACTGCCACACTCAGGACTGCTGTCATGTGGAATTGAGCAGTGTGCCGTGGATAAATGCTTTTATGAGTGGGAAACACATAGGACCTTTCCTCCTAGACAAATGAACAGCAGACGGAGTCACGTCTGTGCAAACGGTTCTATGTGTATGTGTTTATGTGTGAACAGAACTCTGATACGGCACTCGGGCAAACAGATGTGTGTGAGTGGGAGAGTGAGCCAGCAGACAAACATTACCACAGTCATTTATCTGTCAGAATGGAGACTGGAAAACAACAGAGTTCACAAACACAGACACATGTGCACACTCCGGTTCTGGCAAACTTGAGTTATGCCTCCTACACTCTCATTAGCTGCCACATTCATTCCTTATTCTCAGGTTTTAAATGAGCGCTTTGAGGTACTTTAAGTGTTTCTGCATTCTCAGCTCTGGCGTCCATCCAGAACAGTGGGGACACTGTGCAGTGACCAACACATTTCATGATTCGTTCATTTTTTTCTGGCATATAGTGCAATGTAAAATCCGTATTATATATAACCATTGATTATAACTGTAACAAATGATACCTTAAAGGGGTCATCCGATGCTAAGTTACTTTTTCATGCTGTTTGAACATTAATGTGTGTTGGCAGTGTATGTACAAATCTACCCTATAATGATAAAAATCCATGCAGTGGTTTTTAATTAATCTGTAAAAATAATATCCCCTTTTTCAAATCGAGCCGTTCTCAGATGCCTGTCAGTGTGCTGTCACACGGACAGATGCCGCTCCCACAATAGTTGATTGACATGAGCTCTCACCTCAGACCAGCTGTCACAGTCCAGTAACTTTCCATGTTTTGATGCCAGAGCAGGGTTGTAAATTAGACAAGAATATCTCCGATTGAGCGATTGAGGTGTTGTGTTGCTGGATGTAATAATGAACACAGTGGTCGTCATTTATTCCTGACATCTGAGCCGCTGAAGATGCAGTAGATTACATTTGTTTGTGAAGGGAATGCACCTCCCGATCTACATATCCGTCTATGTTCGCGCGAATCATTCATGATCCAGCTTCACTTACAGCAGAAGTGAGTATAAGGGTTTTTTTTTTATGAATCTTTGTGATCGGCTTTCCTTATAACGTGGTAGTTAGGAAGTTTAGCGGCTAAATGCGGCTAATGTAAACAACACCGTCTTTCCACAGAGAGAAGAGAGGGGCGGGGTGAGCAGAGCTCATTTGCATTTAAAGGAACAACCCCTTAGAATGAGATGATTTTTGCAGAGATGATTTTGGCAAGGTAAAATGGGTGTTGTTTTACAAAACCACTGAGAATTTCTAATCAAAGTATATTAGAGACTTTTCATTAAGACCCTAAAGAATCATATCAACTTGTGGAAAATGGGCATCGGATGACCCCTTTAAAATAGCAACACAGAACTGATTTGAAGGTTATGAGCACAGTTCATACTGTATATGACAAAATGATGACTAAAGGTGTCTCACTCTCCCTCTACGTTTATCTTTCCACTTGTGCACTTGTCAGTTTATGCAGGGATGACAACTGGTCATCCAACATGTTGATGAATTTTTTTAAATCATCTGCAGCAAATTTGGAGAAATTTAGCGTTGAAAACCCTCTAACATCAAAATATAGTACTTCTTTGATGGCCCGTATCATCTTCAGCAGTTTGCAATGCAGGCTGCAATATTAAAAATATTACTTTTTTTTCTTTTCTTTTCTTTTGCATTTCTCTTAGAAATGCAAATTTGACAGTAGGATGGAGTTGGGATGCAGATGTAAATTTATGTTCATTATCAAAAACTGTAACCACCTCAATTGAATTATTAAAGGGGTCACCAGACGGTCATTTTCCACAAGTTGATATGTTTCTTTAAGGATTAGTTCACCTTCAGAACAAAAATTTACAGATAATTTGCTCACCACTTTGTCATCGCAGATGTTCATTTCTTTCTTTCTTCAATAGCAAAGAAATTATGTTTCCTGAGGAAAACATTTCAGGAATTATCTCCATATAGTGGACTTCAATCGTGCCCCCGAGTTTGAACTTCCAAAATGCAGTTTAAATGCAGCTTCAAAATGGCTCTGAATGATCCCAGGCAAGGAAGAATGGTCTTATCTAACAAAACAAGTGGCCATTTTCGAAACTAATTGGCAATTTCTATACTTTTTACCCTCAAACACTCATCTTGTCTAGCTCTGCGATGCGCATGTGTAGTCTGTGTAATCCGGGTCAATATAGTTAGGGCATGTCGAAAAACTCCCATCTCGTTTTCTTTTTCAACTTCAAAATCGTCCTATATCGCTGTTTTACCTTTTTTTTTGTAAAGGTTGTTTGATCTTCTTTGCATGTTCACTTTGTAAACACTGAGTCAGTACTTCTGCAGCGATGTACGGCAATTTTAAAGTTGGGGAAGAAAAAGAGAGAGGAGTTTTTCAACATACCCTAACTGTCTTGAACCAGAAAAAAACAGTTCATGCAGAACTAGACAAGATGAGCGTTTAAGGTTAAAAAGTATATAAATTGTCAATTTGTTTCGAAAATGACAGATCGTTTTGCTAGATAAAACCCTTCTTTCTCAGCTGGGATTGATTAGAGCCATTTGAAGCTGCATTTAAACTGCATTTTGGAAGTTCAAACTTGGTGGCACCACTGAAGTCAACTATATGGAAAAAAATCCTGAAATGTTTTCCTCAAGAAACAATTTCTTATCAACTGAAGAAAGAAAGACAAGAACATCTTGGATGACAAGAGGGTGAGTAAATCTATACATTTTTGTTCTGGAGGTGAACTACTTCTTTTAAAGGTCTTAATGAAAAGTCTATAACATACTTTGATTAAAATTTCTCAAAGGTAGTGTAAAACAACACCCTTTTTACCTTGTCAAGGTCTCTGTTCACAGCAAGCTGTTTCGGTGCATGCCCCTTTAACCTATAACCCTTTAGTTCTTACATGTCAACTTTAAAATTTCTGGAAACAATCACGCTTTTTTTATTTTATTTGTAGCGGCGAACAAACAAGATGCACACACACACACACACACACACACACAAAACAAAAGTGAATTCAAACAAGAAGCAGCACAAAGTCTCTTTCCCCTCATTTTTCTCTCTTTGGGGTGGTGCACATAAATATATACTACATACTCCCATTTGTCTTTTTAACAGTACTTCAAAATGTTTATGTTGGGGTGTGTGGGGCTGAATGGAAGCTTTCTAAAGCATGCGCTCATGTCAATTTTGTTTTAGTGAGAAGGAATGACAGAGAAAAGAACGTAGAACAAAGTTTGACATCGTCAGACCCCAGCTTCCCCTCTCTCTGTAATCCACTAACGCCCAACAGTACAGAACATAAATATCCCTTCACGTCAGTTCCTCTGAGCTGCTGCTGTGTGTGCGCCTCGCTGCTGGGACGAACTATCCGTTCAGCCTTTTGTCAGCTCATAAAACTAGAGTTTTGCTTACGAGCCTCACTGTGTTCCCACCGCCAGCGGGTTTCCGAGGTAATGTGATAACATGATACGTTGTTATGCGTGTGTAGGGAGAAATCGAGGAGTGTGTGGAATAAGGGAGTCAAAGTTGTGGCTATGTCATGACGAAGGCCCGTGACTTGATGCCGTACAATATTTTTAACACAACCATGAGGGTGAGGAATGATTCCAGATGTGTTTTTAGTGCAGAGAATACTTTCTTTCAAAAACGGCATGCCAGAGCTCCGTGAACGTCCTGTTTGCATTAAACATGGGGTACTAGATCTCATAGCCTACTGTGCGGTGGTGAAGCCCCAAGGCGTCAAAACTCAAGGAGTCAAAGTTGTGTGAATTGAGAGTCCCAGTCAAGAGCACTAAAGAGTGAATCTCAAGCACTGAAGCGAGCCTTTGAGTCACTTGAATCAAGTGTAGACATTGAAAAGGGCAATTCTGACAAAAGAGCCAGACAGATACACACTGTCAGAATAGATCGCAGAGTTACAGATCCAAGGCTAATCAGACAAAAGTCTGTACAGACACAATGGGGCAAAGGCCAACTGTCATTCACTTCAGAGATGGTTGGATATGACAAGAGAAAATGGGAGAGCTTGGGTTAGCAGCATAGAAGTGTATGAGAAAGTAAAACTTTATTAATTAAATGTTACTAAACTTACAGATTGTGTGAACTTGTAACGCAGCATCTATGAGAAATCATTTGAAATACACAAACCAGCTGAGCAACATTAAAAATGTAACATTTTACTGCTTTTCATTTCAAAAATTGATTAGAATGGGTGATGGCCCACAGGATGTTGAACTGGAATGACAGGAGGAACATTTTCAAACCAAAGCAATTCAGTTCAGTCGCGGAAGAGTAATTACAGCATTCCGGGAAATAAAAGCATTCTGGGAAATTATGTATTGTATAATCATATGGAAAAACTAAAATACTTTTTTTACCTCCAGGAAACAAGTCCCAAATCAGCATATTCTGAAAGATCATGTGGCACTGAAAACTAGAGTAATGGCTGCTGAAAATTCACCTTTGCCATCACAAAAATAAATTACATTTCAAAAAATACTTATGGGATGCTATGCAGAGCTAGTGCTACACAAGCTTTTGTGCTTAAAGTATACAAATTTTTATTTTTCGAAAAAAAAAAATGACAGATCGTTTTGCTAGGTAAGACCCTTCTTTCTCAGCTGGGATTGTTTAGAGCCTTTTGAAGCTGCATTTAAACTGCATTTTGGAAGTTCAAATGAAGTCCATTATATGGAGAAAAATCCTGAAATGCTTTCCTCAAAAACCATAATTTCTTTACGACTGAAGACAGAAAGACATGAAAATCTTGAATGACAAGAGGGTGAGTAAATTATTTGTAAATTGCTGTTCTTGAAGTGGACTTCTCCTTTAAAACCGAATGCACGGACGCAATTTACTGATACACAGACAATATTCTTCCAACTGTTTACATTCACCTAAGACGTAACAGAGTGTGTTTATGTGAATACTCGTCAAAACTGACAATTTGACATTTTGTGTGTATCCCTTCGTTCATGAGATGCGAAAGCATTTTCATGTACTGCGTGAGAGGCGGAGACGCAGTTTTGTTTACTACACAAATACTGAAGTAAACGTGACGCTCGCGGTTATTTCCAGCCTCTGCGTCTCATTATATGATGACAAACGCATGAATTTAATCTCCAGAACTGCTGTGAGAGTCACTTTATTTAAATTTTACCGTTTCATTTGAGAAAATTAGCATTATATCATATAGTGTATACACACAAAAAGTAACAGGCAACCTGTCAAAATAAAAGTACGGTTTAACATGTAACAGAAATGTATTAGTCTTGTATTACTTTTATACAGTATAATGTAGGTGTTTAAATATTCCTATTTCTGGCTAATTTAAATAAAACAATTAAATTCAGAAATTATAATAACAGAAATAACAAAAAAAAAAAAAACTCTTTGTTTGGCAACAAATAAAAGGGTTTAATTTTGATTTCATTAAAAATAAATACATGTTTAATGCCTGTATTTGATTATCAGAAAAATTAAAACACACAAGAATTTTTGTAGGGCCCTATTGTTCAAAATGTTGAAATTGAGATTTTTTGACTTATTTTTTCACTGAAGTAAATGTTTTTGTTATTACACAGAGAAAAATGTACCGAAAAAAAGTACCGTACCGTACAATCGTTTCTGAAACGCAGTGAAATCGTTAGTGTAGATGAGGATCGTTTTCATTGTAAAACGCCGTTTTAAAATGAAAACGCACTGGTGTACACAGGGCTTAAGAAATGGTTATCAAATATCCTCTCAGTTTCCTCTCAGACTGGAAACCTTGGTGTTATCCTGGACTCAGAATTGTGTTTATCCAAACAAATCAATTTTGTTTAGAATCAATGTCTGTTAATTATTTCCAAACTTAAACCTTTTTTATTCATGTTTTTATTCATTCATGCAGCACATTCAGATTATTATAATTCATTGTTTTTGGATCTTTCTCAGTCATCACTTGCATGCCTCCAGATGGTACAAAATGCAGCTGCAAGACTGTTGACCAGGGCAAAGAAATAAGACCATGTCACCCCAATTAGCTTCGCTTCACTGGCTACTGGTTTAAAATCTTGTTTGTTTTTAAAGCTCTTAATGATCAAGCGCTATCCTATCTTAAAGACCTTCTTACTCCTTTGTCATCTACCATTCTTTTAGGATCTTTTGACAGGGCTCTTTTATCTGTCCCTCATTCCCACATTAAAAACTAAGGAAGACAGAGCTTTTTCCGGCCATCTTTGAAACGCCTCTCGGGCATGCAAGTGCAGCTCTTTGAATGGGGAAACACAAAACTCTCCAAAACGGTTCACCAGTCTTACGATTAAAATTCAAATTTGAAATCACCATTGAAATCTGCCTCATAATTGTTGTTTCTTATGCTTATATGTCATTAAAAAAGACTTATTTTTCAAGGCTAGAGCGGCCAATGCGCAGTCATGAGCGCAAGTTTGTGAACCCTGCCTGTTTCTATAGGAAACGGAGCTGCAGTGACGCAATGACTTTACTAATTAACGATTGGCTCTTTAATGTAGAAGGCGGGGCTTAATCGCCATATAGGGTATTGCGCTTTCTCCCATTCATAAGTAGTGCACAGTCTTCCTATACATAAAGTCTTTGGTAATACATAGGAAAAATGTATTACTAAAATACATTTAAAAGCAGTCATGTATTTCTTTGAATCAAAGAGAGGGAGATTAAAAATGTGATAAGATTTAAATTTGACTTCTGTATCATTTTGCATTTAAATTCAGGAACTGAAGTGAAACTTAAAGCCATTCTCAATTCAATTTGAAAATGCTATAAAACCCTGACAGGAACACACGCGGCATAGTTGTAGCATAGTTGACATTGCCGCTTCACTGCTTCCTCTCGGCTCTCTCTATCTGTAGCATCTCCATCTGTTGTCACTCTGATGCAAACTTCTTACACCTTGCCCTTGATCTTTTGTAACGTTCCTTACACAGACACGCACACGCGCGCACAGATAATCCGTTTAATGGGTATTAACCCAAACACACTCATTACAGAGATGGATGTGATGGTTTAATAGTCCTGCTGAGCAGTGGAGGTGAATGCTACAACACACACAAACTCACAGACAATCCTCATTACTCTGAGGGATTACCCAGTCACACATAGAGTGTCAGACAAGTTACAGACCAGCACTGATCCCTGATCGCTGGGCTCAGTGGCCCGTTTAGTATTCATCTTCTATTTTCAATTTGCGCACCACTTAAAAACAGAGCTTTCTTTCATGGCAAGATGTTTCAATGCTGATGGGCAGGCCCAGATGGAATTTTTAAGGATTTTATATGCTAAATTTGGGGATTCTGTGGAAGAGATTTGAACAACGTGAAAGGGTTATATAAAGCTGAGAGTATTACTCTCTTACTGGTAGCTGAGAGCGCAATCAAATTATTTGTGACAGCCTTCTGCAATACCTGACTCTGATTGGTCCATCGCAGCTTTCATATTTTTGTATAACAACCGCAAAACTGTATATTTGACTGTTGTCCCTGGCAACCAATCCTCTCAGCCAGTGTTTCGCATAGCCTCTTTTCTCACATAACACATAATTTCAGCTCAAATCAATATTCCATGTCTATTTATTTATTTGGTAAAGCTTTGCAAGCCAGATAATGCCAGTCATTATCGCAAAATAAACCCATTTGGGATGATACAAAACTTGGTTGATGATACGTGTCGGGGTCTGATCATTCTGTCAAGTTTATTTTGTGATAATGACTGGCTGACTCTACATCATCCCTCACATATATTATCATAATAAAACCATATAATATAATAAACAATCAAAAATTTGTAGGTTTTTCATATCCAGAACACTGATGGGAAATGTTACTTGAATAATGAACAGTACATTTATTGGTCATTAGTGTCACATATTAATAATTAGAAATATTTCTTGAACACAAAAATCAGCATATTAGAATGATTTCTGAAGAATCACGTGACACAAACGAGTAAAGTAATGCTAAAAAAAAAAAAAAAAAAGCTTTGTTATCAGGAGTAAATTGTGTTGTCCTAAGATGCACTATATTTTTTAATCAAATTACAGTTGCACATGTTAAATATTATTATTATTATTATTATTATTATTATTATTTAAAGTAAGAATTGATTTAATTCTATTAACAAATTTACATTAATAATATCTTATAAATAATATAATAAACAATCAAAAACAATCAGGTTTTTATTAATAATAATAATAATAATACTATTTATTATATTATTAAAATAAAAGTTATTATTATTAATTATTATATAATTATTTTATTTTATTATTATTGTGACGATGCCAAAGACGAATCGTGAGACGGTGGATCCATATGCAACAACATTAATAAATCAGACAACTTAAACAGGCGTTGGTCAACAATGGCGGACTGGTGTGGTGAAGGCAAATCCAATCGGGTCGTAATAGTCCGTGCAAGGGGTTGGGGCAGGCGGCTATCAAACGCAATAATCCGTGGGGCAGGCGAGGGTCGATAAAGGGCAGGCAGCAAAGGTTCACACACAGTAAAGGCAGTCCGGTTGGCAACGAGTAAGCAGTCCGATAAGTAAACGCTCAGGATTGAGAACATAGTCAACAAAACTTCGCGGTGAACGGCCCAGCGCAACACGCTGAAATGGCCGCCAAACGGGAAGTGACCTCGGGGACCCGGAACCGGAAGAGACAGCCCCAGGCAGGGGTTTGTGGGTAATGTGGTTTCAGAACTCAGAGGAAGGTTCCCGTTGGTGCGGAACGGGGGGAGCCACAGAGACCGCGTTTGTGACAATTATTATTATTATTATTATCATTATTATTATTATTATTAACATCCAGAATATTGTTACTTGAACAATGAACAATACTTTTACAGCATTTATTAGTTCTAATGACAATGTTAATTTTGACATGTTCAAAAATATTATAACATTTTGGGTTGTATGAATTAATTTTAGCTTATGTATTATGTAGGGCTGCCCTTGACTAAAGATTTATTCTGGTCGACTACACTGTAAAAAACGATTTGTTGAGTCAACTTAAAATAATTTCTAACCTGGCTGCCTTAAAATTTTAAGTTTATTAAAAAAAAAAGTTTATTCAACTTGAAATGTTAAATTATACTAAGTGACAACTTAGATGTTTGAGTTGAATCAACTTAAAATTTTAAGGCAGCTGGGTTACTTACCCATCTGTTAAGTTTAGCAAACACAAATATCTAAGTTGTTACTTAGTACAACTTAACATTTCAAGTTGACTAAACTTATTTTAGTTGACTGAACTTAAAATTTTAAGGCAGCAGGGAAACAAATTATTTTAAGCTGACTCAACAAATTGTGTTTTTTATTTTTTACAGTGTAGTAGTCGTTCATTGTAAGCATTAGTCGACTATTAGTCACATGTTTATTGATAAACAATATAAATCATAATAATGAGGCTTTAGTTGCCTACATAGCCTAACAAGTGCACACAAAAAAACAAACAAAAAACAACAACAACAACAACAAAAAATATGCCACAGCGCACAGGCAGATATAATAATTACGAATGTGTCAGGGAAAAACAACAAGGAGACTGTATTAACATTTTAATAACTTCTTGATAAACTAGTGCTCTTTTTTTGTTTTCGGCTTAAGGGATAAAGTCTGCGACACTGACATGTCATCTTCGCAGTAGTGATATTCAAATTGTTGAATACAAATGATTCTTTTTGTTTCCTTTGCGCACAAAAAGTATTCTCATAGCTTCATAAAATTAAGGTTGAACCACTGATGTCACATAGACTATTTTTACAATGTCCTTCCCTTTCAGAGCCTGGGAACATTTCAGTTGCATTGCTGTCTATGCAGGGTCAGAAAGCTCTTCTTTGCATGTTCACCTTGCAAGGACTGGGTCGGAACTTCTGCAGCGATGTAGAATGATTTTGAAATGCTTTTTGAAGTTGAGGGAGAAAATACGATTGGAGTTTTTCGACATACCCTAACTGTCTTGAACCAGAATACACAGAGTTTAGAAAGAGCGAGACAAGATGAGCGTTTGAGATTAAAAAGTATTTAAATTGATTTTTTTTAAAATGAAAATAGCCCATTGTTTCTCTAGTTAAGACCCTTCTTCCTCAGCTGGACTTGTTTACAACCGCATTTGGGATCGTTTGAAGCCGCATTTAAACTGCATTTTGGTAGTTCAAAATCAGGACACCATAGCAGTCCATTATATGGAGAAAAATCCTGAAATTTTTTCTTCAAAAAACGTGATTTCTTTACGACTGAAGAAAGAAAGAAAGAAAACCATGAACATCTTGGATGAAAAGGGGGTGAGTACATTATATGTGAATCTTTGTTTTGGAAGTGGACTTCTCCTTTAATGACAGAATTTCCATTTTTGGGTAAACTGTCCCTTTAACATCACTTTTATAAGTAATCTAAATATCAACTCGTAAGGCATTACCCCTGATGTGAATCCACATCCAATTCACTCAGGTTGTGCTCAACAACTCCAAGATGCTAAAAAGGTTCACAGAAAATCTTAAAACTGATGAAGAGTGAACAGATTTGAGAAGCGACAGTTTGAGAGAGGCAGCAGGTATGGCCAAACTCAATCATCCGGTGAAGGCAAGCTGTTCACCGCAGATGTTGTTGACAGGTGACAGTTGTTGCACAGCGTCAAGCTAGCTTGAAACAAAAACATCGCAAATCCCCTGCTAGATGCACCTCGACCATCCAGAACATGGAGCAAGCTTGAGGTTCAGGCCTTCTGCTACACTGTTAGTTTACATTGGAAAGCTTAGCACAAATGAAAATCACACAATCAGCCAACATCACACAATTAACCCCACATCCTGCGTGTTTTGACTGTAAAAATCAAACAGTTGGTCTTTTCCGTCCACAGGCCACGTCTACTTACTGTTTTGGGTCTCACAGAGCTTAATCAAAGGTTGTTTATATCAGGTTCTGTCAAAGAGATACTCCACAGAGCAGGGAGGAAAAGAGGAGTGGAGGGAGGGAAGGGGAGCAGGAGAGCAAGAGATTATCCAGATAGCAGCTAGCATGAATCATATGGCAAGAGAGAGCATGCTAGCTCGAGCGAATGTGAGCTGAACAAGAAAAAGAGGGAGTGTGTAACCTCTGGGAGAACAGATAAAGAGTGTACCGGGGCAGTGTGTAAAACTTGTGCAGATGTAGGCCGAGCTTATCCTGTATCCATGACAGGCAAAAAAAGAGACCTGATTTACATCGCAGCAGGACTTCGGAATCAAGGCCGGATTTGGGCAGCCTGAGTAGGCCCAGTTAGTCAACAGAGGAGTCATTGAAAGAAAGCAGCAGAAGACAGATGACAAATTTAAAACACAAGCATGGAACCAGATTATTGCTTTAAATTCTGATTACAAGTTCAGCTCAAAAAGACCTGCACTGCATCATGTCAGAAGACAGCAAAAAAGACAATGGGGCTTGTACATGTTGCTCTGGAATAATTAACATGTATTGTGGTTTATTATTATTATTATTATTATTATTATTATTATTATTATTATTATTATTATTATTATTTAGGTTGCTCTGGAATAAATAAAATGTATTGTGGGTTCATTATTATTATTATTATTATTATTATTATTGCTCTGGAATAAATGAATTGTACTGTGGTTTATTATTATTATTATTATTATTATTATTATTATTATTATTATTATTATTATTATTATTATTATTATTTCTGTTCCTCTGGAATAATTAAAATATATTGTGGGTTCATTATTATTATTATTATTATTATTATTAGTATTGCTCTGGAATAAATGAATTGTACTGTGGTTTATTCATATTATTATTATTATTATTATTATTATTATTTCTGTTGCTCTGGAATAATTAAAATATATTGTGGGTTTATTATTATTATTATTATTATTATTATTTCTTTTGCTCTGGAATAATTAACATGTATTGTGGTTTATTATTATTATTATTATTATTTCTGTTGTTCTGGAATAATAACATGCATTGTGGGTTTATTATTATTATTATTATTATTTCTGTTGTTCTGGAATAATTAAAATGTATTATATATATATATATATATATATATATATATATATATATATATATATATATATATTTTTTTTTTTTTTTTTTTTTTTTTTTTTTTTTTTTTTTCAGCTGTGCTCAATTTAATCCTACATTTTTTAAAAAAAGATGCAAACAAATAATTATTGAATGGTTTATTCTTAGTACATTTATATACAGGTTTAACACAGACAAACGGGTAGGCATGGTTCGCATTGTAGAATACAGATTTTGGCAAAACTGTTCAGTGTGGACAAGCATCAGTGATGGCAATGGGAGGTGGGAGACAGAAAGACAAGAGGGAGCATGGTATTTATCTAAGGGACACAATGAAGGACAAACATAAAGAAATTGCACACTGTTGAACCCAAGCTGGAAGCTTTTATCAGTATAAATGACAAAAGGAAAGTGAGCAGTTTCTCATATCACCATGAGAAGCCATGACCTTATAAGTGATAGTTTGAAAAACAGGCCGGGAACAGGCTGTCAACAGTAATACCTACACATTTACACAACATCTGATTTTGGCATTCACATGGAAGAACAAGAAATCAAGTAATTTAAGCTGAATCTGTTCTCTCAGTTTGTTTTCAGTGGTTCATATTTTCCCATGATCCTCTCCTTTGCGGTTTTGAGAGGCAGATGGGATAGTGTTTCAAGGAAATGAAAAGGTGCAGGAGAGAGGTGCATGATGGGGGATTTCTCAAGCTTACAATCATACAATGCCATGATGACTTTAACATCTGAGAGTGTGTTTAAAGTGTTTAAATCCCTCAGTGGAAACCGGTTGACCTAAAAAATGTCAAATGGTCCAGATTAACATACAGAAATCTACAGACGGCCTGTACTTACAAAATCAATCTCATGTACATTTCATACATGTGTTGAGCAAGTGTCTGAACGTGTGTGTTTGTGTCAGCGGGTTGCCATCAGTGTAGTTCTCCTCACGTAAATCAACTCCTGCCATGAATCAACAATGTGATTTTGTCTGACATGTAATCACTGTATTGTAATTAAAAAGAAATTACACCCTATGATACAGCAATATGCTTCAAATAATATCTATTATCCACAGACCACAGAGGAAAAAAAACACAATTGCATACTAATTATGCTGCAATTATGAAACACAACAATGCCTCGGTAAGTTTGCCATAATGCACCCCCACCCCGCCTCAGGTGGAGTCAGATAGTTATTAGTTCAAAACAGACCTTCATTAAAACGCTAATTTTTCCAATTCATTTCCTGTTTATTGTGCAGAATTAGCACTTGTTGTGGGATGGTGCGGTTATCTTCCTGATAGCATTTTAATGTTTATAAAGAAACTTCTTAATACTGTTACACTATGTGTATAACGCTTAGCGAACTGACTAAAAGAGGACCAGTTTGAAGCTGCACTGAAACTGCAATTTGGACCTTCAACCTGTTGGGTCCCACTGAAGTCCACTATATGGAGAAAAATCCTGGAATGTTTTCCTCAAAAGCTTTAATTTCTTTACGACTGAAGAAAGAAAGACATGAACGTCTTTTGTGGGCTCCAAATCTGCAGCCTTTCAGTTTCCAGCCTAAATCTTTATCCACAATGCCTTACCACCCTCTATCTGACCTAACATAATACGGCACATCATGAACATTTGTGAGCGATTCATGCCGCTGTGAATGGAAGCTAAAAAAGTTGTCTTGGGAGTTTCTGTTTGTCAGATTTGACAAAACGCTTGTTGCAAGGTTAGGTATCTTGAGCACTTACTGTTTAGTGCCCCCATTATGTCTCTCTCTTTCTCTCTCTCTCTACCTGTGAGATTAAAGGAAAACAGAGAGAGGGCAAAATACAGTAGGAAAGTGAGTGTGTGGTGAACAACAAGAGACTAGCTGAACCCACAATGACAGTTTCTTTAAATATTGGCAAGCTGTTAAAGTCATCAGTGCATCTGTGTGAATGAGGTTTGCTGGATGCTAAGTGACTATTAACATGTTTCTGGTTGACCCCTGCATACTTTGGGTTATATTTTCCACCTAAAATGATGAGCGCAGGGCTGTTGGAGCCAAAATGGCTCCTATTTTGCGGCTAGCGGTTTGACTTGAAACCAGAAGAGACTGATAGGGGAAACATATGGCTGTTGCAAATGTCACATCCTGTTTATTTTGTTTAACATGCACGGTTGTGCAAATATCAGAAATGATTAATTTGAATTGAATGAGCCACGCCCACAGGAAGTTGAAGGGAGGGAGGGAGGGAGGGAGGGAGGGAGGGAGGGGGGTGGGGGGATGGATGGATGGATGGATGGATGGGCAGATAGAGGGAGGGAGGGATGGATGGAGGGAGGGATGGATGGGCAGATAGAGGGAGAGAGGGATGGATGGGGGGAGGGATGAAGGGAGGGATGGATGGGCAGATAGAGGGAGGGAGGGATGGATGGAGAGAGGGATGAAGGGAGAGAGGGATGAAGGGAGAGAGGGATGAAGGGAGGGTGGGATGGGCAGATAGAGGGAGGGAGGGATGGATGGAGGGAAGGATGGATGGGCAGATAGAGGGAGAGAGGGATGGATGGAAGGAGGGATGAAGGGAGGGATGGATGGGCAGATAGAGGGAGGGAGGGATGAAGGGAGGGAGGGATGGATGGATGGAGGAAAGGATGGATGGGCAGATAGATGAAGGGAGGGAAGGATGGGCAGATAGAGGGAGGGAGGGATGGATGGATGGAATTAGGGAGGGAGGAAGGGAGGGAGAGAAAAATGGGTAGATGGATGGATGGATTAAGAGGGATGCAGGGAAGAAGGGAGGGAGGGATGGATGGATGGATGTAGGGATGGATGGATGGAGGTAAGGATGGATGGATGGAAAGAGGGAGGGAGGGATGTATGGATGGACAGAGGGAGGGAGGGATGGATAGAGGGAGGGGATGGAGGGAGAGAGGGATGCATCGAAGAAGGGAAGGGTGGATGGAGGGAGGGAGAGAGGGAGGGAGGGAGGGAGAGAGGGAGGGAGGGAGGGAGAGAGAGAGAGAGAGAGGGATGAAGGGAGGGAGACTGGGATAAATAAATAAATAAATAAATACACCAATCAATCATTGCATACTATTATATTTTCGTTTGGAAATGTACCATGATTGCAACACTGTCGTAGGGCCAAAATACCTCCAGTGGGACTATAGTGACATAATGCAAGTTAAAGTACTATGGTATTAAAACCTGATACCATGGTGCCACCATAGTATTTTATTTTATTTTATTATTATTATTTTTTTTTTTGTAAATCTATAAATACTTGCTTGTACATATGTAACTCCTTTAAATACAAAACAGCTGAGAGGGTTTAGGCAACACATTCTAATTTTATCATGGATGATGCTCCTCTGAGTAAGGTTTTGACTCCTGGAGACCTCAAACTGCCCCAAGGAAACTATCCCTGTTATATATCAGCCATTACTAAGGGCCTTCACAACTGTGTGCTCATTCATTTATGTTCTCCTCTCACTCGCTCTCTCTATCTGTTCCACCGCCGCAAGCATCCCTTTATCGACTGTGTAGGCACACTGCTGAGATAAAGCATTAAAAAATATCCCACGCTGCCTTGAGTCGTGCTGTTTCTGGCAATCTGCATGAGTTTGAATGACCAATGACAGCAACTGGAAAGCTTCATATATCAAAGCCAACCCTCCTAATCCTGACTTCTCGTGAAGTCATCTCTTCCTGTAAATCGAAAAAAAGAAAGACAACTTTGTGCTTACTGTATGAGTATGCACAGGCATTGTGTGCATGACAGCCGTGTAATGTTTGATCAGAGACACTCATAATGCCTTCAGTCCGCTGATTTGTGTCACTGCATGAAAATCACACAAGAGAAGTGCCAGTATCGTCATTTGTTTGGAGTCTCGAGTCCTCAAGTGTCGAAATTATTTATGAGTGCTGAGTTATGCGCAAATGCTGGAAAATTGGACAACACTTGGGGATTCATCTCTTAAAAATCGCAGACAACTAGCTGGATTTAATTAGTGCTGTTACGACTCAACAGTCCCTGTCTCCGGTCTCTCTGCGGATCAGTTTCGAATGCTGCATTGTTTCATCCATATTTACTAAGCGACTGAGAGACATTACGGATGAGATTAGAGACAGCAGAGAGTGAAGAGAAAGCCAGAGTTTGATGTTGACAGAAAACTTTGGGATTCTTCAATCAGCAGAGAATTTCTCTAACTGAAAATGACTGGGATTTCTCTCCATTACTCCCTAACCTTTCACAAGCATGCATGATTAAGACGTAGGCTGGGTCTCAATTCGAATGCTTCTGCTAAACAGTAATCAATCTAATATGCAGTAAGACACAGTCTACACCAGTGAAAAATCAAACTGTCATAAAACTGCATCTAGATGCCACAGACTTCCTTGATAAATTCTATAAGCCTTTAAGCGTTAGCATCGAGCTGACTTAATTTACCTAAAATATATTTCATGGAAATAAAGTGCATAAAAACACAAAATGCAAAATGCAAAATGCAAAATGCAAAAAAAAAAAAAAAAAAAAAAACTAATCTGGTAACTACATAGGATGTATAAATATATTTAGGCTATATACATAATATATATAATAACACTAATAATAACACTTCATAATATAACTAATTTCAATACAATATTTGGTTCAGTGTTTGTTCCATGTGATAGTGTGGTTAATTTATACAGTTACAAAATGTCCAAATTCAGCTCATAATAATAAAAGTATATGTATGTATGTATGTATGTATATATATACCTCCATGTATGTATATATATATATATATATATATATATATATATATATGTATTTTATATATTTTATTATTATAAAATACGAATGTGAACAAAGTTCAGGACAATTAAAATATACATGTATAAATATGCATCTATAATAATAGAATATACCATAGTAAAATGTTAATAATAATAATAATAATAATAATAATAATAATAAAATTATTATTGACAATTACATACGGTATATTCTATTAATATAAATATTTATTTATATGTATATTTTAATTGTTGAAATCAAGTAATTATTATAAAAACAAAAAGTGGACAAACATGTTTTATATACACTGATGTTCAAAAGTTTGGGATCTGTTAGATTTTTTTGTTTGTTTTTTAAAGGAAACAAATTATTTGATCAAAAATACAGAAAAAAGCAGTAATATTGTGAAATATTACTGCAATTTAAAATAACAGTTTTGTATTTTAATATACTTTAAAATAGAATTTATTTCTGTGAGGCAAATCTGAATTTTCAGCATCATTACTCCAGTCTTCAGTATCATATCTTTCAGGAATCACTTTAGTATGCTAATTTATTATTAATGTTAGCAACAGTTTATGTATTAATTTATTTATTTTTTGGAACCTGTCATATTTGATAGTAAAGTACAGCATTTATTTTAAATAGATATCTTTTCTAACAATATAAGCCTTTACTCTCACTTTTTATCAATTTAACACATCCTTGCTGAATAAAATAATTAATTTCAAAAAAAAAAAAAAAGAAGAAGAAGAAGAAGAAAAGACAACTACTGACCATAAACTTTTGAACAGTAGTGCATATTGTATTTAAAAGTTTTATATTTTAAATCAGGGGTGGCGAACTCCAGTCCTGGAGAGCCGCAGCCCTGCAGAGTTCAGCTCCAACCCTAATTAAAACTCACCTGCCTGTAACTTTCAAGTAACACTTCAGACCTTGATTAGCTTGTTCAGGTGTGTTTGTTCAGGGTTGAAGCAAAACTCTGCAGGGCTGCGGCTCTCCAGGACTGACGTTCGCCACCCCTGTTTTAAATAAATGCTGTTCTTTATAACGTTTTATTCATAAAAGAATCCTGAAAAAGTTTCTCAGGTTCAAAAAATATATTAAGCAGCACAACTGTTTTCCACATTGATAATAAATCAGCATATTAGAATGATTTTTGAAGGATCATGTGACACTGAAGACTGGGGTAATGGCTGAAAATTTAGCTTTGCATCACAGAAATAAAGTACATTTTAAAGTATATTAAAATAGAAAAAAAAATTTTAACTGCAATAATATTTAACAATATTACTGTTTTTTTCTGTATTTTCTATCAAATAAATACAGCCTGGATGCGCAGAAGAAACTTTTGAACAACATGGTACAAAGGAAATATTTGCATACTTCAAAAATCTACTAGGCACCCTGAGCATAATTCATAATGTAGTATAACCTGGAATGAAGAATGTAAATGTTTCCAACTATTTAGGACTGATAGTTTGTGGACAGGATGCAGCCATAATGTGGAACTATAGCATTTATGAAACTCTGTGAAATCTGCTCGTCTCTGTGTGTGCTACATATTTACTCTCAGCAGTAATCAGCAGTTAATTACTCCTATTATGCAGAAGTGTCAACCAGTCCTGCTGTCTCTGTTGGTATGGGGGAAAGACACATCATTATGGTCTGTCACAAAACCACAGACCGTAATGTATGTCACATATTTCTGTCACAGACTGGTTTCTTCTCACTGGATGAAACTGTGTGTCAGACAGTCCTGTCTGAGTGGTCAAGCGTCTGAGACTAACTAACAGGTTAGGAACGTTGTGGTATGTTTTATCACTCAGCTTCTGAACTTTTCTCATGCTACAATTCTCCATATATATGGCTGAGAGGAGTGTGATATTCTAGTGATATCAGAACTCCAAACATTTTACTGTTTGTATCGCTCCACTTGCGGCATTTCTTACAGCGAGTGTCATGGTGGACACCCAAATTCTAAAAATAATACTGTTTTGTGTCACGGAATGTAGTTTTACGAGGGTTTTTTTTTTTTTTTTTTTTTTTGACGATAATGTACTTGTTTAGACTTTAAATAAGTGGTTTGTGAATAAAGATAACGTCTATTTGGCCACGTACACACTGCAAGTTTCAGGAATGACACCCGCATTTAAATGCGGGAGTGAGTCCCGTAAATTTTCGTTCCATGTGTGTACGGAACAGCAGTCACTCCCGCATTTCTACAGCAACATTTTGCCATCTTGCGGCAGTGAATAAGAATTTAGCCATTTGGTATCTGCCATTTTTTGGACAAAGACTATTTTTGTTTGTCGATTTGAACAACTACTGTTGATAGACATGTTGTGTTTTGTTTATGCTCAGGAGCATAAACAAAACTGGCATATCTTTGTTTCGGTTTCTCATTTTGAATGACGATTATCTACTATTAAAAGCTGCTTATATAGACAGTAAAATCTTTTAATGCAGACGCAAAACACACGTTAGTTTGCAGTCGGCTGTAGTCTTTGTGCTATGTTCGAGCACAGCTTTTTTTCAGACGCTGCCAACGCGAGGAGACAACACAGAAGGCTTTCGTAGCCGCTAGTTATTTAACGTCGGCTTGGTGCGTCCCGGACTTTACACGCCAAATCCCACCATTCCCCGTGGTTCCCCGGCATAACTTTCTGACCGCCCACTCCCGCCCGTAGCAAAGGTAAAACCGCCCGCTTCCGCGATATTTGCGTTGGGTCCTGCGGTTCCGCGGGAGCCCAAACCCAATGCATCCCTCTGTTGCAGTGTTGTCATATCCTCCTATTTACAAGCACTTTTAGGCATGTTGTTTGCTCTTAGCTCATAAAGCTAGGCACTTTATTAAGTTAATAAAATGGTCTGTTGCGGATATTTTTTGGTGTTATAAAACAAAACATTTGGGTGTTTTAGTGTTTTTTGTGCTTGTCCTTGTTTGTTGGGTTTTTTTTCTATGAAGATCTGGCAAAATACATTAAATACGTCATTAACAACTAGATGTTAAGTCCGGTTCCGTACACACTGCGTAGAATTTCTGTAAATGCGGTTATCACTACCTGTATTTTTCAGTAGTTATTTTAGTTGTCAAATGCCAAAAATATTGAAAATTTGCTTAGATGTTTTCAGAGATGTGAGCTCCAGGGCGTCAGTAGCCGTTCAGCTCTCATGAACCCCCTGAGAGCAGCCTTACCTCAGTCAGATTTTCTGGAAATTGCCAATGGCTTTGATGTCTCTATAGTGGTTATACATGAAATAAAATTTGTTTTGGGTAAATCTAAGTCTTTGGTCTCATTAATCTATGATTTGTTCCATAGCAAATAGTTTTGGCTGATATTTTTATTTTATGTAAATTCAATGCTGTACATCAGAGCACTACCTTTGCATTTAAAAAAAAAAAAACAAGAATGTGTAGAGTAGAGTGTATAGTATGTGTGTGCGCATTATATCTTGAAAAAAAAAAAAAAAAAAGACACTTGGATGTGGGTATGAGGATGATGAAAACTCGCTGTCTGTTCTGTGGCGTTTCTCTCTCGCTCTCATCTGATCTCCTCCACTGGTTCTCAATCAAAACTGACACCCAAGAGTGCTCCAAAATAAATCACCTCATCTCACCCACACTCCAGTAATCCTTCCACTAGTGTAGAACAGCGTGTGTAAGTGTGTGAGAGTGCTACTGTCTAAAAGAGGGGTTAACCATGAAACCATAAGGTATGCTCACTCGTATTTTTGGACTGCTAAGCCTAATTAAATTGAAGTCAGTTGGGTTAAGGTCAGAAATGACATTCCATTACAAACCCCAAATAACTTAAACCAGGGCTTCCCAATTGGATCTGTCCAATTTTATACTGCACAGCCCAAAACAGTGCCAAACGTACAAAAACAATAATAAAAATAAAATTATTATTATTTTATTATTATTATTATTATTATTATTATTATTATTATTACTACAACATTTGGTACTGTGTTGTTAATTGATTTTATTATTACTACATTTTATCTTTACTGTCATAAATAAATACATACATGCATATCAATGACTGAATATGCTCAATTATTAATATTTGGTGAAAACATGCAGGAGTGCATAAAAGCACTTCTTTAGTTGAGCGCTGACGACTTGATACTTTGCTGAACTGAACTTTGCTATAGTAGTATTCACACTTTTTACTCTAAGAGTGAGTGTATAAATACACTGGTATGTGGGCGAGTGTTTCTTCACACACAGGTGTGACAGATGACAATGAATTTCACTAGCATCCTCTTCTGACAGTCATCTGGTACCCTCCAGAAATAACCTCGGCGGGTGTAACTAGCACAGATCACAGTGTGCTTTAGTGCAGTTCAAGGGTTTTGACTGTGTATGAGTTTGTATGTTACTTGTGATAAGCCGAGTAGAAGCTTTGGGGATGTCACATGGACCTTTGAATGCTTACATGCACGTGCATATACAAACTCGATCACACTCAACAACACAAGAGCTTCAGAAATAATCAGAATAGCATAAATATACAGGGGTTGGTAAATTTTTTTGGTATTTTAAGAACAACTTTGTTTATTATTATGACTGTGTACACATGGCAAGACTTCATCAGCAAGAAAAGTATTGGGCAAAAACCAAAAGTGAATTATAAGAACTGTCAAACTGTTAGAAGGATTGTGTCCAAACAACACAGGACTACAGCACCAAAGTGACAGCTAACCTCAATATCCACCTTTAAGACCCTGGTTTCAGAAAAAAAACAACCACACAGAGCTTCACAAAACCAACATCCATGAAAGAGTAGCAATTGCTAAAACTCGATCATAAAATCTGGACAGTTGGAGCACCAAGAATAACTTCAACATCTGCCCTGGCTATTCCAGTCATCTGACTTGAATATTATTAAACCACAATTTTGGAGAGAAAAGTGAGAAGCTATGCAAGTCTGTTTCGCCCACTAAATAAAAAATAAAGGTAATTGCGACTTTTTATCTCACAATTCTGACTTTTCTCTTGCAGTTACGAGTTTACCTCTTTTTCTCAGAATTGTGAGACACAAATTCGTAATTCTGACCTTTCTTCTCAGAGTTATGAGATATAAACTCACAATCACGAGTTATAAAGTCAGAACTGCTTGATATAAACTCTCAATTGCAAGTTATAAGGTTAGAATTGTGAGATATAAACTCAATTCAGATTTGTTTTCTCAGAATTGCGTGATATAAACTCAATTGCGAGAAATAAAGTCAGAATTGCATGATACAAACTCGCAATTCTGACTTTTTTTCTTAGAGTTGTGAGATATAAACTCGCTATTCTGAGAAATTAAGTCAGAATTGCGTGAAATAAGCTCCCAACTGCGAGTTACAAAGTCAGAAATGTGAGATATTAACCTGCAATCTAACAATTCTGACTTTTTTTCTCAGAATTGCGCAATACAAACTCTCAATTGTGAGTTATAAAGTCAGAACTGTGTGATATAAACTCGCAACTGCAAGTTATAAAGTTGAATTGTGAGATATAAACTTTTTTTTCTCAAAATTGCATGATATAAACTGAATCTCCAGAAAAGACTTTGCGATTTATCTCACAATTCTGACTTAATAACTTGCAATTGTGTATAAACTCACAATTCTGAGACAAAAAGTCACAATTGCGGGATATAAACTCGCAATTCTGAGAAAAAAAAAACAGAATTGTGAGTTTATGTCTACTATTTCTGACTTTATAATTCGCAATTGCAATTTATTTCATGTAATTCTGACTTTATTTTAGTTTATATCACAATTCTGAGGGAAAAAAAACAGAATTGACTTTATAACTCACAATTGCAAGTTTGTATTACGCAATTCTGAGAAAAAAGTCAGAATTGTGAGTTTGTATCTCACAATTCTGACCTAATTTCTCAGAATTGCAATATTATAATTTATATCACGTAATTCTGACTTTATTTCTCACAATTGAGTTTATATCACGCAGTTCTGAGAAAAAAATTCTGTATTGTGAGTTTATATCTCACAATTCTAACTTTATAACTCGCAATTGTGATTTATTATATATCACGCAATTGCGAGTTATAAAGTTAGAATTGCGTGATAAAAATTATAAACTCGCAATTCTGAGATATAAACTCGCTATATCTCACAGTTCTGTCTTTTTCCTCAGAACTGCGTGATCCAAACTCGCAATTGCGAGTTACAAAGTTAGAATTGTGAGATATAAACTCACAATTCAGATTTTTTTCTCAGAATTGCGTGATATAAACTCAACTGTGAGAATTACGTGATAGAAATTATAATCTTGCAATTCCGAGAAATTTAGTCAGAATTGTGAGATATAAACTCGCAATATCTTACAATTGTGATTTTTTTCTCAGAATTGCGTATTACAAACTCGCAATTGCGAGTTATAAAGTCAGAACTGCGTTATATAGACTCACAATTCAGATTTTTTTCCTCAGAATTGTGATATAAACTCAGTTAAGAGAAATAAAGCCAGAATTACATGATATAAACTCGCAATTGCGAATTATAAAGTCAGAAATGCTAGACATAAACTCACATATATAAAGTTTATATCTCGCAATTCTATGCATGTTTGTATCACATGTTCTGAGAAGAAAGATCAGAACTGTGAGATAAAATGTCACAATAACCTTTCCTTATTTTTTTATTGAGTGGAAGAAATGGCTTCCACAGAAGCAGATTCCCTTCTCCAACATCTCTAAAGCAAATGCTTTGATGGACAACATCCAACTGGAGACTATTTAAAAGTTGTATGTATCTATTCTAGAAAGGTTGGAAGCTGTATTAAAGGCAAATGGTGGTAAAACACCTTAATGAAGAAATATTTTCCAAATGTTCACATTAGTTTGCATTATTATTATTTTTTTATATCCATAATTAATACACACACACATTTTCATAAATATAGAAATAAAAAATACATCCAATTCCATCTGGTTAAGCTTGTGGTGCACTTTGTCTTTTTTTTTCTTTTTTTTTTTTTTTTTACAATTTATTCCATGACTGAAAGTATAAAGCAGACAATAAAATCAAAATAAACATTATGTCTTTCACTTCATCCATTAGCTCAGATCTAATCTAGATTGAAGCGGAGCCTCAAAACAACCTCATGTCGCTAAATGTTATTGTTATTCCAATGATGAGATGGTGTACTTAGCGCATCTGTTGTAAATCACTCATTACACCACAACGACACCTTCCTCTCTCCATCTCCCTCTGGCATTTATTATTCCAAACCAGAGGCATGAAAGCTTTTATCATGAATGCACAGATACGTGTATCTCATTTGGTCACAATATATCTGTGACTGACACACATGAGGAGTGCTTGCATCTCTGTGGACATGAGTAAACATCTATTGAATCAATAAATGCTCAAGCAGGTCACAAGATTTTAAAGCAGCCCTCCACTTACCACTTCTAAGGTAGCTGCTTACAGAAGATTGGAGGCGTGTGCTGCAGATAGCTATCCCGGCAAAACACAAAATTGCTTACATCCTGTGCGCCAATACCTGTCGCCTCTGATCTTTTCATTTTTGCCTGTCTGAATACACACCACAGGCCCAGGAAAGCTATTATACTATCAAAGGAAAAGACTTTTAGTTATCTTAAGTAAACATCAGACTCAGATTGAAATCAAATAAGACATGGATTATAGAAAACTGGATACACAGACAGATTCATGAAGGAATATATCTTCTATATAACTTGTACAACAATATTTCACATTTCAGAAGTTTACTTAAAAGGATAGTTCATCGAAAAATGACAAATTTGTAATCGTTTTCTCACCCTCATATCATTCCAAACCTGTATGACTTTCTTTCTCCTACAGAACACAAAAAAAGATATTTCAAGAATTTTTCAACTTTTTTTCCCCGAAAACACTAGACTCTATTGACTGTATCAGGGAATAAAACCAAAATATAAAAAAAAAAAAAAAAACATATTTTGCAATTCAGTTATGTTTTTTTTTTTTTTTAAGAATGACATTAGGGTAAGTATTTTTTTTATCTCTTTAAATGTGCTTCCAGTAATGTTTTTAATTAATATATTATAGCTACAACTTTTTATGAAGAAAAATTACTCAATGTGCCTTAAAGGATTAGTTCACTTCCAGAATAAAAATGTTCTGATAATTTTCTAACCCCCAAAGTCATCCAAGATGTTCATGTCTTTCTTTCTTCAGTCGAAAAGTAATTAAGGTTTTTGAGAAAACATTGCAGGTATTTTCTCCATATAGTGGACTTCAATGGGGATCAACAGGCTGAAGATCCAAATTACAGTTTCAATGCAGCTTCAAAGGGCTCTACATGATCCCAGCCAAGAAATAAGGGTCTTATCTAGTGAAATGACTGGTCATTTTCTAAAAAATAAATAAATAGATAAAATTTATATACTTTTTAACCATAAATGTTGTGTTGTGCAACGATTAATCGCATCCAAAATAAAAGTTTTTGTTCACATAATATATTGCACACATGCATATATTTAAGAAAAATATGATATGTTTATTAAATATATATAAATATATATATATATATATATATATATATATATATATATATATATATATATATATATATATATATATATATATATATAAAATATATACATGTAAATATTTTCAAAATATATACTGTATGTGTGTGTATTTACTAAATATACACAGTACACACACATATATTATGTAAACAAAAACTTTTATTGGCGCCAATAGCCTTGTGATTAGCGCGTCGACATATAGCGCCATTGCGCTACGGGTGACCCGAGTTCGAATCCCGGCTTGTGGACCTTTCCTGATCCCACCCCCTTCTTTCTCCCACTTTGCTTTCTGTCCATCTACACTGTCCTATCCAAATAAAGGCATAAAAATGGCAAAAATAAATCTTAAAAAAAAAAAAAAAAATTGTGGATGTGATTAATCGCGATTAATCATTGCACAGCACTACACAAATGCTCGTACACAAATGAAGAACTAACCTTACCAATGTGATTACGTAATGTGTGAAGTCCAGCAAGATGATCATTTGTGACTGAAAAGTACATCAATTTCTATAAATGACCAATCGTTTTACTAGATAAGACCCTTATTTCCCGACTGGGATTCCTTTCTAGAGCCCTTCGAAGCAGCAATGAAACTGCAATTTGGACCTTCAGCACATTGGGTCCCACTGAAGTCCACTATATAGAGAAAAAACCTGGAAGGTTTTCCTCAAAAACCTTAAATTCTTGTTGACTGAGAAATAAAGACATGAACATCTTGGATGACATGGGGATGAGTAAATTATCAGGAAATGTTTATTCTGGAAGTGAACTAATTCTTTAACATAAAACATCTGACCATTCCGTACCAAAAGCCCTTGTAAAAGATCAAGCTGATGAAGTTGATTTTAGAAGTACACCACTCCCAGTCCCAAAAATAAAGAGAGAGAGGAAAAAAAAATGACATGGATAAGCTTTTATTCCTGTTATTTTTAGTCTTGGATTATATAAAGATATCCAATCAGATCTTAAGAAGGTTTAGGGGAAAAATAAATAAATACTTAAATAAATAAATAAAAAACTCCTGCTTGGTAAGCTGTTGATTAAGCATAATAGTACTGGGCTAATCTTTATCCACTGTGATCGTTACGCAGAGACCTGAATCCAACCCGTTTAATTGCAGGTTTAAACCGCTTTAAGTGTTTACAAAAAGAAAGCCACTTAATCTCCGTCAGCGAGCGAAGAATCAAGTGTCAATTATTACCGAATCAAACAAATTTATCACAGACCTTCACGGTTCTACATAATTTAAGTAAGCAGGTGCGAATTCAATGGAAACGATTCTGTCGCTCTCTACTGCTCTTTGAATGTCAAATAACCTTCATTAACTGTACGCGTTGTCAATCAGTAAATCCTGAAACAGGAAAATCCGCTTTGATCTGCTCTAAACTGATAAGCACCCCAAAAATTGAGTGAGTTCTCTTTGAACTTCTCTAATTCAATTAAGAACATCCAGCCATCATCATCAGAAAGAAAGAAATGAATGAATTAATCAAGCCTGGCTGACTCACACACAAGCACACCTGTCTATCATCTGGTGTGGCAGCAGGATCTGTTTTGATGGGTGGTCAGGTGACCTTTTTTCTCAGACAGGTGAAGCCGTTTTATTCTGGATGGAGTCAGGGGTATGTCTTTCAGCAAACACCGGGATTTTTGGATAGATAGAGTTTCTAAGGTAAGAGTGGGGTAACTAGCATCTCAGACCTCTCTTGAACTCTTTATCTTTATTGGCTGTCTATGATGAGTAATAAACAGACTCATGTTTAATTCAGAGCAAAGATTTTCTGGCAAACCTCCTGTGGGATCCAGCATTGAGCAAAACCACATGGAGACAGGAGGAATGACACACAGTGTTTGGAAATGACAGGAGGCTTCTGGAATGTTGGAATGGTTCTTATCTCATGCACGTTTTGCTGGAGAACATCTGGGTTAAGCCAGGTGTCTTCGGTTCACACAAAGAACTCCATCTTTCTGTTTGTCCCTCTCACTCACACAGCAGGGGTTTAGTTCAGTGGATATTGGCTTCAAGGTGAAGTGTGCAATCACTTGGATGTTAAACTACTTTTTCCTTTCCCAGTTAAAGGTATAGTTCACTTCCCAAGTCATTTTGAAAGCCAATGAGGACCAATGTTGCTTTAAACTCCACTGACTTTCACTGTTCGGGCAGAAGAAAAGCAAGTGATACAGGTTTTGAAATATATTTTAATTTTTAGGAACTATCCCTTTAAAGGGTTACTCCACCCCAAAATGAAAATTTTGTCATTAATCACATTAAAGATATTGTGGTTGAAATCCAGGAGGCTTGTGACTGTCCCATTGACTGCAAGGTAATACTGTCAAGACCCAGAAAAGTATGAAATACATAGTCAAAATAGTCCATCTGCCATCAGTGGTTCAATCTGAATTTCATAAACTGACGAGAATACTTTTTGTACGCAAAGGAAAAAGATTTTATTCAACAATTTGTCTCCTCCGCATCAGCGTAGGGCCATTTTGGAGAGTATCCACTGAACGCAAACTGCGTACGCTGTTCTGTGTCAGCCGCACCACACAGATATGTTTTCTACAGATATTTACTCTTTGATTAAATTGTTTTTTTTCTTTGCGTACAAAAAGTATTCTCAGCACTTCATAAAATGCAGAACCACTGATGGCAGATGGACTATTCTGATGATTTCTTTCATACTTTTCTGGGTCTTGACAGTGGTATTTACCTGGCAGTCAATGGGACAGTCACAAGCTTCCTGGTTTTTATCCAAAAGAGCTTAAAATGTGTTCCAAAGACGAACAAAGCTTTTACAGGTTTTGAACGACATGGGGTAAGTGATTAATGACAAAGTTTTCATTTTGGGGTGAAGTACCCCTTTAAGCATGTCTATGGAGTCTATGGAAGGAGATTTTTGGGATTTAGAATGGAAATGGAAACCACATGGTTTCTTGTTTTTTATTTCTCACCCCATTTCTCTCTTAAAGCGTGTTGCCTATTGTTTTTATATGCCACCGTTAACGTTGCAGTAAATCCCCATTATGCTGTGATTACTCCAACTGAAAAGAATTGGCTGCTGCAATAAGCAAACCTGTATGCCTTTCTTTCTGCTGTAGAACATAAAAGTAGACATTTTAAAGGCACAGTTCACCCAAAAATTAAAATTCAGTCATTAATTACTCACCCTCACATCATCCAAACCCATAAGACCTTCATTTATAAAGCCGGCTCCTGCGTTAGCAGCACCACATGCATGTGTTGTGGTACTCTTTTGAATGTGAGTCAAAGACTGACACAGAAGAGAAGAAATTGTTGAATAAAATCGTTATTTTTGTTGTCTTTGCACACAAAATTATTATTGTAGCTTTATAAAATTAAGTTTGAAACACTGATGTCACATTGACATGATGTCCTTCCTACCCTCTGGACCTTGAACGTGGTATTCGTGTTTCTGACTGTGCAAGGATTGAAAGCTCTTGGATTTCATCAAAAATATCTCAATTTGTGTTCTAAAGATGAACAAAGGGTTTTATGGGTTTGGATGACATGACAGTGAGTAATTAGTGACAGAATTACATTTTTTGGGTGAACTATCCCTTTAAAGATGTTTTTGGCCATATAATGAAAGTCTATGGAGTCCAGTGTTTTTTTTTTTTTTTTTTTTTTTTTTGGACCCTGTTGACTTTTGTTGAACAGTTGTATGGACAAAAACCGCTAAAAAATTATTTCAAATTCTTGTTTTGTGTTCCACAAGTTAATTTTGTCACCTTCTAGGAGAACACTAGCATACAGGTGACCTTCAAGTTAACAGACATGGTCTAAAAGCCACAGAACAGATAATTTTTACAATTTTTTACTAATTACTAAAAAGAAGTGTGTGGGAAAGAATTCAGGATCAGGTTCGAATGGTGAAGCTATTAATTATCAGGATGTTGCTGCCGTTCCCCTCAATTGGCAGTTGTGGTGCTCCTCAATATTCAATTGGTGCTCCAAAATTTTATTTGGTGCTCCTAACTTTTTGAATTTGGGAGCACCAGTGCTACCAAGTAAAAAAGTTAATTTCGAGCCCTGTTTTTGGGTGAACCACCCCTTTTTAAAGATGTTTTTGTCCATACAATGAAAGTCAGTGGAGTCCAATGGTTTTTTTGGACCCTGTTGACTTTTTTTGAACAGTTAAGCATGGACAAAAACCACCGAAAAAGTCTTTCAAATTCTTGTTTTGTGTTCCACAATATAATTTTGTAACCTTATAGAAGAACACTAGCATAAACAGCATAGACATGGTCTAAAAGCCACAAAACCCCTTGATTCTTTTGCATCTTATGGAAACATAAAAGTTTCTTTACTGTAACTCCAAAAAAATAAGAACTTGTGGGGTATGACGGCATTTATCATAAAACACACATCTGGCACGATGCCCACATTCTTTACTCATTCTTCAGGTGACAGATTTATCACTGACGCACATTGTCAAACAAATCCCTAAAAGATATATTTTAGTCAGGAGATTGAGTAACCCACCAGCTATAATCCCAACTATGAATCACATGAATTTGTTTAATTTAAGACTACAGTTCTCATCCCACCATTCACAAACACCGCCATAAAATAAGAATGAAAAGAGCCACAGTGGACATCTACAGCATTCAGCCAATAGATGCAAAATAAATCAGAAAGACCAACTAGGACTATGCCAATATTCACACACCTTCTCTCCACATTCAGTTTCATCATATAGAAGAACACAACTGCTGCTATGTTTATGAGCAAAGAGCAAAAGTAGATTTTCAGTAGATACAGAATTAGATTTGGATGCGTTTCTCACACAAAGCTATCATATGGTTTTAAATTACTTTGAGTATAGTCATATGGACCAATTTTATGACACTCTTATGGTAGTTTAATGTAATTTAGAGCTTTGACAGCCCTTGTTTTCACGCACATTCAATATATTAAAAGGAATGGCCATTTTTAATACTCTTCAAAAATTCACCTGTTTTACACAGGGAAAAAAATTGACCAATATATATGCAGATTTTTGCATTTTTTAAGTATCGGCATCGGTCAATGTGTTTTTCCACTTCGCAGACAAATGTTGGAAGCAGGGCTTTTATTTTGACAGTGCAGATGCATAGAAGCTCCCATTTCACCTTCATTAGTTTGTCTTTTAAATAAATTATTAGACAGAACTGTTGATTATTAGAACAGAATTATTCGAACACAACTATTGAAGCAAATAAATGTTTTATAAAAAACATCTTCATAGTGTTTGTCCTTATATTATTAATAGTAAACATTAGTAGTCTAAATGCAAACAGTATGGCACTTTTGTGGCAATGAGCAAATATACATTTAAGTCACTGAATACCCAGTAAATATTTAATTTCACAAATTTTTCAAACTATGCTGTGCTATATCTAGGTTAATGCCATGTCTTCTTTATATCATATTTAGTGATTATGTAATATAAGCAAATTATGAATCCAACTGCACAGACTTACAAATTTAGTTAGTGCACTGTTGGCTGAAACTTTTTTTTAATTCATATTTTCAACAATTTCTTTAAGTTTAATAAAGTACAGTTTTAATGCTTGTTTTAATAGTTGGAGTGTTTGATTAAGCTAATGGCCAACTCATGCCATTAGCTCTTTAACCCAATATTTTACTGTACTGTACATTACACAGATTTTGTTCTTTTAATACTTTCCTCCGCACAAAAGGCCCGAGTCCGTCCAACTTTCATTTTAGTGGCTTAAGTGAGGGCTGGGATTTAAACAGCATGAGTTCACGGTGAGGCGGACCTGTCGTAAATCTGTCAACGCGGCACCACACAGTAGAGCTGTCCGCCCTGATTTACACCCTGTTGGAAATGATGGACAGGCATTCGGTTAGACGGCCCAGTCTGGGGTACTTTTAGAGAGGCGAAATGGAAAGAGCAAGACCGGTCCTCACAGTCCACCCGAGTGGAAACGTGTGGGAGAAGGTGCACAGGGTGAGGCGGAGAACATAATAAACATTCCCCGCCGTCAACAGGATGCTGGATTGGAACCAGTGTGTGTTGGGTTTTATGGAACACAAAGATACGTTTAGTAAGGTTGTGGGCTTTTCTTTGATAGCGGCGGTTTGGACCCGACTTTGGGAACGGCGACGAGAGAGGATGTCTGAAATGAGAAACTTCAGGGTGTGGATGAGATCAGAGGATATGAGTAGTCAGGGTTGGCTTAGTTTCTGGGTGTTGTGAGCACACAGAAGCCCAGTACTGCATCAGTGGATCTAGGGGGTGGAAGGCAAGTGATACACACAGATCCTAAAACAAGTGTTTGCCTTTATATATTGTTAATAGTAATTAATATTAGTAATATAAATGCAAACACTAACAAGCTTTCTCATATAACACTGGAATTAGGGGTTAGCCGATTATCGGCCGGAAGTGCGTTTCCCAAAACCAACTATGTCGCAAGTTCCATCGTTACCAATAGAGTTCAATGGACCTAACCACCATAGTTAGCTAACGATGCTTTTGGGAAACGCACTTCCGGCCGATTATCACCGCCGATATTCAGCATTATTATGGTTATTGGTATTGGTAATTTTCAAAACCGATTTGCCGGTAAATAATTTACAAGCATTTAAAGAAAGCCCTTTTTAATTATTAATTTTAACATTAATTTTCATTTTTACAACAGACATACATATTGGTTTAAAATATCGGTTATTGGTCTACTTGGTCTGTAATAATCGGTATCAGCACTGGCCCTGAAAAACACCTATCGGTCGACATTTCAGTGTAAACCATTCCCCTGCTTAAATTAGTGCTTATGGCCTCCAAAGTTAGGCATTACATATATTTGTTGTTGTTGTTTGTTTGTTTGTTTGTTTGTTTGTTATCTAAAGGTGTTTTGCAGAAATAAATAAATAAATAAATAAATAAATAAATAAATAAATATTCTACTGTAATATTGTGGATTGTGTCTAGCAATAAATGAATTAATAATTAAATAAATAAATAAAAATAAATAGATTTTAAATGTAATTAAATATAAATTAAAATATAATTGTTATTATATTGTTGTTTTATTTTAATATATAAATGTGTCTTGTAAAAAAAATGAAATAAACAAATAAATAAAAATATATAATATTATATTTTAATATATATGTGTCTTGTACAAATATTAATGAATGAATGAATTAACTTTTTTAAGATGCTGTCAAAGCAGATACTTTCTTATTGCCAAAATAATGGTACTAAGTACTAGGTAATAGTACTTACGGATCAAGTAAAATAATATTAAATTATTGAAAAACTGAAAAAGAAAAATATTGAAAAATCAAGATTTAAACAAACTCATGATGACTTTTTCTTTATGCTGGTAAAATGAAAGGAGAACATATATGAAGAGTGTATTTGCAAAAACAGGTAACTCTGTTTTCTTTACATTTAAAAAAAATGTGTTAGTTAGCTGTATTTTTTTTAGTTATTTTTTAATTTAATCAAAATAACCCAACTGCAGTTTGATTGAGATTAATTGGAATGAACAAAAAAACATGATTTTTGAAAAATGTTAAAAACGAGTGTTTTGCAAATGTTTTTGCAAATGAACTCTTCATATTATCATCACAAAACCTATTTAGTAATAGACAGCAATGGTATTCTTAACCGATCTCCACAAACGAGAACAAAAATGTGTGCGTGTGTGTGTGTGTGCGCGCGCAAAAGAGAGAGACTAGCTAATAGGGTCATTCTCACAGCCCCTCTGGTGACATTACAGTGTATTCGGCAGCCTGAGATTTTCAGGGTGGATATGGATTAGAGTATGAATATGAAAGAGTAATTATGCATCAGATTGGCTTGAGGCCAGCCTGAGAGATGAGTTGGGTGACAGTACCACTCAGCACTAATGAAAATGATGCTGTTTTACACAGTGTAATCTCACGACTCTGAGGCCTTTTAGTGTATGATTTAGGTTCTGCTTTAGATGTAATAGCGTATCAATGCTTTATCTCAGCTGAAGGTCACTGTTCCAGATCATAATCATTTCATTTGCCTTACACAATAATACGAGTGTTTTCAGGCATGGCTAGCAGCGAGTACACAGAAATTGTTGTGATTCATCTATAACAATGAATGCATCTTGGATATAAACAGGGAAAAAAAATGCCTGTTATGAAGTGCTTTGAAATACACATTGTTATTCTATGTGTTGACTTAATTTGAGCTGAAACAGGAAGACAGGGTGGGACATATCAAGCAGTTCTGCCCCCTTTTTTAAACAGCCAATAGCGTTTTGTTTACAGTATATCACAGCTTGGGCCAGAGCCGTTGAGCTCGGTAAAGCCGCATTTGAAAGCGTATGACAGCCACAATCTCATCCATATCGCAAAAACATAGCATTCTGTGTAGAATTTAAATGGGTCTGATCTTTTTTTTATCATCTGCACTGACTCGCGTATATGATTCGTTCTGTGGTATTGCGCCTCTGGACAGAAGCAGACTGTGCGCTGAGGCGGTCCGCGTGACCAGACTTCATTTGCCCCAGTTGAAAGCATACTTACACTGTCTCAAACATTCCCTATCCCCCACATAGTGCACTAACTGCCATTCACCATACAGAAAATACTAATTCTGAGAACAAGTGACTGATTTCACCCACATATTCAGCATCTCTTTATAGTGTAGGGGTCGGGACGCTTTGGATTCTAGAGAGCATTTGAATGGACAGAAAGTTTGATGAGAAGCTGAAGTGCAGGGTGATGTCCCATATTTGCAGAAGTTAGTGACTAAGGTTTGAATGCTTATATGTTCTAACTGCACATTTTGTCATTGTTTTGGAGCACAGTAGCTTATAGATAACCTTATGGCTAACCTATTCATAGAAAAAAAACGCTGGGTTAAAAACAACCCAACTTGGGTTATTTGGCAACCCAGTGCTGGGTAAATATTGGACAAAACACATGCTGCTTGGGTTAAATGTTTTTACCAGACATGCTGGGTTATTTTAAGTCCACTATTGTTTAAAAATTATTTTATTGCTGGCTTAAAATGGACTGGAACTTATAAAAAACACTTACAGAATTACTAGAGGCAACAGTAGAAGCAAGCACACATGGACAAAATACAAGACAAATTGATTTTTTTTGGGTGAATACAGCAAAGTTTACAATATTACATACATTTAAACTCATTTAACAAGCATTTTATATTAGACATAAGAAATGTAACATTTAAAAGTAGCATTTTAATTTTGAAGTATTCAACCGTTCTCTTTTACTGGAATAGCACTAATTCTTGTGTGTCGCCGAAATCTGAGCCGGTGAAGGGATGCTGTTCACTGGGGTAACTGCGAACTTCAGACTGTGGCCTCGCGTTTCATTCGTAGCTGAAAGATGCCCATAAACAAACAGTACTGATATTAGAAAACATATTTTAACATCAAATTAAATTAAACTCAGTACTATAACAAATAAAATCTGTTTATTCTATGCAAGGCAAAAGGCGTTTCCATCATGCGAAGTAACCGCTGCTGATGCAGCTGACTGACGCAGCTGACTGACATCTCGTCCTTATGTTGCATTGCGTAAAATAATACAATTTACAGTACAGTAAAGACTTTGTAAACAAATGTAAACAAACCTTTATTTCATTAAAGAAGTGCACCAAATCGTCTGCGCTGAGAACGACTCTCTCCTGTAGAGGACTCAAAAAGCCCGTGCCCCGACTGACTGTAACTCAGCAGCTGGTTTGGTTCGGCAGAGACAGGCTCAACCCAGTGGTTGGATAGTAAAAAATAACTCAGCATTAAAAATGACCCAGCAACTTAGTTACAGAAAAACTACCCAGTACCTGGGTAAAAAAAAAAAAAAAAATAACCCAGCACCTGGGTAAAAATAATAAAAACAACCCAATAAAATTACCCAACAGGATTATCCCAGTATTTGGGTTAAAAAATGACCCAGTTTTTTTTTTTTCTTTCTTTCTTTTTTTAGTGTACTAAAAGCCAAAGAAACTTCAATTTTGATTTCTTGTGGACTTTAATGGTGGAAGAAGAAAAAAAAAAAAAAGAAAGAAATAAAATACTGCGCATTGGTAAAAAAAAAAAATGGTAACACTTTTCAATAAGGTGTCATTTGTTAGCATTAGTTAATGAACGAACAATGAACAATCATTTATTACACCATTTTCTTTCGCACATCTTCTTTTTAATGTAAGTTCATAAAAATAGTCATTTATTGTTAGTTCATGTTAATTCACTCTGCGTTGAATAATGTTAACAAACACAACTTATGATTTTAATAATGTATTAGTAAATTAACATTAAGATTAATAAATGATGTGGAAGTATTGTTCCCCTTCGGGAACTCGAGCCGCGTCGAAACACTATGGGAATGCCTCCAGCGTGACCGCGCTCTGAACACGTGTGAAATCAGACCAATGGAAGAGCGAGACGTCACAGGCGGGTGACGTCACAGACCAGGAAGCATAAAAGCACGTGCGCCAGAACGAACGGCAGCTTCTGTCTTTCAGCAGTGCTCTATGTGTGTCTCTGTTTTTGTGCCTTTGGTTGCTAGTTTGCACCACTTTCATTTTGCACAAAATGTCTAAAAAACTGTCTAAGACCAAGCATTTAGATGAGCCATGTTTTAGAGCGTGTGTTCCTCCCTGCCCTCGTTTCATCACGGGTACGGATACACACGCTCTATGCGTGGTTTGTCTGGGAGCGGAGCATGCGGCAATAGCCCTCGAGGGGGCTGATTGCCCACATTGTGTGCAGATGAGTCTGCACACACTCCGCTCCCGGAAGGCTCTCTTCCACAAGGGAGCCTTCAGCAGCGTTCCCTGCGGATCTGGTCCCGCTTCCGCTGAGGCGGGGCGGCGGCTGCATTCGTGGGGTTCGCAGCTGGATCTAGCGGAGGGTATGGAGACGGGTAACCCCCTATCTCCTGCCTCACCCGCTAGATCCCCAGCCCGTCCTCTGGGTGTGGAAGCCCGCGCTGCGGATTCTTCCCCCCGGGGGACGGGCTCGACGCTCCCCATATCTTCCTCTGAGGAGGTTGATGTGGAGAGTGTCGAAGATGTACAAGCACCACAGTTTCCCCAATATGAGGAGCTGCTGGAGGTGGTGACTCGTGCGGTGGCCAAGCTTAATATCGATTGGCCCCCCGAGTCATTGGTTGAACCGCAGAGAAGTAAACTAGACGAGAGGTTTCTGCGGTCTCGCCCACCTTCAGCACGCCGGAGCCTTCCTTTTTTCCCCGATCTCCACACTGAGGTGTCGAGATCGTGGAATAACCCTTTCTCGTCCCGCTTGTTCATCCCCGCCTCCTATAACTACGGTCATGTGGGCGGGTTGGATGAGCGGGGGTACAGAGCAATGCCCCGGGTGGAACAGACGCTTGCCAGCTATCTGTCCCCCGCCGCGGCATCGTCTCTGAAGGCTCCGGTCTTGCCCTCCAAGCTGCTGCGAGTCACTTCAGCGCTGGTGGGTAAGGGGTACGCGGCTGCGGGTCAGGCTGGTGCGTGTCTGCACACCATGTCGGTGTTACAGGCGTACCAGGCTGACCTGTTAAAGGAGTTGGATGAATTCAAATTCAAATTCAAATTTTATTTGTCACATTCACATACATACACGGTACGACATGAAGTGAAATGTATTGCACGACTGCCCCAACAAATTGACACATTAAGAAACAGTTAAGTAAAACAATTTAAGTAAAAGTAAAACGGCAATATAGAAGTTGAATATGAAAAATAAGTACAGTATATAAATATAATAATATAATATAATTTAAAAAAGTAAGCTAGCAATAAAAATGAAACAGAATAAAAGGAAAATAGATGAATTATATAAATAAATAAATAAATAAAAAGTTAAGAAGTTCTGTGCAGTGCAGTATAAGTGGAGTGGGTAGGAGGCATACAGGGGATAAATGGTATGTAAATTCCACTCATTTATCCCCGCGCAGGCTTCTCCCAACTGCAAATGGGTAGTGCAAATGTGTGTGGATGTGCAAAACGGATCAGTACTGTGTGATGTACTGGTTGAGAGACCGTATCGCCTGTGGGAAGAAGCTCCTCCTCAGTCTCTCTGTGTTGGCCTTCAGGGAGCGGAATCGCTTTCCTGACCTCATCAGAGAGAACAGTCCATTGTTGGGATGGCTGAGGTCCTTCACAATCTTCCTGGCCTTGGTCCAGCACCGTCTGCTGTAGATCGAGTGCAGGTCAGGGAGCTCTGTGTGGATGGTGCGCTCAGCTGATCGCACCACCCTCTGTAGGGCTCGTCTGTCCTGCATGGCGCTGTTCCCGAACCAGGTTAAGATATTTCCCGTCAGGATGCTCTCTATGGTGCAGGAGTAAAAGTTCCTGAGCACCTTGGAGGGCAGTCTGAAGTCTCTCAAGCGTCTGAGGTGGTAGAGACGCTGTCGGGCCTTTTTCACCACGGTGTTGATGTGCCAGGACCATGACAAGTCCTGCGTGATGTGAACACCGAGGTATTTGAAGCTGTTCACTCTCTCCACTGGGCTCTCGTTGATTATGGGTGTCTGGTAGTTCCTCTCCTGCTTAGTGCTGAAGTCCACTATCAGCTCCTTTGTTTTGCTGACGTTTAGAAGGAGGTTATTCCTCTGGCACCAGTTCTCCAGATTTCTAATTTCCTTCAGGTAGGCCGTCTCGTTGTTATCAGAGATCAGGCCCACCACGACGGTGTCGTCAGCAAACTTAATGATGGTGGTGGAGCTAGTAGTGGCCACACAGTCATATGTGTACAAAGAGTACAGCAGGGGGCTCAGAACACAACCCTGGGGGGCTCCAGTGCTGAGAGTGAGGGAGGCTGAGAGGTGTCCGCCCATCCTTACTGCCTGTGGTCTGCCAGTTAGGAAGTTACAGATCCATTGACACAGAGATGAGCTGAGACCCAGATGTTCCAGCTTGGTGGTGAAGGCGCGGAGATCAGTGATTGTGATATCTCTGAGCTCCGGAGGACCGCTGATTTGTCTCTCCGTGCCACTAAGGAGACCGCCCATGCCATCGGGCCGTCCAGCTCACGAGGCTGCTGAGCTGGAGCAGCCTCGTCCGCGTACCAGCTCCTCATACCGGGAAACGCAAAAACAGAGCGTCGCCACCCTCACTCCTCCCCATCGGAGGCGGGTGCGCAGACGCTCTAGGTCGGGGGCCCCCGGGACGAAGCCCGATCTGCGGGTCGTGCTTCAGTCTAGGAGGTCCTCGGCCAAGCAGCCCTGATGGTGCGGGGCCGCTGAGGGTAGCCCCATCAGGGGAGTTCCGGGGTGCACCGCATTACTCGGTGTCCGGCTCCCCCCTGTGCCCTCGGGAGGCTGTCTTGCTCACCCTGCCGGTGATTCAGGGCGCAGCAGCCTCCGGCGAGCCTTCCCCTCAGTCTTTTCCGGCAAAAAACAAAGACGTTCCGGAGCTGGGGGGCTCGCCACCCCTGCGGGGGTCTCAGGGTCCGCTAGATCAGGTGCTTCCTGCCGGGCAACCGTTACAGGACACCGGTCTAGCGACCCGTGTTACACCAGAGGCCAGTCTCGAGAGGCTGGTTCCCTTAGTAGATCATTTGGCAGCGTGGAAACTACTGCCCAATGTGTCTGCTTGGGTCCTGCACACTGTAGAGCGAGGTTATCGCATTCAGTTCGGCGCTCCACCTCCGCCGTTCAACGGGGTCTTTCCCACTGTGGTGGGCCCCGAGCAGGGTCTGGTAATGGAACAGGAAGTAGCTACTCTCCTGAGGAAGGAGGCCATCGAGGTGGTCCCTCCTCAGTCCAGAGAGTCCAGGTTCTACAGCCGGTACTTCATTGTTCCCAAGAAGGATGGGGGCCTGCGTCCTATTTTGGATCTTCGCCTCCTGAACCGCTCAGTCTTGCGGCTGAAGTTCAGGATGCTGACTGTAAGACAGGTCGTGTCTCAAATCAGGTCCGAGGACTGGTTTGTCACGATAGATCGCCACGTCTCCATCCTTCCTCAACACAGGAAGTTCCTGAGGTTTGCTTTCAGGGGCGAAGCTTACCAATATCGGGTTCTTCCTTTCGGCCTAGCACTCTCCCCCCGCACTTTCACGAAGTGTGTGGATGCAGCTCTGGCTCCTCTGCGACTCCAGGGCGTCCGCATACTCAACTACATCGACGACTGGCTGATCCTAGCTCAGTCGGAGATGGTGGCAGTTCGGCATCGAGATGTCGTTCTCGCTCACATGAAGGCGCTGGGGTTGAGACTGAACGCCAAGAAAAGTGTGCTTTCTCCAATACAGAGGACCACTTATCTGGGTGTGGTGTGGGATTCGACCACGATGCAGGCACGTTTGTCTCCTGCTCGGATCGAGTCGATCCTCACTGCAGTCAAGAGAGTGAAGGAAGGCCGGTCACTCACTGTCAAGCAGTTCCAGCAACTGCTGGGTCTGATGGCAGCAGCGTCCAACGTGATACCTTTTGGCCTGCTGTACATGAGACCCCTACAGTGGTGGCTCAAGACCAGGGGGTTCTCCCCGAGGGGAAACCCGCTTCGCATGATCAAGGTCATGCGGCGTTGCCTACGTGCCTTAGACATGTGGAGGAAACCCTGGTTCTTGTCTCAGGGCCCGGTGCTGGGAGCTCCTTGTCGCCGTGTAACACTAGCGACGGACGCGTCCCTCACCGGTTGGGGAGCGGTCATGAGTGGCCACTCTGCCCGCGGTCTGTGGAGCGGTCACCAACTCACCTGGCACATAAATTGCCTGGAGATGCTGGCCGTGTTTCAAGGGCTGAAACACTTTCTCCCGGACCTGAGAGGTCGTCACGTGTTGGTCCGCACCGACAACACGGCGGTGGTCTCTTACATCAACCACCAAGGAGGTCTGCGTTCGCGCCCCTTGTACAAGCTGGCGCACCAGATCCTTGTGTGGTCCCAGGGCAAACTCCTCTCGCTGAGAGCAGTTTTTGTACCCGGGTATCTCAATGTGGGAGCAGACATCCTGTCGAGACAGGGGCCGAGGCCCGGGGAATGGATGCTTCACCCCGAGGTGGTGAAGCAGATCTGGAGAGTGTTTGGTCCAGCCCAGGTGGACCTGTTTGCCACGAGGGACAATGCGCAATGTCCCCTCTGGTACTCTCTAGTTCATCCAGCTCCACTGGGGCTGGATGCCATGGTACGGACGTGGCCGAGGCTGCGTCTGTACGCTTTTCCCCCGATCGCTCTGCTCCCGGGAGTTCTAGAGAGAGTGCGCCGGGATGGGGTGTCCCTTCTTCTAGTAGCCCCGTTCTGGCCGGGCCGAGTATGGTTCTCGGACCTGATTTCCCTCCTTGACGGCTCTCCCTGAGAGATTCCCGTCAGGAGGGATCTCCTCTCACAGGCAGGGGGTTCCCTTCTTCACCCCCGGCCGGAGCTGTGGAAGCTTTGGGTGTGGCCTCTGAGGGGGCGCACCTCTTAGCTTCAGGTCTCTCAACCGAGGTTGTTGAGACCCTACTCCAATCTAGAGCTCCCTCCACGAGGAAACTGTATGCCTTGAAGTGGAAACTTTTCACTTCTTGGTGTGGACGCCGCCAGCAGAACCCAGTTAACTGCCCAGTTGGCTCAGTGCTGGAGTTTCTGCAGGACCGGCTGTCCGCAGGGTTATCCCACTCCACCTTGAAGGTCTACGTGGCGGCCATTGCGGCCTACCACGCCCCTCTTGGTGGTCTCTCCGTGGGCAAGTATCCCCTGGTTACACGTTTCCTCCGCGGTGCACTGAGGCTGAGGCCTCCTGTACGACCTCGTGTTCCCTCCTGGGACCTGTCCGTGGTGCTTGAGGCTCTCTGTCTTCCTCCTTTCGAGCCCATTGAAGAGATTTCTGACTGTCATTTGTCCTTTAAGACTTCTTTCCTTTTGGCTCTTTCCTCCCTCAAGAGAGTTGGAGACCTGCAGGCCCTTTCTGTGACCCCTTCCTTCCTGGACTTCGCTCCAGGCCTCTCTAAAGCTTTTCTTCACCCTCGCACTGGGTATGTCCCTAAGGTCCCTTCCTCTGCACCACGGCCAGTCGTACTTCAGGCCTTCTGTCCTCCTCCCTTTCGGGAGCCTGACCAGCGGAAGCTGAACTGTATGTGTCCAGTTCGAGCGCTGGATGCATACGTTCACC
>CM070015.1:34555160-34699254 GCA_036247105.1 Cirrhinus mrigala | reverse complement strand
ACATCATTGGAAACTGGAATCCATTATATTAAATATAACAAATCATAATTGTGTATAGTGATCCTACACCTGTACTGAAAATGACTCTTGATTCTGTTTCCTCACCTTGATGTGTTGAACTGTTTTCTCAAACTCTCCTTTCATGTTTTCTCTCTTTTTAAGTTTCTCCTGTAAGGACTTCAGTGCTGTATTAAGCTCCTCCTAGAATTGGACAAAAAATAAAAAATAAAACACCAGATTACAGTGAAGAGAAGAGAATACAGTGATCATACAGTGCTGTGAAAATGTATTTGCCCCATCCTTTTTTCTTTCTTTTTTTTTTTTTTTTTTGGTGTATATCTCATACTAAATTGATTCAGAAATCAAAACCAAACATAAAACAAAAGCAGTATATATATATATATATCTTTTAGGTTGTATTCTTTGAAGACCCAAAACTATTTAGTTTGAGATGGGCAAATATATTTTCACAGCAGATAATATTTCATATGAATTTGAGTAAAATGGCAGAGAGAAATACTGAGTGGATATATGTATATAATATCTGTGTTTATAAGGATTTATTGTTCTTTATATATAACAAGAGATTTGTCCTACCTTATATGATGAAACCACTTCACTTATTGGTCTGAATTTATGATTGTCGTGTTGTTTTGAATCTCTGCACACTACACACAGAGGCTGTTTGTCCTCCAGACAGAAGAGTTTGAGTTTCTCACTGTGTAAACTGCAGATCTCCTCAGATCCTGATGAACGACTCTCATTTCTCTCCTTCAGGAACGACTCACACAAGTTTTGTAATGCCAGATTTAATGGAGGAAACTTTTTTGAGGCTCTTCTCCTGCAGACAGGACACTCCTGAGTTTTCTTGGTTCTCCAGAACTGTTGAAGACACTCTTTACAGACACTGTGACTACATGATAAAAGAACAGGAGTCTTGAAGATTTCACAGCACACGGGACAATTATAGTCATATTCAGCTGATGAAGACATTTTCACTGTTTGAGCTCCAGCAATCAAAACTTTACTTTCCCTTTCTGAACGACGGTTTCAAAAATAATAAACCGCAAAAATCACGAAGATCTGCTGTCTGACCAGAAACAAACTTCTTCAAAGTTTTTCTCTTCATTGTCCACCGATGGCTGATTCTTTTTTACTTTCTCAAAGAGAAGAAAATCAGCATGACAAAGGAGAAATAACGAGTCAGTCTTTTCCTGGGAAATGCTGTAAGAGGGTGGAGTTTCTGATCACCTTGGGGTGTTTAAAGAGCTCTAATGACAACATCAGGATTTCTTCAGGTTACATTTGAATAAAACATGCATTCAAAATGAACTTGCATTGAAACTTTCTCAAGTATAATGCTAGAAAACTTTAAATCACACACAAGAGAACAATGAAAAACACACTGATGGTAAAAAAAAAAAAAAAGACTCTTTATTGTTTTATTTATTGCTCTTTATTTGTCAAACTTTCTTGAGCAGAGCTGGGTAGAGTAGGCTTAGTCTCAGATGTCAAGCCTACGTGGCTGAATGGCACAAAAAATTGGAAACACTTCAGGAGTTTTGAAGTCGTCATCGGATTGGTTGAAATATACAGGATTTCTGGGAGATGTGTGTGTCACGTTCTTTAACATTCCGCCTGGAAATAAAGATGACATGACACCAAATTCCCTCGCTGAAGAAGAAAGCCGTCCTGTTTACAACTGCGACAATGGATGCTGGATTTTTTAAAAGACTGTGAAATAAGTCCGTGGCATAGACTCTTTAAAAAACGTCCAGGAGGTTTACACAAGCTCTGTTATTGTGGGGACCAGTGTTGGGGGTAACGCATTACAAGTAACTTGAGTTACGTAATCAGATTACTTTTTTTTTTTTTTAAAGTAACTAGTAAAGTGACACATTATTTTTTAATGTACAGTAAAATATCTGAGTTACTTTTTCAAACAAGTAATGCCAGTAATTTTTTTTCTCATTTATTGATTGACAGGTCTCCTGTCCCTGAGAGAAGTTACTGAAGTTCTAGAATAAATGCGACCATGAATTAATCTCACTCGCCAAAAAAAACAAAAAAAAAAACAGATTCAGTATTCCTCAAAAAAAAAATAAAAACAGTGAAATACAACTTGGAATATGATGCAAACCTGCAGTAATTAAATGTTAAATAAAACAAATATCCTTTATGTATTTAATCACATTTTATTAAATATTTTTTTTATTGTTGAAGTGTGTTGAACTTTCTTCTTCTGCGTTCTACGGTACAGATGTGAATTTACTTTTCCTTCAGCCTGAGGCTTATTCATTTCTTTTCCATTTGCTCTTACTGCCAGTGTTGGGGAAAGTTACTTTTAAAAGTAATTCATTACAATATTGCGTTACTCCCTGAAAAAGTAACTAATCACATTAGTTACTTTTTATGGAAAGTAATGTGTTACGTTACTTTTGCGTTACTTTTTAAATCTGGGCAGGGCTTGCTACTTTGTTTTTAATATAAAACAATTCTAATGTAAAAGCCCTTTTACACCTAAACATCTAAAGTAATTTTTGCTTATTAGTATGGTTGAATTGCATCATCGAAGGTCAGCAGCAAAGACACTGGTTAATAAAATGGGATTAAATACATAAAGGATATTTGTTTTATTGTTGCAGGGTTGCGTAATTTTTATTAATTTTGAGGAATACTGAATCTGTTTTTTGTGAGTGAGATGAATTAATGCATGTTCACATTTAGTCTAGAATACAGTAACATCATGTTTACTCGCAATTTCCTGACAAGAGACTTGTCAATCAATAAATGGGGAAAAAAGTAACTGGCGTTACTTATTTGAAAAAGTAACTCAGATATTTTCTTAGAAATTCAAAAGTAATGCGTTACTTTACTAGTTACTTGAAAAAAGTAATATTATTATGTAACTCGCGTTACTTGTAATTCGTTACCCCCAACACTGAACACTGGTGGGGACATCTCCACACCGCAAAATATGATGTGGCACAAAATGAAATGTGCTTGGTTGCTTTACCTGTCAGTCATTAGACCTCTTGGGCGGGCCTTGGACATTCAAAGCAACCAAGGTTCCCTGATTCTACCGTCATTATAAAGACTATGGGTAGAGCAACCAAAAACTGGTACTTTCAGAAACGTGTTCATTAGTAGCACATTTTTAATGTATAAGTATATGCCTCAAAATGTGGTAATTCCATGATTTGTAGTAGCCTACACTCTTAAACATAAAGGTGCTTTGTGATGACATAGAAGAACCTTTTTTGTTTAAATGGTTCTACAAAGAACCTTCAACATCTGAAGAACTTTTCTGTTTTGCACAGAAAGTTCTTTGTGGCAAAAGAAGGCTCTTCAGATTATAAAAACGCAAGAAAGAGATTGACTGAATGGTTCTTTGTGGAACCAAAAATGGATCTTCCATGGCATCACTGTGAAGAAACTTTTAAAGCACCTTTATTTTTAAGGTTGTACTACAGAACAGTTTGCAGATTGTTTGATCAACTCTTCTTGTGAAGACAAAGAATGTCATACAGGTTTGAAACAAGATGAGTAAGTGATGATATTCCTTTAAGAACTGGTTAGTGAAAGTGTATATTTTACCTGCACAAACAGACTGTTTCCACATCTTCAGATGAAAGGAAAGAGACAAATAAAATCTCTTCAGAGATTCATTCACTTTTCCAAACATTCATTCAGCTGCCGTGTGTTTACAGTAGGCTATGTATGAATCAAACAACATAAAGATAAAACTTTCACACATGCAGTTTACTGTACACTACCGCTCATATTGGGATCAGTAAGACTTGTAATTTTTTTTTTTTTTAAAGAAGTCTCTTATGCTCAAAGACTGCATTAATTGACTGCAAAAATGATATTGCAATATAAAATAAAATAATTTATTCCTGTGATACTGTGAAAGCTGAATTTTCATCAGCTGTCATTCCAGTCTTAAGTGTCACATGATCCTTCAGAAATCATTCTAATATGCTGATTTATTATTAAAATTATCAATGTTGTGCTGCCAGATATATATATATATATATATGATATATATATAGTATATATATATATATATATTTTTTTTTTTTTTTTTTTTTTTTTTTTTGGAACCTGTGATTCTTTTTTGCAAGATTCTTTGATGTATAACAAGTTAAAAAGAGCAGCATTTATTTAAAATATAAATCTTTTCTAACAATGTAAATCTATGCTATCACTTTTTTATTATATTTAACACATCCTTGGTGAATAAAAGTATTAATTTCTTTCAAATAAAGAAAGAATACAAATTTACTGACCCCAAACGTTTGAACAGTAGTGTAGATTTGAAAACATTTCTATTTTAAATAAATGCTTTTTTAAAAAAAAAATTTTATTCATCAAACAAACCTGAAAAAAAACGTATCACAGGTTCTAAAGAAATATTAAGCAGCACAACTGTTTCCAGCACTGATAATAAATCTGTATATTAGAATGATTTCTGAAGAATTATGTGACACTGAATACTGGAGTAATGATGCTGAAAATTTCAGTTTTGATCACAGAAATAAATTAGATTTAAAATCAAACAACGTTGTATTACATCGTAATAATATTTCACAATATAACATTTTTATCTGTATTTTTGATCAAATAAACGCAGCCCTGATGAGCATAAGAGATTTATTCAAAATACATTAAAAATCTTACTGATCCCAAACTTTTGAGCGGTAGTGTATCTCAAAACAGTATATTTCATGTTAAACAATAGCATTGATGATGAAGCTCCTCTGTGTCACTTTTTGTCACTTCATTTTTAATGGTAGTTGATGAATTGTCAATTGCTTTTATTATACTTTCAATAAAACATTTGCAATGAGTTTGTAAAAGCTGTTTGTATGCATGTTTGGCACAAGTTTTCATTGCATTTACTCAGAGATGGGAAGTAACGAAGTACAAATACTTCGTTACTGTACTTAAGTAGATTTTTTTGGTATCAGTACTTTGCTTCACTATTTATTTTTCTGACTACTTTTTACTTTTACTCCTTATATGTTTACACAAATATCTGTACTTTCTACTTCTTACATTTTAAAACCAGGATCGTTACTTTAGTTTTAATTAGCATTTGGTAGATCAAAGTTCAATAACAAATATCTAATAAATCATGGATCGGTTAGTCTTGACTGGCAATGCGATTTGGCTCGCGCACGCTCCGCGTCTCCACCAAACGGGTTCTATCAGAGTAATCATTGCAAGTGACTCGAGAATGGAGTGGAAGCGCCCGGGTGGATCACAGAGGCAAAACTACTGACCTGTTCAGGACTTAAAGTGCAGGTCAGTTTCATCTGTAAACAGGCTGCTAAGAGTTGCTAGCAGTGTAATGCTTAACTAAGTAAACAAAGACAAAACTACAGCACTAGTAAACGAAACTACACTAAATTAGTAGCATCACTCAAAATGCTCTATGCTAAAGGACATCATTACTGTACAATACAGTAGTAATTTAGCAAACAAAAGTTATAAAACATTGTTTTATAAAAATTATAACCAAAATCCATGGTTATAGTTAAACCATGGTAACCACAAATGAACCATGGTTTTGCTACACTAACCATAGTCTAACCATGAGATGTGTAGTAAAACTATGGTTGTAGTTAAATTAAAACAGATAATCAATCCGCCAAAAACAAAACAAAAAACATGGTTACTATACTTTTACTGTAATAAACCATGGTTAATTTTGGTAAGAGAAAAATATGAAACTATGAATTTGCATCAAGGTGGAGCCAGTTCTGCTCATAACAGTAAATGGCTGATGGGAAAAGTGACAGGTACAAGAAAATTAGTTGAAAAAACAAACACACAAAAAGTGAGATGCAGAGAGAGATAGCATGGAAAATAAAGAGAAAGGAAAACGGAAGTTTAAGAGAGAGACTTTTTCTTATTTTGCATGGCCCCATCCTAAGGTTTTAAACATTTATTTAAATATAATGGCCATAGAAAAAAAACATACGGTTGTCCATGGTTTCAGAATTTGTTGTGGGTGTATGGGATGCCCTGGATGAGTGTGAGATTTCCCAGCCTGAAATTATGTCCCAGTCCGGCCCTGTTCTACATGGTGGTTGTTTAGCCTTGATACATTCATTAGCTAACACATTTTCATTTAAGTTAATTTGTATTAATGTATCAATATGATGTGAGGTCCAGTTACCAGTGTGACACTAAAACAGGTAGTAGTAATGAGTACTTTTTACTTAAGTACATGTCTGAGCCCATACTTCTTTACTTTAACTTAAGTAAAAAGTGTAGTCAGTACTTCTGCGTTTACCAGAGTATTTTTAAACATGAGTATCTGTACTTCTACTTGAGTGAAGGATGTGTGTACTTTTGCCATCTCTGCATTTACTCCAGCATGAGCGTTTCGATGCGAATCAATTTGTGAAGCAGTTGGTTCAGTTGATTCAAAGCTTTGAAAAGATTCATTTTTCCATCAATATGTAAATGTGTCTCTCACAGCCTTGTTAAATTCAATATAGTGTCTATCTAGTATTATGGGTCAACATTTATTCATTAAATTATTTTACATTTATTTATTTTTAGAAAGAAGTCAAATATTATCACTGAGCAAGCTCAGATCTGATGGTACAGAAGGTTGGCAAATATTCATTTCTTTGTAGAGAAAATGAACCAGATGCTGTCATCTTTACTATGAGTCTTGCAGAGTTATTGATTTGAAATGATGTGTTAATAAAGAATCCTATGAACATAAATGTAAAATTGGTAAATCTATTAAAATATTTTAATGTGAAGCAAAATTTACAGCCATTATAATGTTACAATGTTTATATAATCATACAAATATTGACTGATATCTACCTACAATCAGAAAACATAATAGCAATATCACTTACATAAATGTAATTTTCCTTATTTTCACACAGGTTTGTACCTGCTTATTATGAAAGCTGACCAACAGCTAAATTTGTTATTTGTTGTTGTTGAGATGGTTAAAAAAAGTCACCAACTAAATGATGTCCTTTGTGACGCTGTTAAAAGATGTCGGCTTTATCATCCAAACAGGGTCCTGAGATCAGAACCACGTGATCCAGACCGATCTCTCCGCTTACTGACTTCCCACGCTCTGCCTCAAAGATGATCTGAAGGAACAGTCAAATCATTTACATTAATATAATAAGCTAAGGGAAAAAATGACAATACGAGATGTAGTTCAAATAATTAGACACTTTCAAAAAAGTCAGTATTTGTTTACTTAATATTTTCTTAGTATTTTCGTCAAACTAATCTTAAATAAATATTAACACACATACAAAGGTATTAACTGTTCAATATTACTTTACACACGCATATATACAGACAAGTGCTAGTTCAAACAATTGCCATTCAGCCAAACTGTTTAATTTCTTCTGTTTATAACTTGTTTGAAAACATTCAGTATGTGTTAATATTTTCTTACTTAGTGTTTTGCCGTCAAATTTTCTAGTATGTAACATAAATAATATTCAAGTGCAATTTCTAAAAATATATTAATATATATTTAAAAATATATTACAATATTAAAGTGACTAACAGTATAATTAAAAATTATAAAACATCTTAAATATCCATATTTGTGTGTGTGTAGATATTAATTGTTTAATATTACTTTATATACAGTCAATATTGAATCATTTCTGTTTATGTATGCTTCTAGTCCAAAAAAGATTCTTACACAATATTTTTGTCATGTTTTTAGTACAAGAAAAGTAAAATGCAGAATGACTTGAGATATTAAGTTTTGTGTTCTGAAAAAAAAAAAAAAAAAAAAAAAAACAATATTACAAAAATTAAGCGAGTTTATGCTTAAAACAAGAAAAAAAAATTGCCAATGTGGTAGAAAAATGAGCTTAATTCAAACAGAAAACAAGATAATTTTTAATTTTTATTTTTATTTTTATTTTATTTATTTATTATTATTATTATTATTATTATTATTATTATTATTATTATTAAAATTATTATTATATATTATATAGCATAAATTAATTTAACCCTCGTGTGACCTTTTGGACATTTCTGTCCTTTTCAGTTTAGGGTTTTTTTTGTTTGTTTGTTTTGTTTAGTTTTTTTGCATTTTGCCTGTGTTATTGCAAGCTGCATAAATTTTGGCACAGGTGTGTATTTTTATTGGAATTTTACTATTTCACCCCCATTTCCTTTAATAAATCTATTCTGCACTAGTTACAAAAAATAGTTTCTCTCAGGACCTCAAGGACAAAAATGTCCCTATTCAAACCCATTAAAACTGCTATTTTAAATCACAGTGCCATTTACCTGTAAAATGATGCAATTTTTGTTAATAGACTTTCATTCTGTTGGCAAGGCCAATTTTTACCAGATGGTGCCATTTTTTCAGATTTGGCCAATAAAGCAAAAACTTTATTCCTGTTTACTGCTTCTGCATATTGTATCCAATTGGATAAATAATGCAGCTATAATTGTGTGGGTGTGTTGGTATGGATGTCAGAGTGTGGTTTGTATGTATGTCATTAAAAAAAAAAAAAAAAAAAAAGAAATTGTATGTGTGCATGTGTGTTCTTGTAATATTTGAGAGAGCGTAACTCTACTGCAAATCACAAATCCAACCACTGTGTGCACCAGCGGAGTTTTGCTGCCATCTAATGGGGAAAATCTGGTACTGCACCCAAACAAAATCTTACTGAAAGCTCATTTTTTGAGATATCAACCTCAAACTTGTTTAGATTTATGACTTTCATTTTCTAGCAAGTTTAAAGTTCAACATGTTTCATAAAATATATATTTTTATATAAAATATTGTTCATAAAGCATTTTAATAAACTTAAAACCCTGTAACTTTTTTTTTTTTTTTTTTTGGTTTTACTTTTTAAGGTTTTTCTACTTCAACAGTAATCTGCCATGGGTCTTCTTTAAAATGAGACCAAACTTAAGTCTATGCTCCCAAGCCTCAAATTTTCCTGACATGGACATTTTTGTCCACTAAGGACCTATGTGTATTTTTTTTTTTTTTTATTGATGCACAAGGGTTAAATCTGATAGATTATTCAGAAAACAAGACTTAAGCAAATGCATCTCAAGTGCATGTATGTTTAGATATTAATACTGGAGAAATACTGAGGAATAACATCATTTTTTGCAGTAGTAGCTTAAATATTACAAACTGTAGTTTTAAGAATTTTTAGAAAACAAATGTATAACTTTACAATTTGCAAATCTCAGGCTGAATAACTGTAACTTACGGCCTCTGGAGTGTTTTCTGTCCAGTTAATGGTGATCTTCTCTGATTGCCAGCTGCGGTTGAGAGGGTTTCGTTTCTCCCATACAGCGATGGCGCTGTTGTCCAGCATCACTCTTAAGACGCCCATGTTAAGCCCCAGAATGCGATAATCAAATTTCAGACAGAAGCTGCTCTGACGCATGTAATCATCCAGCAGCAGCTTCATCCGCGCCTGCTCCTTCCTGTTCCCGACCGGACCGTCAAGAGCCAAATAATATTCTTGTCCTGAAGAACCAAAGAGAAAAAGTCATGATCAAGATTTATGAATTTATTGGGATTTTTAAAGAATGTTTTTAGACTGCAAAACAATATAAATATTGTAAGGGAAAAACAGGTAGCTATAACAAACCACAGGAGGAAATGTTGAAAATTTGTGTATATTTTAGGGCTGTCAAACGATTAATCGTGATTAATCGCATACAAAATAAAAGTTTGAGTTTGCCTAATATATGTATGTGTACTGTGTGTTATTTTTATGTATATATAAATACAAACACATTCATGTATATATTTAAGAAATATTTACAAGTATATGTATTTATTATAATTTTTATACAATTTCTATTATATATAAATAAAAATATTTTGTACATAACATATTTCTCTTAAATTGATACATTAGTTTGTGTGTATTTATATATACACTACCGTTCAAAAGTTTGGGGTCAGTACATTTTTATTGTTTCTTTTTTTTTTTTTAAGAAATTAATACTTTTATTCACCAAGGATGTATTAAGTTAATAATTAAAAGTTTATTAAAAGTTAATAATAAATAATTTACATTGTTATAAAATATTTATATTTTGAATAAACACTGTACTTTTTAAACTTGTTATTCATGAAAGAATCCTGAAAAAAAAAAATCACAGGTTCCAAAAAATATTTGGCAGCACAACTGTTGATATTATCCAACATTGATCATTCTAATAATAAATCCGCATATTAGAATGATTTCTGAAGGATCATGTGACACTTAAGACTGGAGTAACAGCTGATAAAAATTCAGCTTTTCATCACAGGAATAAATTCTATTTTAAAGTATGTTAAAATAAAAAAACATTATTTTATATTGTAAAAACATTTTGCAATATTACTGGTTTTTTTCTATATTTTTAATCAAATAAATGCAGCCTTGATGAGCATAAGAGACTACTTTAAAGACTATTACAAGTCTTACTGACCCCAAACTTTTGAACAGTAGTGTACATAATAATTACACACACTACACACACATTTATTAGGCAAACTCAAACTTTTATTTTGTATGCGATTAATTGCGATTAATCATTTGACAGCCCTAATATATATTTATTAAAAATTCAATATTAGAGACAAGTGAAACAAAACAAAATAATTAATAATATCAAAGATACTAATTGTTTAGGATTATTATATTTATTACCATATTACAGTAATAAAAATAAGTTAGTAATATTATTATACTACTAATATATAAAATACTTAATGGTACTTTTAATAGCACTTTTAGTATTTAATATTTAGTAAAAATAAATAAATTTTAAAGTTACTAAAATAATAGTATAAATATAAATGAGTACAAAAATGTTAAATATTTAATTACGAATATTCCTTACATATTACTGAATTACTACTAAATTATTACTTAGTAATTTACTTATTTATATAAAAATAATTTATAAATGTTTTTATTGTATTGTTACTTTAATCACTAATATTACATTTTTAATAAATATTATAGTGGTTACATATAAAAAAAAATATTATTGTAGTTACTTTATTTTTGTATTTATTTTTGCACCACTACTTGCAATATTTTAAATTAAATTAATATGGGTTTTGAGGAACAAGGAAAAATGTTTATACGTTTTAAGTAGATTTGAAACTGACAGTTCATTTTCCCAGTGGTCATATTTATTAATATAAGCTCAGTACCGTTTTCATGATATTTGATGGTCCAGTCCAGATCATCTTCATTGTCCTGCACCCATTCACAAGCTCCACGATCAAAATCACAGTCTGTCAGGAATCCTGCTCAATTCAACAAATACAGCACTTCATCAAACCACCTTAATGCTTGGAAAAACAAGCCTTATTCGGATGTAATCAGAAAGAGTTTGCTTACTTTCCTTCAGCGGCGCTGCCTGGATCTCCTTCGGCTCTGATTCTGGACCATAAACAGGGACAAAATCATCTGGAACTACAAACGGAAAAACGCACAGATCATAAAGAGCATTTCCAACATATTTCTTCAGTCTCTGTCAAACCAGAAGAACAGACAGAAAACAGCACGTAACGATCCAAACGCTGTTCCAGCAGCGCTCAACAGGGGGCGCCACAACAAAAAAAATGTACCTAAATCTGATGTGCTTCTACTGAAGGAAATATCAGTGCTGACAGTACAGCAACCAAAAAAAAAAAAAAAATCCATAAATAATCCAATCCAAAAAAATAAGTCCATAAAAACAGGGTTTATGAACGTTTTCTGTATTGCTTTTTCATGTGTGTTTTACCAGAATATAAAATTTAATTTAAAATTTAACATTTAAAATGATTTTATTTATTTATGTTTTATTTATTTCTTAATTTTAATAAATATTTAAAATAATTAATATCATGTCATGCATTAATGTGTCATTAATATATTATTATTAAATAATTAATTAATTACATTTACTCATCTATTTATTTATTTTGCACTAGTAATATTTTATTTAAATTAGAGATCCATTTTTGTACATATTTAATCTTCAAACTCTATCAAATGTTTCAGCTTTTTTTTTTTAGATAAATTAACATATTTTAAGATTTAGGGTTTCCATACACAAACACACACACACAAATATTTAAGATTATTTTATTTCTGATTTTATTTTTTTCTTAATTTTAATAAATATTTTAAATAATTCATAACATGTATTAATGTGTCATTGATATATTATTATTATTTAATTAATTAATTATATATATTCATTTATTTAATTAGCAGTAGTGATTTGTAATTTAAATTAGAGATCCATTTTTGTACATATTTAATCTTCAAACTCTATCAAATGTTTCAGCTTTTTTTTTTTTTTTTTTTTTTTTGGATAAATTAATATATATTTTAAGATTTACGGTTTCCATACACAAACACACACACACACAGACACACAAAAATATTTACAATTATTTTATTTCTGATTTATTTTTTTTCCTAATTTTAATAAATATTTAAAATAATTGATAACATGTATTAATGTGTCATTGATATATTATTATTATTTAATTAATTAATTACATGTATTCATTTATTTATTTAGCACTAGTAATATTTAATTTAAATTAGATAAATCAGTATATATTTTAAGTATATATTAATTTATTTCATTCAATTCATTTCATTTATTTCAAATGTATTAAAAACAGAAGCCTTGCGTATTCAAAACATGGTTATTATCATTACTTAAAACTGAAACCATTTTAGAAAGTTACTCAAAAAAACACACAATTAATAGTTTGTGTACATGCATACAAAGACATTAATATTAAAGATTATTTATATTTTGAAAATAATGTTATTTCAGTCACTTAAATATTTTAACATTTAATTTTTAATAAATATTTAAAAATAATATTAATGTAGTTTGTTTTATATTTATTTTGCACTACTAATATTTTATTTCATTCAAATTAGAGGCCCATTCCTACGTAGCAAACTCTATAAACCCTATAAAATATTTCAGCTTCTTTTAATAAATCAGGGAAAGCCCCTACAAGAAAGCAAATATCTGTAGAAGACAAGAAGAATCTTGCAAGTGGACACTTGCCTGCACTTTCAGACTCCCATGTGCTGTTAGCTGAGCAGACATTCAGTCAGACTAATGGAAAGAGAGAGAGCTGATGATGAAAGACTGTCAAACAGCTGTTCTGACGCCGATAATAAAAGGCTCGAGCTCTTTCCGGCCATTTCTCCCTCTAGGAAAAGAACACTGGAAGACATTTCTTGAGGCAGAGGGGAATTTTCTCCCCAGAGCTCATCTGTGTCTCGGGCTTGTCTCCTCCTGTCTTTGCTCTCTAACATGAGATTCTCTACGGTTTTATGTCGTGTAGAGAGATTTAGAGTTCCTCAAATTTTATTGTGGTAAACAGAGATATTTTTCCTGCAGAAATAAATGTAATTATGATATTTGCTGATGAGATTAATAATGTGTCCTAAACACTTCTCAGGTCACATGCCTATAAATAATAACAATAATAATAATAATTAAAATTATAAAAAAAATCTTGAAAAAAGATGTTAATGTTAATTTTAATATTTACGTTTTTTAGTGTTTAAGTTTTCATAATTTTCATGTGGTTTTGTTATTTTTATTACTTGAACAATATAGCTTTATTTTTATTTATGTTTTAGTAATTTCTTTTTTTTTTTTTTTTAAATAATTTTAGTACTTCAACTTCATTTCAGTTGGTTGCAGTTAGTTTTTCATTTAACATTCAGATTTTTTTATTTATTTTAAATTTCAATTTATTTATTTATTTATTTATTTATTTTACATAAAACATTAGTTCTGTTATTTTTAAGCAAAAGTTACAACTACTTAAAAATAATTTTCATTAACAGAAATGAAGCTGAAATAATAATAATAGATGGAAAAAATTTAAACTTGAAAGCTTGCCTCTGCAATTAACTAAAATATAAATTGGAGTACTAAAATGATTAAAATATAAGTGTTGTTATTGTAAGAAAAATAAATTAAAATAATTTTCATGACCTGAAATAAAACTTAATTAAAATTAAATTAAAATTCAATTTCATATTAGAAGAAAAACTTTAAAATCACAAAAACTTAAAGCTAAAATAAAGCTGAAATAAAATTAAAATATCAGATTATAAACTTTAAGGTTAAAAAACCTTACTAAACTAAAGTTAACTAAAGTTTAAATTGAAGTACCAAAATGATAAAAACTAAAACATCAATTTGATATTACAAAAAAATGTTAAAATCACAAAAAAAAAAACAAAAAAAAAAAAATTAAAATAAAGTTGAAATAAAATAAACATTTCAGATTAAAAACTTTAATCTTAAAAAAACCTTACTAAACTAAAGTTTAAATTGAAGTACTAAAATGACAAAAACTAAAACATTAATTTCATATTACAAAAAAAAAAAAACATTAAAATGACAAAAAAAAATTAAAATAAAGTTGAAATAAAATAAACATTTCAGATTAAAAACTTTAATCTTAAAAAAACCTTACTAAAGTTTAAATTGAAGTACTAAAATGACAAAAACTAAAACATTAATTTCATATTACAAAAAAAACCGTTAAAATGACAAAAAAAAATTAAAATAAAGTTGAAATAAAATAAACATTTCAGATTAAAAACTTTAATCTTAAAAAAACCTTACTAAACTAAAGTTTAAATTGAAGTACTAAAATGACAAAAACTAAAACATTAATTTCATATTACAAAAAAAAAAAAACATTAAAATGACAAAAAAAAATTAAAATAAAGTTGAAATAAAATAAACATTTCAGATTAAAAACTTTAATCTTAAAAAAACCTTACTAAAGTTTAAATTGAAGTACTAAAATGACAAAAACTAAAACATTAATTTCATATTACAAAAAAAACCGTTAAAATGACAAAAAAAAATTAAAATAAAGTTGAAATAAAATAAACATTTCAGATTAAAAACTTTAATCTTAAAAAACCTTACTAAACTAAAGTTAACTAAAGTTTAAAGTACTAAGTACTAAAATGACAAAAACTAAAACATTCCTGTTGTTATTGTTAGCAAAAACTATTAAAGCCATTTTCGTCATTTTTTAAAACTGACTAAAACTAAAAGATGACTGTTGTTTTTGTCAGATAAAACTAAATTGATTAAAATTGCTTTCATTAACTGAAATAAAGCCGAAATAAAGCCGAAATAAAGCTGCAACTAACTAAATTTTAAGTTGAAACTAAAATGACTAAAAATAAACTAAAATAAAGCTACACATAAATGTAAAAAATAATAATAAAATTTACAAATGCACATAGTAAAATGACTAAAATTTAGGTAAAATAAAAGCTAAATAAAATTTAACATATTAACAAATACTATAAAAGCACATAAATATGATCAAAATAACACTAAATAAATAGTTTGCATATAACAAACAAATAAATATTAAAAATCCTTACAACTTATAAATCTTTGCCCTAAAGTCCTGACTTTTCATAGATTCATTCTGTCATATAAACAGTTTTAGCTTTAGTCAACAGTAAAAACACACAGCAAATAAATAAATAAATAAATAAATAAATAAAGGAAAAAAGAAACAGAAAAAAGTCATATTCTTAAAACAGTTTGTTTAAATAAAGTAAATAGTCTCCCAAGGTTTTTTTCTTCTCTATTCTGTCACTGATGGAGTTTGTGCTCCTTCTCCTGCGGGTCACAGAGGTTCGGCGTTATTGATCGCGTGTGTCAGTGTGATTGATCGCTCTACGCCTCGGCTCTTCATTCATCTATTGTGAGCTGGACTCCTTAAAAGACACTGCTGTTTCTCCATTAGTCAACAGTCTGTCTTTGCCACCAAATCGAGTGTAAACAAGAGTTTAACGGAGTGTTTTAGGATGGTCGCGCTACACATGAGTTTCATCCGCTTTCATTCACATGCATGTGAACGCAGGAGATCGGGTTCACAAACAAACTCTTAAGGAAAGTGGATACTTTAATTGAATTGAACTGAATTGTAAATCAGAAGACTTTTTTTGTATTAAAAACAGGGTTATTATTGTTAACTAAAACCTTAAAAAAAAATCACTTGAAAATCACTTAAAATGAAATAGACATTACTGAAAAAATAAGAAAAAACATTTCTGATTTTCATGTGGTTGAAGTATTAAAATATTAGGTTATTGTTAGCAATAACTATTTATATCATTTTCATGAACTGAAATAAAACAATTAAATTTTAAATTAAATGTTATATTAGAAGAAAAACTTGAATCAAAAAAAACTTAAAAAACTAAAAAGTACTAAAATGACTAAAATTAAAACATTTAATGTCTATACTGTCAGCTAAAACTAAAACTATTCAAAATATTTTGTGTTTTTTATACATTTTTGATTTTCATGTGGTAGAAGTATTAAAATAAACTAAAATGGAAATAAAAATATTTTCTTAATTTTCTTTTTAATATTTTAAAATAAAAAAAAATTAAAAACTACATATAAAAAAAATAAGAATGTACAATTTGAAAGTTTAATGAGGTTAACTAAAACCAAAGCCATAAAAAAAAACGTAAAATAAATTTTTTTGACTGAACATAAATAAATAAAAAAATAAATACATACTTGTTTTATTTTAGCGAGTTGCCATTTTTCATATGCATTTAGTTTAACTTGATGTATGAAAATAAATAAATAAATAAAATAAAATAAAATAAATAACAACAATAATAAAATGTATTAAATTATTATTAATTATTTTTAAATTACAATAAAAAACAAACAAAATTTTTTTGTTCAATTTTTTTTTCAATTTTCAAAAAATATGTTTTTTATTATGTTATCAACTTTTCATTGTGTTTTACAAATAAAGAGTTTATTTATTTTTTTTTTTTTTCAATTTTTTCTTTTTTTTTTCAATTTTCAAAAAATATGTTTTATATTATGTTATCAACTTTTTATTGTGTTTTATTGTGTTAGCTGTATTTTTACTTAATCAAAATAATCCATCTGCAGTTTGGTTGAGATTAACTGGACTGCACAATGCAAAAACATGATGAAAATGGTTAAAAATGGAGGTATCTGTTTTTGCAAATGAACTCTTCAAATATTACTAAAATGTAAACAAATCACCAAAATTTCAACTGAAATTTAAAGGAAATAGAAAATCTCAGTATCTCAGAGATAACAACACTGATTCAAATTATGCAGATTCCTAAAACTAAATTGACTAAAATTACATTAGAATGAGGTTTTTAACAACAAATTAATTTTTAGAATAAATTATGTTATTATCCATTCAACATTTGGTGATGGAAAATGGCTATAGAAGAAAATGAGCTTTAAATAAGTCCTGTGTGTTAAAATCATCCGTGTTTATTAATAAAGTCTGTATGATAGTGTTCAGATGTCTTTCCCACCTATACACCCGCTCCATCTCTCCGCTTACATCAAACGAGTTTAATAAGCACTTACTCCAGCAGCACCAGTTATTTCCTCCTGCGCAAAACCCCCAACACCATCCTGCAACCGCATGTAATGCTGCTTCCTCTCACGGGGAGACATTAGGAGTGAAATGTAGTTGTGGAATGGAAAAATCACTTTTGGTCTCCTTGTCTGTACATGCAGTACAGAAGATATTCACATACAGGCTGTATTTGAGCTGCTAGAGCAGATGAATGTGGTTCAGTCCCAGCATGCCCTAAAATAGACCCCATTCATATGCTTTGTTTTCTTAGCTTTGTAAAAAAAAAAATACTAGTGAAAAATATGGATAATGCTAAACATTAACTGTTGCTGTTTGCTAAAGCTAAAACTATTAAAAATCATTCATTTAAATAAAAAAATTGTTATATGAAAAACTATAAAAACCTGAAAATTTCAGAAATTTCCTTTGCAACTAGCTAAAGTTTAAGCTGAAGTACTTCGTTTTGAAATACATTAGTTTTGATATTTTTAAGCAAAAGTTGGAATTATTAAAAATAATTTTTATTAACAGAAATTAAGCTGAAATAAAATAAACCATAAAACCTAAAAACTTAAACCTGAAAACTTGCCTTTGCAACTAACTAAAGAATAAGCTGAAGTATTAAAATGCTTAAAATATTAGTGTTGTTATTGTTAGGTAAAAAAAATAATAAATAAAAAAAAATAATAATAATAAATTATTTTTATTAACTGAAATAAAACTGAATTAAAATTAAATTAAATTTCATATTAGAAAAACCTTTTTTGTTTTTGTTAGCAAAAAGTATTAAAACCATTTTTGTTAATAGAAATAAAACTAAAAATATATATATATATATATATATATATATATATATATATATATATATATATATACTGTATATAAAGTGTATATACAGTATATATATAATGTATATAAAGTGAAATAAAATGAAATTAAAATAAAAAATAAAATAAAATAAAAATTAGATGGAAACTTTAAAACTTGCCTTAGAAACTAACTGCAGTTTAATGTTGAAGTACTGACTAAAACTAAAATATGACTTGTTCTTGTTAGATAAAACTAAAATTATTAAAATTGCTTTCATTAACTGAAAGTTGCAGCTAAATTCTAGCTTGAAACTAAAATGACTTAAAATAAAATAAAAAATGTACAAAAATAATAAGAATTACAAAAGCAAATAAAATTACTAAAATTAAAATGAAAGTCATAACTATAATAAAATCTACTTTAAAATATTAATAAATAAAATTAAATTTCATATTACAAAAAAACTAAAATCACAAAAAATTGAAAATAAAATAAAAATATAATTTAAAAAAAACATTGCAAATAACTAAAGTTTAAGCTGAAGTACTAAAATCACAGAAATTAAAACATTAATGTTGTTATTGTTAGCAAAAACTATTAAAACCATTTTCGCTAATAGAAATAAAGCTAAAATAAAATAATTTAATTTAAAGTAAAATAAAAATAATAAAATAAAATTAATAAAATAAAAAATACAATATAAAGTAAAATAAAATAAATAAAATAAAATATAAAGTAAAATAAAATATAAAATAAAATAAAATAAAATAAAATAAAAAAAATAAAAATATATTACATGGAAACTTTTAAGTTAAAAACTTGCCTTGGAAACTAACTGTAGTTTAAGTTGAAGCACTGACTAAAACTAAAAGATAACTTGTTCTTGTTAGATAAAACTAAAATGATTAAAACTGCTTTCATTAACTGAAATAAAGCTGCAACAAATTTTTAAGTTGAAGCTAAAATGACTAAAAATAAAATAAAATACAAAACAAAAAGGAAAAAAATATATATAAAAACTACAAAAGCACATAAAATTATAATAAATAAAAAATACAAAATAATAAAGCTAATTTAAAATATTAACAAATACTATAAAAGTACATAAATATGATCAAAATAACACTGTATGAAGAGTTTACGCTATATATCTCTGCCCTAAGGTCCTGACTTTCCATAGATTCATTCTGTCATATAAAACACAATGATATCAATCTTTCATTATCAGCAATATCTCACAAAGTTATTTGTGTGTTGATTCTCATTTTACTCTGTAATGCAACACACTAAATCTGTGTGCGGTTAATAATGCCTTGTTCAGTTTGTCCTGCATGTACAGTACACGTATATGAATACTATATTTGCATATCCTGTCCAGTAAGTGGACTCAGCACATTACTCGGTATATGTGCTCTTTAAATAGGACGGTGCGTGTGTCAACAGTATAAGGAGGAGTATTTTTAGTGCGTCACTCACAGAAAGCATCTCCTCTGGGGTTCAGCTCCTCGCCCTCCAGCTGGTTTCCTGTGTCGTCTTCCTCTTCCTCCTCCTCTTCCTCTTCTTCATCATAAAACTTCTCCTCCCCTGGAAACACAGGCGTCTTCTCTGGAGGGCCTACATAGACCTCGCCTTCGTAGTCGAAGGGTTGCAGGTGGTGTCGTGGCGATTCGGTCACAGCAGGCTCGGGGATGGTGTTGTCAAACTTGCCACCCAAAATACGAGTTTTGGAGGGGAAATCAGGAATAGCTGCAGGATACGATGCAATTAAATGCATGAGAAAACTGGAATGAAATCTTGCATACTGATGTCGAATGATGTTCTGAAGCCATTAAAAGTCAGAAATGCATATACAGTTGAGGTCAAAAGTTTACATACACCTTGCAATATGTGCAAAATGTTAATTATTTGACCAAAAATAAGAGGGATCGTACAAAATGCATGTTATTTTTTATTTAGTACTGACCTGAATAAGATATTGCACATAAAATATGTTTACATATAACTGAATTATAAAAATGACCTTGTTCAAAAGTTTACATACACTTGATTCTTAATACTGTGTTCTTAGTAAATGATCCACAGCTGTGTTTTGTTTTTGTTTTTTTTGTTTAGTGATAGTCGTTCATGAGTCCCTTGCTTGTCCTGAACAGTTAAACTGCCTGCTGTTTTTCAGGTTCTTCAGAAAAAACCATCAGGTTCCACAAATTCTTTAGTTTTTCAGCATTTCTGTGTATTTGAACCCTTTCCAGCAATAACTGTATGATTTTGAGATCCATCTTTTCACACTGAGGACAACTGAGGGACTCATATGCAACTATTACAGAAGGTTCAAACGCTCACTGATGCTGAAGAAGGAAAAACCATGCATTAAGAGCCGGGGGGTGAAAACTTTTGGAATTTGAAGATCAGGGTAAATGTAACTTATTATGTCTTCTGGTAGACATGCAAGTATCTTCTGTAGCTCCTGAAGGGCAATAGTAAATGAAAAAATATGATGTTTAGGCAAAATAAGAAAAAGATGTACACCTTCATTCTGTTTCAAAAGTTTTCACCCCCCAGCTCCTCATGCATGTTTTTTCCTTCTGGAGTATCAGTGAGTGTACCATAGTACCTCAGTGTGGAAAAAAATAGATCTCAAAATCATACAGTCATTGCTGGAAAGTGTTCAAATACACAAAAATGCTGGAAAACCATAGAATTTGTGGGACCTGAAGGATTTGTTTCTGAAGAACAGTTTGACTGTTTAGGACAATCAAGGGACTCATGAACAACTACTACTAAAACAAAAAAAACACAGCTGTGGATCATTCACGAACAACACAGTATTAAGACTCAAGGTCATTTTTATACATTCAGCTATTATTTTCTCTTGTGGACAATATGTAAATGTCTTTTATGTGAAATATCTTATTCAGGTCAGTATTAAATAAAAAAAAAAAGCATGCATTTCATATGATCCCTCTTATTTTGGTAAAATAATTAACATTTTGCAGATTCTGCAATGTGTGTGTAAACTTTTGACCTCAGCTGTATGGAGCCTGTTCATTTGATTCATGCAACTGCTGCATTAATGTGCTTTATATATGCCATAACTGCATGTTTGGATATGCATGAGCATTTTCCATGCAAAGTGCATCTGCTGTGGATGAAGCCATTGACAAAGGTCAATAATTCACGTGCATGGTAAAACTTTACATTAAGGTTCCAACTAAATGAGTTAACATTAGTGCATTATATAGTAACATTATATATAAGTCCAGACCTATGTTAACAAATGGGACTTTATTGTAAAGTGTTACCAGTTGCATTTGCAAAGCATTAAATAGATTGCAATAGCAGAAGTTTCCTTTATATGTGACCCTGGACCACAAAACCAGTCATAAGTAGCACAGGTATATTTGTAGCAATAGCCAAAAGTACACTGTATGGGTCAAAATCATTGATTTTTCTTTTATGCCAAAAATCATTAGGATATTAAGTAAAGATCATGCTCCATGAAGATATTTAGTAAAGTTCCTACCATAAATATATCAAAACCTAATTTATGATTAGTAACATGCACTGCTAAGAAATTCATTTGGACAACTTTAAAGGTGATTTTCACACTTTTCTTGATTTTTTTGCACCCTGAGATTCCAGATTTTCATAAATCAATGGAAAGCTTATTTATTCAGCTTTCAGATTATACATAAGTCTCAATTTCAAAAAATTTACTTATTATTGGTTTTGTGGTCACATATGCTGATGTTTGCAAGTCGTTTTGTATCAGAAAACAGTGTTTTCACAAATCATATGTTAAAGGATCAGAGCTTGGAGGAAACATCCTTCTGCACAATACAGCCATTAAATGTTTGCTCTGCATCGTTAGACTTTCTCACCGTTGAGAAATGCATGTGCATTTCTTTTCTCACCTTCCCAGGATCTGTGATAAAAAGGCTTGACTACAAAAACACAAAGGATTCGATTTAAATGAGTTAAATGCTGTTGCTCAGAGGTCAAATTTCAAGAGACTTATTGGGATCTCAGTTATGTCTAAAGGAATAGTTCATGTGAAAATGAAAAATCGCTAAAAATGTGCTCAGCCTCAGGTCATCCAAGATGTAGATGAGTTTGGGTTTTCATCAGATTTGGAGAAATGTGTCATTGCATCACTTGCTCACCAATGGATGTGAATGGGTGCCGTGAGAATGAGAGTCCAAACAGCTGATAAAAACATCACAATAATCCACAAGAAATCCACAACACTCCAGTCCGTCAGTTAACATCTTGAGAAGACAAAAGCTGCATGTTTGTAAGAAACAAATCTATCATTAAGACATTTTTAACTTTGAATCATTGTTTCCAGCTAAAATACGAGTTCGTAATCCAAAATAACACTTCCTCCAGTGAAAAAAAGACCATCTCCTGCTGTCTCTTGCATCAAAATCCAGCCACATGTTTGTTTAGAGCTGTTTTGGCTTGTAAACGGTGCTTGATCTGTGCAGATTTCTCTCCTGATTCAGACCAGACCGATTTTTCACTAGAGGAAGTGTTATTATGGTTTATGGACTTGTATTTTAGTTACAAATATCTTGATGGATTTATTTCATCTTTTGTCTTCTCAAGATGTTATCTGATGGACTGGAGTGGTGTGGATTACTTGTGGATTATTGTGAGGTTTTTATCAGCTGTTTGGACTCTCATTCTGACGGCACCCATTTACATCCATTGGTGAGCGAGTGATGGAATGCTATATTTCTACAAATCTGATGAAGAAACAAACTCATCCACATCTTGGACGGCCTGAGGGTGAACGCATTTTCAGCAAATTTTCATTTTTGGGTGTACTATTCCTTTAGGTCCTTCAAGGTTTCTGGTATGTGTGGACCCTCATTCATTTTAAAGAAATGCAGTTCTGGCGTCTAAGCAGATAAACAGCACGGAAGAATCGTTTCCTTTGGCCTTCACTTCAGTGTGTTCAGTACAAATGCAGATATTTACACAGGTGGGATTTCAATCGCAGATTTTCTCTGCCTGACACCTGTGAAATTCAGAAAGCTCTTTAAAGGAAACGCTTTAGAGCTGCTAATGTTTCCTACAGCATTTTCTTTCCTGTCATTTCACCCTTTTTTCAAGGCTAATTACAAACAGATATTGACACAAATGAGCTCAAAATGTAATTGCATATCCAAATGCAAAATATACAGTAGAAGTCAAGAGTTTGGAAACAACTATTTGCTCATAAGACTATTTTGCACATCTATCTCATTATTTTAGAGTTTTCATGAGGTGCATTGTTGCATTTTAGCTTTTTTAAGAATTTCACACATGTATTTTACATTTAGATTCTACAAAAATAATTTCAAGCATTGAAGAATTCAAGGTCTTTAACATCATGAGAAACATACATTTGGTCAGTATGTCCAAACTCATCATTGGTTACTGATTCATTGCTATCACAGGTTTGATTTGTTTCTCACCTGAACAATCAAATCCACTTCCACGGAAACCCTGTTTGCATTTACATTTGTAGGATCCATGAGTGTTGATGCATTCAGCGTGATGACTGCACTTATGTGTGTTGGAGACACATTCATTTATATCTGAAAACACAATGAGTTTTAGTGTTACATTTTAAATTATGAATCATTCTTATCGTTTCACATCTTTCTGTTGCATATGCAGTGCATATATCTTAGAGGTATGAAGCATAAGACTGAATGCACGTTGTTTCAGCACTCTTGATTCTGGAAGAAATTTAATAAGTGTCTCCAAGCATTTAAAAGATTTTTCATTAAGCAGTTCTGATCCATGAACCAAAGAAGGTAGCACCAGATGTATTACAATATTTCATGTTATTTAAAGCAAACCTGTATTTGAAAATTAAAAAAAAAAAAAAAAAGGACAAACAATGTTTAGTTACTGTATGAGGAATTAAACTCCTCATCCCATGATGCACTGTAACAATAAAATCAAAAAAGCTAAAACAATGTTTCTACACTGTAAAAAAAAAAAAAAAAAAAAAAAAACACAATTTGTTGAATCAGCTTCAAATAATTTGTTACCCTGCTGCCTTAAAATGTTAAGTTCAGTCAACTCAAATAAGTTTAGTCAACTTGAAATGTTAAGTTGTACTAAGTGACAACTTAGATACTTCAGAGTTCATACACTTTTAAAAAATTGACTGATTGAAACAATTTCCACTCGCAAATTGTGAGTAATTTTTAAAAAGTAATTACAAAGAAATTTTGAAGTATTTTCTTTCAAAACATACAGTAAAGTTTTACTTTCAGAACATGACTGCTGCACTCTATTATTTAGTCAATAAAAACTGCAAGTTACAATGTTTTTTTTCTTACCAACGCAGTCGTATTTTCCATTGACGTATTTGAGATCGTAACCCGTCTGACACTTGCAGTAGTAGCTTCCAAAAGTGTTGGTGCACTGACGGTTGAACGGACACTGGTTTTTCCCAGTTGCACATTCATCAATGTCTGAAGAGGAAAATGAAGGAAACAGAGCTGATTGGGCATCTTTAATAATCAAAAAAAAATATATATATATACACTACCGTTCAAAAGTTTGGGGTCAGTACATTTTTATTGTTTCTTTTTTTTTTTTAAGAAATTAATACTTTTATTCACCAAGGATGTATTAAGTTAATAATTAAAAGTTTATTAAAAGTTAATAATAAATAATTTACATTGTTATAAAATATTTATATTTTGAATAAACACTGTGCTTTTTAAACTTGTTATTCATGAAAGAATCCTAAAAAAAAAATTACAGGTTCCAAAAAATATTTGGCAGCACAACTGTTGATATTATCCAACATTGATCATTCTAATAATAAATCCGCATATTAGAATGATTTCTGAAGGATCATGTGACACTTAAGACTGGAGTAACAGCTGATAAAAATTCAGCTTTTCATCACAGGAATAAATTCTATTTTAAAGTATGTTAAAATAAAAAACATTATATATATACAATTTTTTATTTATTTTTTTTTAAATGAAATCAAATTATAAAATTTCAGAGCGCTCCAAAAATCAGCTTCATTTTATTTAAACACAATTATGACTATTTTTCGCTTTCGATTTTACAAGTGACAAGTTTTCATGAAATTTACCCATTCTGATTCAGATATCAGAGAAAAAGGGCATTTTTCAGTTTAATCAGAGGCCAAGTTATTATTGGCATGATAAAGAAAACCCACAGAGCGAATCCAGACATGAAAACTGACTTGCACTGAACTGCTCCATCACTCTCATCAGTGAGAGCATTTACTAGCTTCATTTGAAGAGTGTATGTCATTGAACTGTTCTCACCCACACAGGTCTTTCCATCAGATCCCAGCTGCAGGCCAGGAGACGGGCAGAGACAGCGGACCTCACCCTGCACCTCCTCACAGCCGTACTGACAGTGAGCCAGAGAACACGTCCTCGAATCTGCAGGACAGAGTCAAACACATCCACAGACCTTCACTTCAACACAAGACAAACTCAGATTTAAAGGATTAGTTCATTTCCAGAACAAAGATTTACAGATAATTTACTCACCCCCTTGTCATCCAAGATGTTCATGTCTTTGTTTCTTCAGTTGTAAAGAAATTTTGTTTTTTGAAGAACACATTTTAGGATTTTTGTTCATATAGTGGACTTCTATGGTGTCCGTGAGTTTGAACTTCCAAAATGCAATTTAAATGCAGCTTCAAAGGGCTCTAAACAATCCCAGCCGAGGAAGAAGGGTCTTATCTAACAAAACGATTGGTTATTTTCTAAAAAATTTTCTTCAAAATTGTCCTACATCACTGCAGAAGTACTGACCCAGTGTTTACAAAGTGAACGTGCAAAGAAGATCAACGGTAAAACAGCGATGTACAATTTTGAAGTTGGAGGAGAAAATGAGATGGGAGTTTTTCGACATACCCTAACTGTATTGATTCAGACTATACAGAGTTTAAGCAGAGCTAGACAAGACAAGCATTTGAGAGTAAAATTTTCATTTTTTTTTTTTTTTTTTTTTACAAAATGACCCTTCTTCCTCAGTTGAAATTATTTAGAGGCCTTTGAAGCTGCATTTAAACTGCATTTTGGAAGTTCAAACTCGCAAAGTCCACCATAGAAGTCCACTATACTGTAAGGACAAAAAATCCTGAAATGTTTTCCTCCAAAAAACAATTTCTTTATGACTGAAGAAAGAAAGGCATGAGCCTCTTGGATGAGAAAGGGGTGAGTACATTATCTGTACATTTTTGTTCTGGAAGTGAACTAATCCTTTAAAGGTTGCCTGAATCAACTAATATCAAAAAGTTGACATTGGCCTACATACAATATCACCAAGTAACAATTCAGGCCATTTAGTATGGGCAACTAAACAGCAAAAACTCAAAGTCTGCTGAACATGCTCAGTTTGATATCCTCAGATTCGGCATGACACTAATATAACAATTTTCTGACCAACTGTTCAAAGCAAAAATATATGCAATAAGAGCCATTTTTCATATCTCATGATCAATAGGTGGCGCTGTTCCCAAATTTGGCATGGACCCTCAGTTCATGGTGTTAATAAAGCGTACCAAGTGTCATTTCAATTGATCAAAGTTTGGCCGAGATATAGCCTCTGAACCAACTTCGGGTCAACTTCGTTCAAGGAGAAGTCCACTTCTACAACAAAAATTTACAGATAATGTACTCACCCCTTGTCATCCAAGATGTTCATGTCTTTCTTTCTTTAGTCGTAAAGAAATTATGTTTTTTGAGGAAAACATTTCAGCATTTTTCTCCATATAATGGACTGATATGGTGCCCCGATTTTGAACTTCGAAAATGCAGTTTAAATGCAGCTTCAAACGATCCCAAATGCGGTTGTAAACGATCCCAGCCAAGGAAGAAGGGTCTTATCTAGCAATACGATCAGTTATTTTCCTAAAAAGAATACACCTTTATAATGTCAAACGCTCATCTTGTCTTACTCTGCCTGAACTCTGTTTTTTTTCTCATGTTCGCCCTAAACTTCAAAATCGTCCTATATCGCCGTTTTTGTTAAGGGTGTTTGATGATCTTTGCATGTTCACTTTGCAAAGACTGGGTCTGTAGGATGATTTTGAAAGGATTTTTGAAGTTGAGGGAGAAAATATGAGTTTTTCGACATACCCTAACTGTCTTGAGTCAGAATACACAGAGTTCAGGGAGAGCAAGACAAGACGAGCGTTTGAGATTATAAAGTATTTACATTGTATTTTTTTTTTAATGAAAATAACTGACCATTTTACTAGATAAGACCCTTCTTCCTCGGCTGGGATCATTTACAATCGCATTTGGGATCGTTTGAAGCCGCATTTAAACTGCATTTTGGAAGTTCAAACTCGGGGCACCATATCAGTCCATTATATGGAGAAAAATGCTGAAATGTTTTCCTCAAAGAATTTCTTTACGACTGAAGAAAGGAAGACATGAACATCTTGAAGGTATCTTTACACAGCCGATTTAAGGCTGCTCTAAAGCGGGTCTGTGTCGGCTCAGAATTCAGTGTAAAGAGGAAATACCGCATTAAAGCAGACCTAAAATATGCCGGGTCTGACCCGCCTCAGTCCCTAGTATCAAAGGCGACGCAATGCTGTTTTGATTCACTGTAAATGAAACGGGAAACAGTCATGATGAGAGCCAATCATAATTTCATTTTCAATTCATTTTTTCATTTAATTTATATTATCTCATTATTTTAGTGGGTAGAATAAGTACGTTGTGGGTAAATGAATTTCAATTTAAGCCCCATATCCTCACGAGTCGCGACTCATGATTCTCAGCTTGTCTTGATAGAGAGGACTCTCTTTGAATTATTTTCCCGCTTTTGCAAGTGAACTGTTTGGTTACATCAGAAACAAGTTTCTCAGTCATGAGGAAAGTAGGAAACCTGCTCTGAACTTCAATGGCACATATCCCCAATTTCCCTCTTTTCACTCGCGTTCCTTCACTTTTATATAACTAATGCGCAGTGCACATTTTACTTTCACTTTTAAATTCGCGGCATTCCGCGTCAATTGCTTGAATCCAATTCAAGCAACAACAAAATACAACGTTAAACTCACTTAGCCTATAAATTAATCATGGAACTTTTATTAACAAAACGAATACAAATAGCTTACACCATGCTATATGCCTAATATAAAATAACAAACGACTTAGGCTAGGCCTACATAAAAGGAACCAAATAAATATAAGAAACGTAGAACGTTTTTTAGCAAAACGAATAAGAAATAAATTACACAAACTAAAAATCAGCAAACACCGTAGAACCAAATAAATAAGAAACGGATGTTTAAAAAAGAAAAAAAAAAAAAAAAAACTTTGAAGTAGCCATAGATAACGGCAAAAGTCAACAGGATTTTTAAAATAAAAAACATTGCCAAACTTTCACCATCGTCTTCTCTGTCGTCTTGTCTGAAGCTAACATTGTGACAAACCGTCCAACGCAGATACACTGTAGCATGCGCAGGAAATTTACATTTATTTCCGTTACATTTTAAAATGTGTGTTTTTATTTATTTTGTGTTTTATATTATTTGTTCTTTTTATATTCGTTATTTAATTTTTATAGCATTTGTTTTTGATAAAACTAATTTTAAAATTGTAGTTATTTTAAAAGATGCATGTTTCCCACTATTTTAATTCTTGTGTAAATGCATTCATGCCGCTTCAGAACAGCATTAAACGGCCTGTGTAAATGCACATTTTTCGTGGTTTTATGCCGCTTCAGATTCGGTTTCTGTGCCGCCTTTGCTGTGTTAAGATGCCATTGGATGACAAGGGGTGAGTACATTATCTGTAAATTTTTGTTCTGGAAGTGAACTTTAACTTTGCGACATCATAACTTTTGAATAAAGATGTATTTAAAAAATCTGTTCATTTCTGTACAGCTCAGTTAAAGATCATCTTAGCCAATTTTGGAAGAATTTGGCGCTACTGTAATGGGTGCGTTTGCATTTGAAACATCTGTGTCGACTTATAAGCACATGCAATTTGTCTGTTTATGTTTTTAAGTCACTGTTAGGTTGACTGGTCAAATTTCTTCAGTTTTATGGAATAAATTTTATATGCTTCATGTTTTAATTAGTGGATTTACATCAGATTTACATCAATAATGTGCAATTTGAATAGCCATTTAGCTTCAAAATGAAAGCTTACTGAATTTGGATCCAGAAGCACAAGAGCTTACTCTATTATATCCATATTTAAATATATATAGAAGCACACTCACTTGCACAGGAGCCATCTGGCATCAGCATGTATCCGTTTAAACAGTAGCACATATAGCTACCAAATGTGTTCATACAGCGATGTTCACAGGGTCGAGGCTTTAAACCGCACTCATTCAGATCTGAGCCAGCAGAAAGAAAGAAACAGGCCAGTCAAAGGCTATGAACAAAGTATCATATGGGAATCACTTTTTCTGATGATATTTCTATCTGTGTGTTTTCTATCATCTTAAATAATCTTAATTAAATTAACTTAAATAAAATAAAAAATAATAATAAAACTATTAAATAATAAAACTTTTTTAAAAACGTAGTTGTAGTAATAAAACAACTGAAACTAAATAAATTAACAAAAATTTAAAAATACAAATTATAATGATATAATAAAAACAAAAATAATATATAAAATAAAACCAAAATAAAAAAAATAATAATGAAAAAATAAATATTAAATTAATCTCAAAATATAAACAAAAACCACTAAAATACCACTTTCACAAACCTTGACTACACGTCTTTCCGGTGTATCCGGGGAAGCACTTGCATTTGTTGGGGCCGACGCACTCGCCGTGTTTGCAGCCCAGGTCACACTGAGCTGGTAAAACATTCAACAGTAGAGATATATTAGTAAAGGAAACAGCGCAGGTCAAATCCGTTCACGAAACCACACGTCTGGAAACCAAAGCCAACTTCTGTTCTCCCAGGTTTCCTCTCATAGTTCAGTGTGGTTTAAAAGCACCAAACCACAGAAAGAATGAGCATATCAGATGAGTTTGTGGATGGAATATTTAGCCAGTGTTTCCATGTCTTGAATGACTAGCAAATTGCAGTATAGACACTTATATGATGATGTTTTAGTGCCACATTTAAAAAAAAAAAAAAGAATACAGTCACAGCATTGTGAGATTTAAGTCATAAATATTTTGAGATTAAAGTCAAAAGTCTCAAATATATTATGACTTTATTCTCATATTGCTACAACTTTATTCTCTAAACATTTAGACTTTATTCACATAATCTTAGATTATTTTTATTTTATATTATTTTGTGCAAAACACAAAATTTATTCTTAAAATATTACAACTTAATTTTGTTTTATGTCTTTTGTTCTGGTAATTTTGACATTATCATCACAATATTACGACTTTAATCTCACAATACTATGACTTTATTCTTAGAATATTTACTTTATTTTCACTATTGCAATTTAATAATCGTATAAAGACTTTATTCTCATATTGTTACAGCTTTATTCTAGTATTTATTATTTTATTTTCAAAATATTACAAGCTTAATTTCACAATGCAAGGACTTTATTTTCACACTTTTGGCTTTATTCTAGTGCTGTCAAATGATTAACTGCAATTAATCACATCCAAAATAAAAGTTTTTGTTTACACAATATGTGTGTGTGCTTATGTATTTATAAATATACACAAAGTATATATATTAAAAATATTTATATCTATTTACATGTATATATTTATATTCATATACTACATAACATGTGCGCATGTGTGCATATTTATATATACATAATAAATTTACATAGCACACACACATACTATATTATGTAAACAAACACTTTTATTTTGGATGTAATTAATCACGATTCATCGTGATTAATCGGTTGACAGCACTACTGTATTCTCAAAATATTACAAATTTAACCTTGTTTAAGACTTCTAGTATTTCTAGGACCTTATTCCCAAAATACTAGTGCAAATAACAAGTACAAGACTTTTTTTCTCATATTGCTACAATTTTATTCTTGCAATTTTGACTTTATTATCAAAATATTTCAACTTTAATCTCAATGCTACCACTTTATTTTGCAATTTAAAATAAATCTTAAATTATTCCAAATAAAATTTTACATAAGACTTTATTCTTGTAATTTTGACTGTATTACCAACATATTACGACTTTAATCTCACAGTGCTATGACTTTATCCTCAAAATATTACAAGTTTAATCTCATATAGGACTTTATTTTCATATTGCTGACTTTATACTCATAATTTTGATTTATATATTAAATATTGTGACTTTAATCTTGTAATATTTGATTATTTTGTACTTTTTTTTTTTTTTTTTTTTTTTTTGCATGGCACTAAAACACCATTGTGCACTTTTGTTACTAAATAAAAATAAATCACATGGTAGAATTGTTCATTTCTCCTCATTTACCTTCACAGTGTCCTTTGCTGTTTTTCTTCCATCCGTAGCAACACTCCAGTCTGCTGCCATATCGACAAACGCCTGCCAAACTCCTCGTTGGGATCTGGCGCTTTTGCCTTTCCAGAAAACATCAGAAACATGTCAGTTTCACACAAAGATGGGAGGATTTCTAAACATGCATTTAGATAATCCAAATATCACAAAAATATGAAAGCAAAATACTTATCTTTCATTAATATAAAAACATAATAGTAAAAAGACCAACCACTTTTTATTTTGTTTTTGTGCATCATTTAGGATCAGATTTACCTGAATTAGATCACATTACTGAAAAAAAAAGATGTTTTTGAAGTTGTAAATAAAATTTCTACTTCAAAGTTTCACATTTATTTCAATGTTACTTGCATTTCCTACTTGTATAATTCACTCTAAAAAAATAAAATAAAATCTGTAAAAATAAGGCACAATATACTGTATAATTTGAAGGAATCCGTATTTATTTTTACAGGCATTTTACCAGTATTTTGAATTTCACACTTTCTTGCATTGTGTTTTAGAGTTAACAGAAATGTCTGTAAAATTAATGGATAATGTTGCGTGTAATGAGCTGCCAGTACTTTTTCTGTTATTTTATGGATTTATTTTTTAAAGTGTTGTTTGTAAATTTTACTAGCAATCCCTAGTGAAAAATAAATATACTAAAATGTATTTAAAATACATTTATTTCATGCTAAGTATACTACAAATACATTTATGTATTATGCACTTAATAAAAATGCCTTGCAATTGTACTTTCAGTATACTAAACTGGTATATTTAAAGTTTGCTAAATTGGAAAAACTAATTTTGTACTTAATGCACTTGAATTGTGCTGCAGTAGTTCTGAAGTCCAACTAAAGATATACTTAAGTATATTTGATTGTGCTATTATTGGAACTACTGCAAGTATACTTTAGGTACACTTCAAATATTTTGCATTTAAATCATCATACAATCATCATTAATAGTGACATTAAAACATATTTAAGCTCTATATGTGCATTGTGCATAAGCAGTACTCCAAATAAAGTTTACAATTTCAATGCATTTTAAATCTATTACTTTTTTATTAGGGATTTTTGAGTGAAAATTGTTTCTATACCCTTTTTTCCAGTATACAGGTTGCCATGACTAGTTTATTGCTGGACGCATTAGGTTGTCAGAAGATCACAGCTTGTTTCAGGTTAAAATGAGCCTTAATTTGAAGGTAAACGTCTCTCTTTGGTGACCTGTGACCCTCCAGGACTAATTGCAGCTGTAAAAGCAGCAGAAATGTATAAACACACATGAAGATCCAGTGGGGATTTGAACAGACAGGATGTAGGAACCTCTGCGTTTACGGCTCTTTAAGTGTTTAACAGATGCCTCTTACAGGAACCTCTAAAATCTCCTTGACCACATTTCTGCTATAATTAAACCTTGCACTATTCACAGCAATCACACCTCAGCAGATGGATCAGGAGCATGTTTACACTGATAGTAACTTCAACAGGTTTTTATAGGCCTTTCATATTTCTGGAGGTTTTGGCTTTGAAGTATTTCTGCAGAAAAGATTTAAATTTTAAATTTCAGCTTTTACGTCTTTTTTCAAACCAATTACATTTTTAAAGGTCTGATTATAATATGAGATTCTTGGCACTTAATAGGAACAATAAAATTGCAGCAGTGCAAAATGCATCAAATAAACACGATGAACATTTATGAATGCACGAATCAGTCTTAGTTATTATACTGAGAAGTTTTACACACAACATTGTTTAAATATATCACACATTATATATACATATATATTTAATGCTCATTTGCATAAGGTTAAAAAAATATGCATTGTTGTATAAAACATATCTACTAATATTCAAAAGGTTAAAAAGACAATTAATATTTAGTAATATCATAATTTTAAATGCGCTGACATTATCAGTTAAGAACAAAACTTGAACTGAATTAATCTGAAAAACGGAAATTAAGTTTGTTTCATAATTGATGAATTTTACACTGCAAAAATGATTTTCTTCCTTAGTTTTTTTTACTTGTTTTCTAGTAAAAAATGTTTTTTTTTTTTTTAAATTTCTTGAATCAAGATGCTTTTACTTGACAAGTAAAATGACTTTAAATATTCTGCCTTGTTTTCGTAAAAAAAAAAAAATAAAAAAAAAAATAAATAAATTTGTTTGTTTTGCTTAAACCAAGAAAAAAAATATCTTCCAATGGGGTAAGAAAAATTATATTGATATTTTTCTTACCCCATTGGCAGATTTTTTTTTTAATTAATACATTTATTTATTTATTTATTTATTATTTGCTTGTTTTAAGCAAAAACTAACAACATTTTTATTTTTTTTATTAATTAATTAATTTATTTATTTTTCAGAAAAAAGACAGAATATCTTAAGTCATTTTACTCAAGTAAATGCATCTTAATTCAAGAATTTTTAGATATTTATACTAGAAAACGACAAAAATACTAAGCAAGGATTCATTTTTTGCAGTGTATTTATTGAACTGAACTGAATTGATCTGGATAACAACACTATTGTCTTCTATAGAGCTGCTTTACAGCTGAAATTGAATTTTGTTTTATAACACATTGATTTTACAACAGTATCACTGTCATTTTCCTGTTTGTTACTGTGAAGCTGCTCTGAAACAATCTGTATAAAGCGCTGTTAGCTTACAGACCTCATGAATTCACAATTTGTGGCTTTGAGTTGATCTGTTATCTTTGAAATCATCTATATGCAAATGTGCTACTAAAATGAAAACAGTAATTAGTGATCGGCTGACCAATATTAGTTGACGACTATAATTGTCTCTTCCTTGACCAAAAAACAAAACAAAAAAATAATATTGATGGCTCATCATGCACTATACAAATTTTGGTCCAATCAGATGCCCTCTAGAATATGAAGCCCCTCCCCCTAATTAATCTGCCTAGCAACAGTCAACTAAAGCCTATGGCAATATATATGATATTTCCTGTTGAAATAGTAACTGGGGTTGGTAGTATATGTCAAAACTGCTTTCATCGAGTGATCAACGTCCTCTCTCTGGTTCCAGATGTTTGTAATTCTGCGTGCTTCTCATGTTGGTCTCTAAATTTGGAGCGGGCTCCAGAGGGACGGAGTGAATCGGTGAACCGACGGAAATAAACTCTGTACAGCAGCAAATGGGAGCCATTCGTGTGAACAGGTGGCCGACGCTCATTACGGCCAAAATTAGCAGCTCATCATTGGCAGATCAGCACCGACAGCTTCACAAACCAACACAACAACAGCCATTTACGTAAATACTGCAGAAATATTTTCAGTCGGTTCAGGTTTGTTCATCACTTAAAGTTACTTTTGTATTTGATTTGATTTCATAATTAACAGCCATTCAAGTTAAAATGTATTTAGGTTTCTTGAAATTAACTGATTCAACTTAAGTAAAATAAAGGCACATCACACTGCAAAAAAATAAATAAAATAAAATAAAATAAAATAAATAGAATTCTGTAAGTAAGTAAAATTGCAGCAATATGTATATAGGCACAACTTTTGATTTTAATAATGCAAATTTGAAATGAATACTGATAAAAAAAATATAATAAATGCTTTAGTAATAATAAAAGTATTTGCAATTGTTAAATTATGTTAACTAATGTAGACCTTATTGTACAGTGTATTTTCGTGTCGTGCCTTGTCTTTCAAAAAAATAAAATAAAATAAAAAAAAAAATCCATGCATTAAGATATGTTTACTTTAGGAGCAAAAAGATTTCAAATATTAGGTCTTGTTTTTTGAAAAAATGCACCAAATTTATGTGAGTTTTTGCTTAAAACATTAAACATTTGGCTATGAAATATAATACATAATTTTTGTTTTATTTAAATTCATTTTTCTTAGCACATTAACAGATTGTTTTTTTTTTTTTTTTTAAAAAAAAACACTTAAACGTTTTTTTTTTTTTTTTTTTCAGAAAAAGTTTTCATTTTTGTATTTATTTATTCTTAATTATTATTATTTTAATATTTTATTCATTATATATATATATATATATATATATATATATATATATATATATATATATATATATATATATATTTTTTTTTTTTTTTTTTTTTTTTTTTTTAATTATATATTCATAATATATATTATTTATTTATTTATTTATTTTTATTTTTTTGCAGTTTATGCATTTAATATGGCTACAAACGCAGTGAAAAAAGTTGCATTGGTTGCATTTTTTAATCAAAACGTTTTTGCACATGAATTACTAAATTTAACTTATGATTTAATTAAATGAACAACAATATAATTCTCAGATGTTTCTCCTGAGAAAAGATTTAAATAATCTCACATGCATCTTCTCTGGAGCTGCAAAAAAGATCTCAACAATGTCTCAAACTAAAGTTTGCAATCAAAAGTCAGAGATCTCAATATGAGCATTAACATTGCTTAAGTTTTCACCACAGCAGAGGCGGTTTTAAGCAGGAGAAGGTCACTTACCTGTAATCTGCAGATCCTGAAGAGAAATAAAGCAGGAATGACAGAGCGCTGATCCACGTCAAATGTTTCATGTTTTAAAACAATCCTCTTTATTTCTGTGCCGTCCTTTTCTCTTCTGTTTGTGTTTCCTAGTTTGGTTGCAGCATAAAGTCTGCAGCGTCTCTCCTCTGGTCTCGTGAGTGTCTCTCTCTCGTCTCGCTGAAATTCCAGATGTCATTGCGTTGAGTGACAGAAGGGCTGGAAGTCTTTTGTGGGGGTGTTTCAGACGTCTTCTCTCTGAAACTCAATCTGTGACGTCTAGATTGATGGAGGCGCGTCAAACATCTCAATTCACACTGCAGGACAAAGAAAACCTGGTTTAAGAGAAATTCAGAATTAAAGAATACACTTTGATCATGAATGTGAATGAGAATTGAACTAACCAAAACATACAGGAAGTTTATTTAATTGCAATTAAAAGCAGCAAAGCATTTTCTTGCAACAGTTTCATAAGTTTTAACAAAATTATTAATTTTGACTAATTACACCTGTTTAAAAATTGTCATTTTTGTAGTAACAGTGTTATATCATTGAAGATTTTGTTAATATCTTTTGTTAATAATTCTTTTTATAAATATTTTCTGTTTTCACTTTATTAGTTTATTAGTTATAGTTTTCGTAACTTTGTTGTGTTTTTGTCATTTTTATTTATTTATTTATTTTTATTTTTTTATTTTTTTTGTCTAGATGGTTTCTATTAATTTTTATTTATTAGTTTAGTTTATTTAGTTTTAGTTTTTTCTGTTCTTGCTTTAAATTAAGTTAAAGTTTTAGGAATGTTGTTTTTGAATGTTGTGTATTTTCCTTGTGTATTTTAGTAGCTTTTTTTAAGTCTATGTTTTTGTTTGTTTGTTTGTTTGTTTTTATTACATTTTTATTTATTAGTTTAGTTTTCTATTTGCATGGTCATTTTAATTTAAGTTGTAGCCTATTGTTTTTATTAGTTGTAGCTAGTTTCTTTTTTCCACTTTAATTTTAGCTATAGTTTTTATATATATTATATATATATATATATATATATATATATATATATATTGGTTTTATTAATTTTTATTTATTAGTTTAGTTTAGTTTCCTATTTGCATTGTAATTTTAATTAAAGATGTAGCTTTATTCATGTTTTAAAATATGTAGTTGTTTTTTTTCACTTTAATTTTAGTTATAGTTTTAGGAATTTCATTTGGTATTTTTGTCATTTTTAAAAGTTTGTTTCTATGTCTATATTGGTTTTATAAATTTATCAGTTTTTGTTTATTCAGTTGTAGTTTTTTTCTGTTTTCACTTTAATTTTAGCTCAAGTTTTATAAATGTTGTAGTGTATTTTCTTTTTTAGTATTTTTAAGTAGCTTTATTCATTGTTTAAAAATATGCCTATAATTTTTTTTTTTCACTTTAATTTTAGTTCTAGTTTTAGTTATAGGATTTTTTGTCATTTTCTAAATGTTTATGTCTATATTGGCTTTATTATTTTTATTTATTAGTTTATTTAGTTTTAGTTTTTTCTGTTCTCACTTTAATTTTCAGTAAAGTTTTAAGAATGTTGTTGTACATTTTCATTATTTTTAGTAGTTTTTTTTTTTTTAATTAAAGTCATAGCTTTATTAATTTTTTTTCAAAATATGCCTGTAGTTTTTATTAGTTGTAGTTATTTATTTTTTAATATAATTTTATTATTATTATTGTTATTTGCTTTAATTTTAGTTACAGTTTAAGGAATTTTGTTGTGTTTTTTTATCATTTTTAAAAATTTGTTTCTATGTCTATACTGGTTTTTATTCATTTTTATTTATTAGTTTTTGATTATTTAGTTTTAGTTTTTTTTTTGTTTTCACTTTAATTATAGTTAAAGTTTTAAGAATGTTGTTGTGTATTTTAATCCTTTTTAGAAGGTTTTTTTATGTGTCTATAGTTTTTATTATTTTTATTTATTAATTTTAGTTTATTTAATTTTAATTTTATGTTTATAACGTTTATCTCTCTCTCTCTCTTAATGTTTTTTTTTATATATGCCTATAGTTTTTTATTAGTTGTAGTAATGTTTTTTCCTTTTTCACTTTAATTTTAGTTATAGTTTAGGAATTTTGTTGTGTTTTTGTCATTTTTAAAAGTTTGTTTATATGTTTATATTGGTTTTATTAATTTTTATTTACTAGTTTTAGATTATTTAGTTTTAGTTTTTTCTGTTCTCACTTTAATTTTAGTTTATGTTTTAGGAATGTGTATTTTCATAATTTTTAGTAGTTTTTTTTATAGTTTTTATTAATTTTTATTTATTCGTTTTAGTTTATTTAATTTTAATTTTATGTTTATAATGTTTATCTGATCTGTTGAAGCTGAATGTGTCATCACTATCTGCTCTGATGTGTGACTGTGAATTTCTCTCTCTATAGTGGAGCTGAACTGTGTTTGGGCTTGTCGTGAGCAGCTGGAACGCTCTTTGAAGTGCTTCACATGATTATTAACTCTCAAGCCTGCCAAGTCATTCAAGAAAAGACAATATCCATCATTACAACAATTTTATGCTTCTACAGCCCTGCATCTCCATGTGAAGATGACAAACATCTGGTCAGGCCCAACAGAGCTCTGACCCTGAGGAGAAGCTCACTAATGCAAGAAACAATTATACAAGTACACAAACAGCCAACAGATGACAAGTGTGTGTCCTGCTGTACATACTTACAGTCCATGTGTTCTTGTGTTCCTGCAGCAGGAACAAACGTCAGGCCTCAAGGGGGCGACAGAGTTTCCTGCAAATTAAACCAAATGAGCATGCTGACTTTTGCATTTTTAATCAGTGATCTCTTACAGTGTGATCATGTGTTTTTTAGGCATGTTTTGCTATCGTGAAAGTAAAACACCTTTCATAAAAGACCTTTAACCATGCATATCCAGTCGACTTCTATTGTGGTAAAAATCAATTACTCATATTTTGTTTAAAAAAAGATTAACTTTGCAAAATTGACACTGTTATCGAACTGAATTCAATCAACATTGAACTAAATTGTGCTCAATAATGACACCAATGTCATTTGTAGACCTGGGTCATTATTGCTAAATAAAACTGAAACCATAAAAAAAACACCTTTTCACTTGAAGAAAAAAAAAAAAAAAACTTTAACTGAACTAAAATTAAACAAAAATAAACAAAAACAAAACATAATATGTAAATATAAACAAATAAATAAATATAAATATAAGCATTTTTTCTTTTTCTGGATGTACTAAAATAATTAAAACTAAAACTGAAATTAAAAAAAAAAAAATGATTACAAATATACAGTTGATGTCAAAAGTTACACCCCCTTTTAGAATCTGCTAAATGTTAATTATTTTACCAAAATAAGAAGGATCATACAAAATGCATGTTATTGTTTATTTAGTACTGACCTAAATAAGTTATTTCAGATAAAAGATGTCTGCATATATAGTCCACAAGAGAACATAATAGTTAAACTTATAAAAATGAACCCGTTCAAATGTTTACATCCTCTTGATTTTGATAAAATAATTAACATTTGCAGATTCTGAAAGGGGGATGTAAACTTTTGACCTCAACTGTATAGACATGTTAAAAGACCACTAAAATAAATCACAATTAATTGAAAACACTATAAAAAAATAAATTAATAATAATAATAATAATAAACAACAACAATAATAAAATTTTAACTAAAATTAAAGTGAACGAAAAATAAAATAAAAATAAACCTAAATAATAAATAATAAATAAATAAATAAATAAATAAATAAATAAATAAATAAATAAATAAATAACTTATTGTATTTCATCCAGGTCTAATAAATTAATTAATTAATTAATAAACAAACAAACAAATAAATAAATAAATAAATAAATGCATTTCACCATGTTCAAACAAATACATAAACAAACAAATAAATAAATACATAAATAAATCAATCTAAAACTGTAATAAAAAACTTATAATCTATATACAAATTTTCAAAAATAAAACAAAACTAATAAAATTAATTTTAAAAACAATTAAAAAACAAAAAAGTGATGAATTTTGTCACATTAACACTATTATTTTTCTTTTTATTACCGTGAAGCTGTTTTGAAATCTGTATGGTAGGGCTGCACAATTAATCGAATTTCTAATCATGATTACAATTACAGATGCCGCAATTATGTAATTGTTCAAAGGCACAATTACAAAACAAACAAACAAACAAACAAACAAAACACTTACATTATTCTGCTTGCTTAAAATGTGGGGGTGGGTGTGTTTTTCCTCCAGGTTATTTTAAGTTTTTTTTTTTTTTTTTCCTAGTTTAAATTTTTAAATTTTGACTTTTTTTATATTTAAAAAAAAAGAAACTATATATAAAAAAGTGGCATGCAGCGCTTCAAACAATGGTAAAGCTATTCAAACCATGATTAAATGTATATTGTGATCATTGAAATTAATAATCACAATTTCAAGTTCAAGGGAATAATCAATAATTATTCCGTTTCTGAATAATCGTGCAGCCCTACTGTATTGTAAACTGAGTGCGGCCCTACTGTATTGTAAACTATATAAATAAATGCAACTTGACTTCCATTCCTAGAGGTATATGGCTATGTATTTAAACAGCATCTGAGGTGAAGCTGGAACACATGCAGCTGCAGGTTTTCTGCTTAAATGTCCTGCAGTCGTGAGTTTCTAATGCTGCTTTGTCAGACAGGATGTTTGTCGGCTCCTCCGGGCAGAAGCAGTTTGTCTGACAGGAGATTATTTCACATCATGGGGAGGAAACAAGCTTGAATTCGTCTCGGAGCCTGAAAAGTTATCAGACTGCAGAAATATGCTGCCCTCTGAGACGAAACACTGAGTTTGAGCGCCTCAAACAAACAAACATTCCTTCGCAAAAACTAAAATACTAAAACTTTAACTAAAATTAAAATTACAACAAAACATGTAAAACTAAAAACTAACTCATAATATTAATAAATCTCAATGATACTATTGCATTCAGTATGATTTATTACAGTAGGTGGCTAAAAAGCAAAGTGACAGTGAAATAATTTCTCTGCAGTAAAGTCAGGTTAAGTGCTTTGTGCTGGTAAAAGGTCAAAACAGCGTTGACCTCAGTAACTCACCAGATCAAAGGTCACCCTCAGTGTGGGATCAAACGCTTGACCTTTGTCCTGTAGCAGGAGGAATCAGCCTGAGCAAGGAAACCAAATAAAGCGGACCTAATTTTCACACATTAATACGTCAGATTAGAGGTTTGACATTAGGTTAAAGAAATATTTAAGTTTGCTGAAAATGTGCTCACCCTCAGGCCATCCAAGATGTAGATGAGCTTGTTTGATAATCAGATTTGGAGAAATGTGTCATTTCATCACTTGCTCACCAATGGATGTGAATGGGTGCCGTCAGAATGAGAGTCCAAACAGCTGATAAAAACATCACAAGTAATCCACACCACTCCAGTCTATCAATTAGTGTTGGGCGTAACAAATCACTGTAATTTAATTCCTTTTCCCTTGAAAAAGTGAAATAAGGGATTACTGTTATTTTCTCTGTAATTTAATTACAGTTACATCTTATGTAATTGAACTTAATACTAGACTGTAGAACATTTAAATACAATAAAATAGTGGATTTAACATCAAAATTTAAAGTCTAACCTTAAAATACATGCTTTTTTGTCCAATTTTTACTTATTATTTGATTATTGCATTGATTATTAGCATGAATAATACTGGGATATTGTCTGTTTATTATTTCTTAAAAATCACATATTAATATCTTATTCTGCAGGACCTTGTTTTAAATCCTTAATCCTACCCAATTCTTAAACTTAACAACTACTTTAAGCATTAATAAACAGTAATTAGGAGCATATTGAGGCAAAAGTCATAGTTAATAGTGAGAACTGGACCCTAATATAAAGTGTGACCAGAATTATGCTATCTATTATTTATTTGAAAGAAAAAAGGAAAAAAAAAAAAAGTCTAAAAATGTTTCATGTCTATCCTTGTATCCTTAACGTATCGAGGTTGATATAGGATTTAGAAAGTAACTTGTAATAAGTAATTAATACTTTTTGGAGAGAGTAATTTGTACAGTAATCTAATTACACTGTTGAAGATTTTCTAGAGTAACTTACCCAACTCTGCCATTAATTAACATTTTCAGAAGCCAAAATCTGCATGTTTATGAGAAACACATTCATCAAGGCGTTTTTAACTAAAATACAAGTCAATAATCCATAATAATGCCTCCTCCAGTGAAAAAGTCTGTCTCATATTTTGTTCAGAGCTGTTTTGGACTGCTTTGGCTTGTAAACTGTTTGATTTGTGCAGATTTCTCTCCAGATTCAGACCAGATGACTATTTCACTGGAGGAATTAAGCGTTATTATGGATTACGGATTTGTATTTTAGTTAAAAATGTCTTAATGATGGATTTGTTTCCTGAAAACAGGCAGTTTTTGGCTTCTCGCAATGTTAACTGATGGACTGGAGTGGTGTGGATTACTTGTGGATTATTGTGATGTTTTTATCAGCTGTTTGGACTCTCATTCGACGGCACCCATTCACTACAGAGGATCCTTTGGTGCATTTTCTCCAAATCTGATGAAGAAACAAACTCATCTACAGTTGCAATCAAAATTATTCAACCCCCCTGAGACTGCAGTACTTTACAAATACAAGCTTTTCTGAAGATCCAGGACTTTATAAAAATTGCATCTAAACAGTTTACTGAAATATTACAAGTGATAATGTAAATATCTAATGTAATGTTTTTGAGTTATAGGATTTTTTTTTTTTTTTACAGCTATATCATAATTATTCAACCCCTATTCAACATTGTTGTTTTTAAGTCACTTATTTTTATGGTAGGGAACAAAATTATCTTAAAACACAATTAAGCCTTTAGAAACTCTATTAAAAACAGAATTAGCTTGGGCTGTTACACATACATACATTTAGCCCATGCATGTGCTGAAGTTGAGTAACAAATATGGCAAAGTCAACAGAGCTCTATAGAGAAGATATAGAGAAGAAATAATTTTATTACTTAGGAAAGTACAAGGCTGCATGAAGACTTTCAAGACATTAATATTCCCTAGAGACAGAGCTGGCAGCCTTATTCCTTAGTGTAAAATGTGTTGTACCAGAAAACCTTTGAAAGTGTTGAACAAAAAAAGCACAAGATTATAAAATGTTTGATCAGAGCAACTGAGAAAAACCTGCAATGTACAGCCAAAGACTTGCAAGATGACCTGACGAAAGAAGGAAAAACATTTCAATGCAGAATATAAGATGAACACTAGACAAGTACGACCTTTGTGTTGGGGAATCTTGCTGAATACCACTCTTGACAAAGAAGAACAAAAAGGCCAACTTGAACATGCTAAAATTCATTTGGATAGACCTGTGGAGCTCTGGAAGAATGTTTTATGGAGTCATGTGACCAAACTGGAACTTTTTGGACCTATGGATCAGCGGTATGTCTGGAGCAAAAAAGGCAAAGCTTATAAGCAGAAGAACACCATCTCTATCGTCAAACGTGGAGGTGGGCCAGTCCTGTTATGGGGTTGTTTTACTGTAGCAGGAAGTGGATATCATGACCATATGAAGGATTTCATAGATTCTTTGAAGTATCAGGCCATTTTGGCAAGAATTGTGATGCTTTTGGTGCAAAGAGTGAAGCTGATCATCAATGGACTTTCCTGCAGGACAATCATCCCAAAGTATACATTCAAATCTACTTATGCTTGGTTCAGGGATCAATCACAGAATGTTCTTGAGTGGCCTGTTCAGTCTCCAGATTTAATTCTCATTGAAAATATTTGGTTGAATTTGAAGAAAGCAGTGGCAATGTCAAAACCAAAGATTATCAGTGATCTGAAAGCTTTTTCAGGCGAGGAATGGGCCAAGATTGCAGTAGAGAGGTGACAGAAGCTTCTAAGCACTTCTGAGCAGCATTTATTGGAGGTTATATAGAACAAAAGGCTCTGCAACAAATGTTACTTTTGGGGGTTGAATCATTTTGAACATGAACGTTTAGAGCCAATTCGATTTTTTTTCATTATTCATCAACTTACGTTCTGAGAATTACTCAAATGTGTATTAATAAACTTTCTCCAATAGTGCACTGATGCCTTTGTTAAATTGTTTTCAGAAAATTTTGTTCTCTGCAGCAAAATGTCTTGCAGGTCAAGGGGGTTGAATAATTTTGATTGCAACTGTACATCTTGGATGGCCTGAGAGTGAGGCCATTTTCAGTAAGTTTTCATTTGTATGCTTTAATATGACTAATATCTGTCCACAAGAGGTCAGCAGTGACAAAAGGTTATTTTCTTAAAGTGTTCACTACGACTATCAGTGTTTAGCTGATCTGGTTTTACGTTTTACCTCAGAGCTTCCGTGCTTCATATTTCTCATCGGTGGAACAAATTCCTCTTAAATCCCCTACAAACAAAAGGCAAAACTAGTCTCAGATAAACATGACAGCAAAAAAAGCTTCCAACACTCATATATTATTGTCATCGCGAGTGGAATTTTACCAGCGATCTCTGACTAAACGAGTGTTTGTTTACTTTTTGTCGCTAGAGGGCTCCCTTTGTTAGCATCATGTTTGCTATGAGGAAGTAGCCGTGAGGAGGAGGAGGAGACGCTCAGCGTCGGCCTTCATCAGGTTTAAAGTCAAACAAGGAAGGAATGTGGCCGAAACGAAAATTGTTCATTCATTAACCATTGTGTGTTTTCAGGAAGCAGCAGTAGCAGGAAGGCTAATGTGTTTTTTCTGTATATAGCTGACATTTAAGACTAGAGGCACATGCTAATGAGCCTCTCGAGAATAATTAAAACATGTAAAGACTCACTCAAGAGGAGAAAGAAATCACATAGGAGATCTTTTATTGTTTATCTGTGAGGGATTCACTAAGAATGAAATGCTTCTGCTGACTGTGTTGTTTTATTTGCACAAACAAGCTGTCTACAGTGTTTCTAGCACCCAATTCACTAAAATAGTGCAAATAAGGTAACATCACACCCCAAAAATGAATGCTAAAGAGCAATTTGTCATGTTACACGCCGATTATCTGTGTGGATAACATTAATATGACTTTTACTAGGACTGTATTAAAGCAATAGGTCATCTAAGATGTACTTAAGTTTATTTCTTCATCAGATTTGGAGTAATTTAACATTACTTCACTTGTATAATAACAAATTCTTAGCAGTGAATGGGTGCTGTTAGAATGAGAGTCCAAACAGCTGATAAAAACATCATAATAAATCCACAAGTAATCATCTTGGGAAGCCCAAAAGCTGTGTTTGTAAGACAAATCCATCATTAAGACGTTTTTAACTTCAAACCCTTGGTTCTGTCTAAAATTCGAGTCCATTATCTGTAATAATGCTTCCTGCACTAAAAGTCTCGTCTGAATCAGATATAGAGAATGAATGAATAAATGGATGGGTCGATATACATGATCCACGCATCCATTTATTCATTCCTTCTCTATACCAATTCTCCTCTTTATGAACTGTTACAAATACTATTTTTAATTTACTGCAAGCAACACATTTAGTAACCTAATATTAAGTTATGAACAGAATCTTTAACCTACAATGTATAACCTACATGCTTTCAAATACAGTAGTAACTGTATTATTAAAGTAACAGTAAAACATTCTTATAGCAAGATAAAATTACTTGTGAAATGCAATTTAATTATTAATTAATTTGCATGTATTTTTAGTGAGGTTTATGCTTAAAACATAAACAACAGTTTGCCAGTGGGGTACAAAAAGATGCATTCACCAAAAACTAATATCTAAATATCACACATGCTCTTGCTTCTCAAGAGAATTTCTCACATTTTAAAGACATTTTAAACACTTTTATTGTAAATCGAGATCAAGCCAATGATTTTGCAGCGATCAGGTCAGCGTGGCAGTGAACGCCTGTCAAACCTCCCACTCGAGCAGGATGTGGTCGTGTCAAACTTTCGAAATAACTCTCTACCCTTACGGCGGCCGCCTCTCCTTTTATAGGCAAAGACAGCGAGAGGCATTGTGTTTTTATCAGTGTCACAAACATCCTGCAGTCAATCAGTCAGTCAGTCAGACTCCTGATGCATCATCGGGTCTTTAATTGCACGGCGTTATGGGAACAGAGAGAGTTTAAAAGAGCTGCATGCTGAGATGCTATCGCTTAGTTATGTCTCAGCTTCATCTCAGACTCCTTGGGAGAAAAGAACATTTGTGGATGATCATTTGTTCTATGATGAGAGATGAGAATTTGAGTTTATATTGAGATCTTATGTAGATGCAGACATTAAAATTTCTCCTGCATCACCTAAGAAACTCTCCATTTGCTAACTATTTAAACATTATAGGGGCAAATTTACTAAAGTTGCATCACTTTTGCACATGGTATTTTTAAGATCATTAAGATTTTTCATTGTGACATATATATATATAAATTTTAATGCAATGTATAATTTTACATTTTATTGTAAAATACATTTTATTATACAATAAATGTATATAATATTATATGCAATCACTGGAAATACACATTAAATGTATTATGTATTACAGTGCTTTATCGGTTAAAATAATTCAAATGATTAACTACATCAAAATTACAATTATATATAATACAATTAAAGAAATAAACATATTGCAATGTATCATTTAACATTTTGTTCTAAAAAAATATTATATTACAAAAAATAAAAAATATTATAAAATAAAATTATATAATATTGTATACAATCATTAAAATACACATGAAATGTATTATTACAGTATTTTATCACAGTATAATAAGTAAATGTAGATAATCCTATATAAAATCATTTAAATTAGCAACACAAATGACAAATTTTCACACCATTCAGCAATAAAATTAAATAAAATTATACTGCAATGTGTAATATTACATATTATTGTACAATTTTATTATAAAATAAAATTATTTAACATATGCAATCATTTAAATACACATTATTAAATTAATTACATGATTACATTATATATATATATATATATATATATATATATATATATATATCAGATTGAAGATATAGACACTGCAATGTATAATTTAAAATTTAATTCTAAAAAAAAATGAAAAATGATATTACAAAAATAAAAATTATTATAAAATAAAATATAAAATATATACAATCATGAAAATACACATGAAATGTATTATGTATTACATCATTTTTTTTTATAAATAAATTCAGATAATCCTATATACAATCATTTAAATACACATTAGCTACACAAATTAAATATTTTCACACCATTTTGCAATAAAATTAAAATGACACTGAAATATAGTTTTTACATTTTATTGTAAAATAATTATTGTAAAATGAATTATATAATATTATATGCAATCATTTAAATACACATGAGATTTATTATGTATTACAGTATTTTGTAAGTTAAAATAATTAAATGAATTCATTAAATTAAAATTATTAAATTATTAAATGTTAGTGTATATATAATAAAATAAAATTATATATATCAAATTATTAGAAAATAAAACGATGTAAGATTGTATACAATCATTTAAATACATATGAAATGTATTGTACAGAGTTTGCAGTGAATCTGACTCAGCATGTTAGTTAAACTCTCAACATGTTTATATCTAGCTTTGTTAATAATAACACATCCGCTTTAGTGGCACAGACACCTAAAGGGACTTCTCCGTCACATTAATCAGCATTTGCAGTAGAATCGCAGACGCTGCTGGGCCTTTTCTTTAATGTTAAACCATATTCTCCAGCACACCTGAGAACAAAGGCCTGTTTCTCTTGTGTGGCTGCAGGAAGCAGCGGTTCATATGAGGGTTACGCAGCTGAAATCCTCTGTCCGGCGTGTGTGTGTGTGTGTGTGTGTGTAACGGATGCATTAGGAGCGGCGCAGGAAGACGAACACACAGGCAGATGGAGCAACAGACAGAAGAATCTCCTGCCCTTCCCCCCGTTCCCTCTTACGCAACACACTTTCACTTTTGAGGGGGTTTCAATCAGTCAAGCATTATGAACCAGACATACGGGCCAAACTGAGGAGATGTTAGACTGTGTTTTGTATCATTTTCTGGTTATGAATGTTGAATTGGAACGTAAATATGATTTTGATCGTAAGCAAATCAAGGAAAAATAATTAAAAAAAAGATAATGTGCTTCCCAAAATATGCATAGATGTCACATTTTACCTTTAAATAAATAAATAAATAAATAAATAAATAAATAAATAAATAAATAAATAAATAAATAGAAAAGAAAAGAAAAGAAATAAATTGAAAAAGAAAAAAAAAAGTGAAATGATAAAAAAGATAAAAAAGTGCTTTTCTAAATATGTATATATGTCACATTTAAAATAAATTAAAATAAATAAATAAAATAAATAACACCACTACTACTACTACTACTAATAAATTAATTAATTAATTAAAATAAAATTTAAAATATAATTTGCAAAAAGAAAACAATTTTTGGTCCATTTTTAGGACCAAGATTTTTCATTGTTGTTTTTTGTTTGCTTTTGCTTTTTTTATTTTATTTTTTTTTTGTAATGACAATTAAATATATTATTTTGTAACGACAATTAAATGTATTATCTTATTTATTTAAAAAATGTATTATTTAAGTTAAAAAAAAATATTTTGAAATGGGGGTGAAAAGTTAAAATATACTTTGCATAAAGAAAACAAATCTATTTTTATGACTATTAAGATTTTTCATTGGAACGTTTAGATATTATATATATATATATTAATATATTATCTTATTTAAACTAAAAAAAAAAAAAAAGTATCATTTATGATAAAAAAAAAAAAAAAGACAATGTGCTTCACTAAATATGCATAGATGTCACATTTGACCCAAAATAAAAATAAAGAAAAAAAAGGTTGGAAAAAATTGGGGGAATTTTTTATTTTTTTTTTTATTTTTTTTTTTATTCTATATTTAGGACCATCAAGATTTCCTAAATATATCATTTTATTTAAACTTAAAAAAAAAAATGTATTTATACATTATACAACATTTATATATGTTAGCGTTTGTGTACTGACTTTTATATATGTTGAAGAAGACTCAAGATACAAAAGTAAACATTCCAGAAAAAAATATCAAATACATAAAATACAAAGATATTTACATATTTTGATATTTATTAAATAAAATAAAATATTTGTAATTTAATAAAATATTATAAATATATTTATATATTTAGAAAAAATATATATATATTTTCTAATTTCTTGTTTTTTATATTTCTTGTTTTGGGGGGGTGAAATGTGACCTGGACATTTCTTCCGTGAGATTTTCTGAGAAAGTCAGTCTTTATGCAAATAAATTTCATTCAGTGGCATAGTGTCACACCTCCTTATCACGGTGCTGCAGATTTCTGCTAAAATGACTAAACATTGCTGTAACTGTTATTTAAAATACGTCACATGGTTTCTTCACCAGTTTAAGCTCAGTCAGAGCATGGATTCAGCCTGTGTGTGTTTCTCCTTTGGGAATATGATCATTAAACTCAAGCCTGGCTGTGATATTGCTACAATTGCACAGAAACAACTTGTATACAGTACTGCTTCCTTCAAATGTGAATTAAGTGGCTTCCTGACAAGACAAGACTATTTTGCAATGCAAAATAACTATTTTCAGTTTGACTGTATCAGAAATGTTTCTTGAGCAGCAAATCAGCATATTAGAATGATTTCTGAAGGATCGTGTTACACTGAAAACTGGAGTAATGATGCTGAAAATTCAACTTTGATCACAGAAATAAATTACATTTTAACAGATATTCAAAAAGAAGATTGCTGTTTTAAATTATAATAATATTTCACAATTTCTACTGTATTTTTAATCAAATAAATGCAGACTTTTTTCTGAAAAAGTGAAATTATTCTTAAGTTTTGACTGGTAGTGTGGTTAGGCAGAAGTCTAAGGCAACATCTCATGTTTCCTGTTTAGACACTTAGGAGAAATAAAGGCCTCTAATCTATAAAGCTTGAGAGGAAATGACTATATTTCACAGAAATTACACCATTATTGACCAGATCCATTTCTCACTTCAGTATAACCTTTTAAGCCTGACTTAATGGATTGTTCATCCATGAACTCTTTAGTGACCTCAAGAGTTGACAGTTATCTGGCTATTTTCTCATGGTTTCTGATTTTGATCTGGATGTAAACTCCCTTTCACCATTAATATTTACTAAAGTGAGTTTATTGCTGCATCACGTACTAGAATGAAGCTCTTCGGTGTGTTTTTGTTGTTCTGAACCTTTTGTCACTGATGATTTTCCTGCGTTCAGGTCACTGGAATGTTTTCATTTTCCTCCCACATCCAGTCGAATCTTCATGTCCTCATTGACAGACAAATGAGCGATGCATATCCTCTACATCAGGGTGTTTCTCTTCTGCATTGAGAACATATCAGCATGGACTTTAAAATAAAGCAGGAGAAAATCAGGGCTCGGGTGAAGTTTTCAAAGTTCAATGCACATTAGAAGGGATTTGATTACCTGCCGCAATAAAAATAATTAATAATTAACTTCTTACTCTTAGGAATGAGGCCACATAGATTACGGTATGAGACCGATCCAACAAACAAATCACAGCTGCTGGAATCTATAATAAGAGAAATGAAAAAGAGTTAATTAGTAAAATGTTAAATGTTATGTATTTTCAAAGAGAATAAATATATATGTAATATTTTAAAATAAACAACTATACATGAAAAAAAAAAAAATTATACACAGACACAATTTAAAATTATGTAGTTTTTAAATGTTATGTATTTTAAAGAAAAGACATCAAAGAAAGTTATTGTAAAATCATAATTAATATTTAAAAGCTTTATATACACACACACACACACACACACACACACACACACACATATATATATATATATATATATATATATATATAAAATACCTAGTAATGCATAATGGTTATTTATGCTTTAAAAAGTAAAAAAGTAAATATATAATTTTTAATTTTTTAGAGAAAATACATCAAAGAAATTAAATGTTCATCTAATATTTTAAAATAAGTATTTATATTTTAACACACACACATATATATATATATATATATATATATATATATATATATATATATATATATATATATATATATATATATATATATATATATATCAAATTTTGTAATTATTTATTTATTTATTTTTACATTTGGATTTTATGTTGACTCTTATGGCAATTAAATGTCATAGCAATGTGTATTTTGTTTTGTTTTTTATGGTTGACCAGTCAAAGCTGTTATACGGCCCTTTTTCACTTCCTTTTTTACATAATATATAAATATATATATATATATATATATATATATATATATATATATATATAATTTATAACATTATTTATTTATTTATTTTTTTTTTTAATGGTTATTTATGCTTTAAAAAGTATATCTTTTTTTTTTTTAAGAAAATACATCAAAGTAAATACACATGTAATATTATATTAAACATTAAAGTAATTATTTATATTTGAAAGCACATATATATATAATTGTTTAAAAATATCTAGTGATGCATATCTTTATTTATTTATTTAAAATGATTATTTATGCTTTAAAAGTACATATATATATATTATAATATTTTACTATTATATTAATCTATATATTATATTATATTATTATTATTTTATTTTTTATATATTTATTTCTACATTTTGATTTTATGTTGACTCTAATGGCAATCAAATGTCATAGCAATGTGTTTTTTTTTTATTTTTTTTTTTTTATGGGTGACCAGTCAAAGCTGTTTTTGTTAGCTAAGGCTGGTATTATACGGCCCTTTTTCACTTCCCAATTTAGTCTCTAGTTCTGCAAACTGCAACAAAGGTGCATTTGAACAGTTTCTGACAATCAGGAATACATGCAGCATTACCTGACATTTATAGGTCAGCTTCTCTGAACTGCGCTTCTGTTCAGCTCCTGGTTGAAATGACAAGGATTCTGCAGTCTTTCATTTTTGAACTCATGTGTGCAAATACAGGATATAGGCACACGCAGGAGGAACAGAAAAACACAAACACACACACAAAGAACGGAAGGAGGAAGTTACTGTGCAAAATAACTTATAAGAATGTCATGCAGGAACTTCATGTGCTCAGCTGGGGGCCGACACTGTTCAGAGGTGTGAGATGTATTTAAATATTTATGTAGCTTGCCATATGGTTGATAAAAATATATGTAGGTTGCTATATGGGCTATATATGCATTTAATCATTTAAATTTAATTAAATAAATAAATAAATAATAAAAAATAATTTTAAATAAATTTTAATTAAATTAATACAAATAATAAAATAAATAATTTTAACTATTGTTATTAAATATTTGTTTAAATACAACACCACCACCACCACCACTAACAACAATAATGTATATTTTAATTAACATAAAATTAATTGAAATAAATAAATAAATAAATAAATACAGCAGTGGTTATGCAGCTTCAATCATTTAAATTTAAATAAATAAAATAAAATAATTAAATTCATTAATTAAAATCATTTTAATTACCTATTCATTTAAAAATATTAAAATAATTATTTTTGTTTTTAAATTAATAATATATGAAATTATTGTAATTATATATATAAATAATAAAATAATATATGCATAATTACACAAAAGCTTTTTTTGTTACATTTTGTTAAAATAAATATATTACATCAATTTAAGAATGAATAACTAAATATTATTAAATGTTAATTTACATTAATTTTAACATTTAAATACCTAAAAATTTTAATTACCTATTTGTTTAAAAAAATACAACAACAACAACAACAACAACAACAACAATAATAATAATAATAATAATAATAATAATAATAATAATAATAATAATAATAATAATAATAATAATAATCATCATCATCATCATCATCATCTATATTTTAATTAATATTATTATTAAAATAAATAAAATTATTTAAATATTATTTAAAATAAATAAAATAACAGCAGTGGTTATGCAGCTTTAATAATTTAAACTTAAATAAATAATGAAATAATTTCAAATAAATTTCATTAAATTAATACATAAAATAAATGTTAACTGTGTGTGCAAATGTAAAACAAACTTAATTTAAGAAAAAAATTCTGACATAATTCTAATTTAATTAATTAAAATAATTTTAATTACCTATGTTTTTAAAAATATATATAAAAATATTTTTGTTTTTAAATTAATAATATATGAAATAATTGTAAATTAATATATAGATAATAAAATAATATATGCACAATCACGCAAAAGTCTGTTTTCTCTTATATTTTATTAAAATAAATGTATTACATAAATTTAAGAATAAATAACTAAATATTCATAATTGTTCATTTGCGTTAATTTTAACATTTAAATACATAAAATCTATTTTAATTACCTATGTTTTTAAAAAATACAACAACAACAATAATAATAATAATAATAATAATAATAATAATGCATTTAATAAATAATAATAAAAAATGCATTTTAATTAATATTAATTAATTGTAAATAAATAAATAAATAAATAACAACTACAGCAGCGGTTATGTAGCTTCAAACATTTAGCTCAAAACAGATCTACCTAAAATCATTAATGGAATAATTTCCTCTAAAATAATATTGCAACACCATATGATTGTTTTGTGTTTCCTCACTGCTTTAGTGCCTTGTTTTCGTGACTTACGAACAGGGGAAAAAATACACAGTGCAATAATGACCTTTCTGAACTAAATTAAATCGCAAATGATGATGCATATCAGTGAAACGGCTTTTCTTCAAAATGCCTGAAAAAGCATTTAAACCAAAGATGAAGGGGCTCTCGGCCGGGTGAGTTTTATATTTCCTCTGCAGAAAGAGATACAGGAAATGATGTCATTGTGACTAAAAACCCCTCGGCTGTTAAAATCTGACAACACCACATTTCCTGCGGCCTGAAAACTCGACGTGAGACTCAGAGCAGCTGTGAGCGCAGGTTTATCGACGGCTGTTTAGACAGCTGGAGTCCAGAAATGAAAACCAGCCACACGCAAAACCTGATCATGATTACGTGAACTTATTGCAATAATTTGTGCACTTTAAATGGAAAATCATTGTGGGTGGCATCATTGTATGTAGTATTTTGGTGTCAGATGTGCTAGAAATGAACATATCATTCCTCTGCATGTTTCCTGTGACAGACTGCATGTCATGCAAGAAGCCACAGACTCTTCTAGAAGTCTTCATCATTGTCTTCTGCTTCTCAGAAGGAGACACCGCAGTCAAAGACACATTCAGGAAGCTTAACTTTGATATTTGTTACCTAGACACAAGACAAAGACATAACAAACATGGAGTGGTTTCCCATAAAGTCTGTTGAAGTGATAAGATTGTTGTGCATTGTGTGATCTGATGTTTTCATTACAGATCTGAGGCAGCGGGCCATTCGTTAAAGTTTAACTTGCATTTCTACACACTGATCTTTGTTTCTTGACACCTTAAATCATGCACAACACAAATGTCGAGTGAAAAGGTGTTTTTCGCCTACAAAGACTGAATGCTTGATTGCGTGTTTTGCGGTGCTAAACCACCCAACTTCCTGTGTGATATGTTCATTGGCTTTTCAAATTCCCTGTTTGTACCACAAACAGTTACTCTGTGTCATGTTCACAATATAATATGCATTATAAATATATAATATGCATTACATTATGAGCATATAATATGCATATTCCAAGTATATAATGTGCATTATATTATGAGCATATAATATGTATTGTATTATAAGCACATAATATGCGTTATAATGTGAGCATATAATATGCGTTATATCATGAGCATATAATATGCATTATAATATTAGTATCTAATACACATTATATTATGAACGTATAATTTGCTTTATATTACGAGCGTATAATATGCATTATATGAGCATATACCAGTAATATGCGTTATTATATTACAAGCATATTATATGCATTATATTACAAGCGTATAATATTCATAATTTAATATGCATGTTTAGGCATATAATATGCATTGTATTATGAGCATATATTATGCATTATAATATGTGCATATAATATGCATAAAATAAAATGCACTTATATTAATATACTTTAATATAATATGTGTTATTTTATGTGCACATATAATGCGTTGTATTATGAGTATATAATATGCGTTATAATATGTGCATATAATATGCATTATATTATGAGAATATAATTTGGATTATAATATGAGTATACAACATGCATTATATTATAAGAATATAATATGCATTATAATATAATGTGCATTATATTTTAGGGATATAATATGCATTATATCATGAGCATAAAATATGCATCATATTATGAGTATTTAATATGCATTATATTATGAGAATATAATATGCATTATAATAAAATGTGCATTATATTTTAGGGATATAATATGCATTATATCATGAGCATAAAATATGCATCATATTATGAGTATTTAATATGCATTATATTATGAGAATATAATATGCATTATAATAAAATGTGCATTATATTTTAGGAATATAATATGCATTAAATTATGAGTCATATTATGAGCATATAATATGTGTTATCATATTGCATATAATATGCATTATATTATGAGTATATAATTTGGATTATAATACGAGTATACAATATGCATTATATTATAAGAATATAATATGCATTATATTTTAGGCATATAATATGCATTATATCATGAGCATAAAATATGCATCATATTATGAGTATTTAATATGCATTATATTATGAGCATATAATATGCATTATATTATGAGTATTTAATTTGGATTATAATGTGAGTATACAATATGCATTATCTTATGAGACTATCCACCTTATTTTTCCCATAAGAGTGGGTGCAGCCATTTGTAATTTATTTGTGTCTGGCTTCCGGTCTCATCCACTTCCAGCTATTTTTAGCTGCACAAAAAGCTTGTTTTGCTGCTTGATATTGCAAACTGGTGTGTCTTACCATATTATTTTAAAGTATTATCTTAATTATGAATACACTGGTTTGTAGTGTAAACTGTTTTACCGTTTACTGCACTTCCCTATGGCAGATTATGAACCGTACATCTAAAACATTACCAGAAAACAGTTTACTTCCGCATTGAAAAATAAGGTGGATAATATACATTATAATATAATGTGCATTATATTTTAGGTATATAATATGCATTATATCATGAGTATATAATGTCATATTATGAGTATTTAATATGCATTATATTACAAGCATATTATATGCATTATATTACTAACGTATAATGTGCATTATGTAATAAGCATTATATTATGAGCATATAATATGTATTACATAATATGTATTATACTATGAGCATATAATATGCATTATATTATGAGCATAACACAGAGCTCATAGTGCATGCTCATAATATAACATGCATCAGAAAATGTAGTTTTAAATGCAAAAAAAAATAAAATAAATAAATAAGCATTTCATGTGCAAATGTGTAAAAAAATATGTAATAGATCACATTATTAAGTATGCATGTAAATACAGCAACTGTGTTTTATGGAAATTGGTTAAAATGTGTTACTGTTAATGCAAAATAATATAATCCGTATTCATATGAAAGAGGTGAAAAGTAAAAGAGGTGCTGATTAAACAAACGTGTCTTGGCATATAATTCACAGATCTAGAGGTTCTTGTCACCCCATTAACAGGTTCAGATGTTATGCACATAACATCACAATTATGTGTTCAGCATCAGCCATGAATAAAGGCACAGTCAAATCAAGAATGATAAATTATAATGATAACTACATTAGCATCCACATCACTGGACCATAACGATCTGTATAATTATATAGTGTGCGCTTCAGTTTTGACGTTTGTTGCTTTAAATAATCAAGCTCTTTAAAGTCAGATGGATGTTTTTATTCTTCATCAACTGAAAAAAAAAAAAAAATCAGCTGGATTCTGCCGTTCTCTCAGAGTTACTTTTTGTCCTTCATGTGAATCAGTGTTATTTTAGTATCACTATTTTTTATTACTGTTTTCTATTATTTTTTATTTTTAAATTTAATTTTAGTTTGAGTAGGCTTTAGTAATTTAGTTGTGTTTTTTTCTATTTTTAGTTTAAATAATTTCATTTTTTATTAGTTTTGTTGTTGTTTTAGACAATATTTGAGTAATAATTATTATTTTTTTTACATTTTATTTTAGTTAACTATAATTATAACTGTGTGGTTTGGAACACACAATCAAGTGTTTAGTCTTTGTAGACAAAAAAAAAAACACTCTTTGAATTTTCTCTTTATTTATTGATTTATTATAATTTTTAGTCATTTTTATTTCAGTTTTAGTTTTAGTTATTTTAATAAATCTCATTAAACTAAATTTAAAAAAGATAATAGATGAATAAAAATAAGATTATTATTATTATTATTATTATTATTTTTTTTTTTTTCATATTTTTTTTTAGCATTTCAATAACTTTTTTTTTTTTTTTTAATGGTTTTAGCTGAATATAATAACCCTGGCATGAATGGGCCTCAAGACTGCATTTTTTAGAATTAATCTGATTTTTGAGGAGTCTTTTCTAAAATCTTAATCAACTCCTGATGTTCTTCATGAGATCTTCAAGAACTTAAAGTACATAAAGCCTTAACATAACCTTTAAACTTCAAGGTTTTTTAAACCTTGAGGAACTTCTCTAGTAACCTCTGTGCTGATGTTTGGCTAAAGCAGAACTGTGCCCGTTTGCACAAACTAAAGTTCCTCTTTGTCTTCGGCCTGTTTCCACCCCCCCTCACATAATGTGACAAATCTAAGCACTATTCACACTCTTTAATTCTGTCTCTGTGTTTCTCTCTTTAATTCCGTGTCTTTCCACGTGAGAAGATTCAATCCCCCAGAACGCTTGGAACAAGAGATGATTGTGTGTGTGAGTCTGATACGAGAGCAACATTCCTCAGTTGGAAAAAAAACCTCTAATGCTAGCCGATTTTTTTTTCCACCCCCTAATATGGTGAAAGGCTTGCGCGGCAGTGAGATAGTTCAGCGCTTACATCATCAGCGTCAGCGTTCTGGAGTGAGGAGTTCTGGGGGAAAATGTGTGACGTTTCTCTGAAAATAAACCCATTCCAGTCTTTTACAATAGATAAATATTTCAAAAAGCTACAGCACCTCCCTTATTTATGGCCTTATAAGGGACTGATTTTCACATTTTGGCACTAATTAGATGGGAATGTTATGGATTTCTGTGGAAAAGATTTAAAGAAATGGTCCTGAGAGGATCAAACTCTTATTGGCTTCATATGAAAGCATGATCAAACTCAATCACACCAGATAAGCGTTTGTCTCATTGCATCATCTATCTGTCTATCATAATAAAACATCCGAGCAACCATCCCGAACACCAAAGCAACTGCATAACAGCCTCCTCCAACCACAGAGAATACTTCAGAAACTGCATAGCAACACCCTAGCAACCCCCTAGAATACCTTAACAACCACATAACAACACCCTTGCAACATCCAAGCATCTGGCAACAATCTAGCAACTGCCTAGCAACCATCCCGAACACCTAAGTAACAGCATAGCAACACCCTAGCAACCATCCAGAACACACTGGCAACCACCTAGAATACTTCAGAAACTGCATAGCAACCACCCAAAATGCCTTAACAACTGCATAACACCCTTGCAACATCCAACCATGTGGCAACAATCTAGCAACTGCACATAAACCATCCAGATCACTTAAGTAACCGCATAGCAACACCCTAGCAACCATCCAGAACACACTGGCAACCACAGAGAATACTTCTGCAACTGTGTAGCAACACCATAGCAACAACCCAGATCCTAACAACCCTAACAACACTGTTGCATCATCCAGCCACATGGCAACACCTAAGCGACTGCATAGCAACGCTTTAGCAACCATTCAGAACACCCTGGCAACCACTGAGAATACTTCTGAAACTGCATAGCAACACCACAGCAACAATCCAGAACACCTCAACCGCATAACAACACCCTTGCAACATCCAACAATCTGGCAACAATCTAGCAATTGCCCGGAAACCATTCAGATCACTTAAATAATAGCATAGCAACACCCTAGCAGCCACCCAATACACTCTGGCAACCACAGAGAATACTTCTGAAACTGCATAGCAACCACCCAAAATGCCTTAACAACTGCATAACACCCTTGCAACATCCAACCATGCGGCAACAATCTAGCAACTGTATATAAACCATCCAGATCACTTAAGTAACCGCATAGCAACACCCTAGCAACCATCCAGAACACACTGGCAACCACAGAGAATACTTCTACAACTGCATAACACCACCATAGCAACAACCCAGATCCTAACAACCCTAACAACACTGTTGCATCATCCAGTCACATGGCAACACCTAAGCAACTGCATAGAAACACCTTAGCAACCATTCAGAACACCCTGGCAACCACCGAGAATACTTCATAAACTGTATAGCAACACCATAGCAACAACCCAGAACACCTTATCCGCATAACAACACCCTTGCAACATCCAACAATTTGGTAAAAATCTAGCAATTGCCCGAAATCCATTCAGATAACTTAAATAACAGCATAGCAACACCCTAGAAACCATCCAATACACCCCAACAACTGCATAACAACATCTTTGCAACATCCAACCATCTGGCAACAATCTATCAACTGCCCAACAACCATCCAGAACACCATGGCAACCACTGAGAATACTTCTGAAACTGCATAACACCACCATAGCAACAACACAGACCTTAACAACTGCACAAACAACACTGTTGCATCATCCAGTCACATGGCAACACCTAAGCAACACCTTAGCAACCATCCAGAACACCCTGGCAACCACCAAGAATACTTCAGAAACTGCATACAACACCCTAGCAACCACCTAAATTACCCTAACAACTACGTAACAACCTACATGGTGACAATCTAGCAACTACCGTCAAGGGGTGCGTTTCCCAAAAGCAACCATGGTCGCAAGTTCCGTCGTAACCAATAGAGTTCAGTGGAACTAATGACCATAGTTAGCCAACGATGCTTTGGGAAACGTACCCCAGAACATCAAAGCAACTGCACAGCAATACCCTAGCAACCATCCAGAATATCTTAGCAACCACCCAGAATGCCATAACAACCACATAACGCCCTTGCAACCTCCTAGCAACCACACAACAACACTCTAGCAACTATCCAGAACACCTAAGCAACTGCATCTGCCTGTCTATCTGCCTGAGAGACTGCAAGGCCTAAAACACTGAAACTTTGAGCTTTTAAAGCTTCTTTAATGTTGAATCTACTTTACATTTTTTAAAACTACATCAAATGTTCTGGGTAGGCTTTCTCAAGCCAACATGAAGTTTTTGTTAGTTGAAATAACTATTAACAAAATTATATATAATATAAGCATGAAAAAAAACTAAACTGGAATATATAAAACTGAAATAATAAAAACCATACAGACAAATTTTGGGGAAGGAAAATAGGAAAAACACAACTAAATAATTAAAACCTTAACTACAGTTCACATAAAAAAAAATTAAAAATTAAAAATAAAAAAATTCTAAATATTAATAAAGACAACAGTATCTCAAAGACACTAAAATATGTAATCTGACATATTGAACAAAAAAATGTTCTTCAACAAGAAAGCATCATGAAAAGTACGTTTTACATACCAGAATACCAGAGCCATTCGATTGGATGGGAGGATCTGAAAAATAAGAGGAATTCATGATGTCAGCTGAAAGCAAAAGCTGCTTCAGGATCAGATATCACCGTGAAAGATTACGCAGACAAACTCTTGTTTAATTTGGATTAATGTGCAGTGATAAGTTATCTGTGAATGTGGATTATAAACAAACACAGTTGATTTTGTTTTCTTGTTGACTTTAAAAGCAGCTCCATTAGTCCTTGTCAGACCCACACAGAACCAGCGGCCAACCATCAAACAGCTCATCATTCACAACCCTCTACACGTCCCTCGTGTGTTCATTTATTAAATATTTTGATATTGATTTAAGTTTCCAATAACAAGTGAAGTACTCCATGTTCCATTTAACCCATTTCGCATTGTTAAAACCCCCACCCCACCCCAAAAAAGGTCCTGCTTTTAGTGTGAAAGAGGAGAATTAAATGATGTGTTATTGAACACCGGCCTGCCGTCCCTTCACAATGCACCGGTAAATGTGTTGTTCTTAAAGCAGTCATTAACCAAATCCTTTCCCTCTCCATTCAGTGTTATGAACGGGTTTTGATTTCAGAATAAATCCAGGCATCATTCGACTCTCCCTTTTCTGTTTACAACCAAAACTAAGCAGATCAATAATAGGGCGATCGGTTTCACAAGGTGCGTCTCTTCTCACAGTGAACTAATATACATATAAATACATCAGGATGTTCCAGCGTATCTTTTAGATTTTAGAAAGGAAAATCATTGCAAGATGATTGCAGATCGCTTATAGTGCACTTTAAACATTAAGAAGAAAAAAAAAAAACTCACTGTATGTGCAGGTAATATAATATTAATGAAATAAAAGGCCACTTAAGTGCACTTAAAGACACTTTCATGACCGTTTCTTAAAACACACTTAAGTGCACTTTGTAAAAAATGTCAAACTAATAGTTTTACTAATTTACAAATAGTATTTTGTCATGCTTTTAAAAATACACTTATTCTGATGTGCTGACTAACATACTTAAGCACATGCTCTTGTAATTTTAACTGTAGCATGTTATTTGACATTACATGCAAAATAATATTTTTCAAATGTACTAAATTGCAACTTTACATTACAAATGTGCAGTTACAAATAGATTTATGCATGACACACATCAAAAAAAGCACTCAAAACAAATTGCATTTAATATAAATTTAAACTAACATACTATATTTAACATGCATCTAAGTGTCTGAAAATATTACATTCAATTTGCACTTAAGCATGTTCTTTTAAAGGATATTATACACATGCTTTATTTAAAAGTATGCTAAAATGCACATTTTCACAAGGGTTAGATGACATTTTTTCTGTCTTTCAGAAAATCAGCTTTTGAATGTGGCTCATCCAATCAGAATTTAGATTCAGTTTTATTAAGTTCCTTTTATCCGCTGCAACCAGTCTGGAAAATATCACAGCGAGCTTAAAGCACGCACGCAATAAGCCAAAGCTTTTATTTTAAGATGCGTACATTTATGACACCCACATCTCTTTTTAAAAACTCACAGTTTTGTACAATAGAAATGAACAGTCATTTGATTTCTTAATTGTTTTTGCTTTATAATGCCATAACACTAACTGAGCATTCGTCGTATTATGCTGCGGATAGGCCTCTTTAAAACTGCAGATTGACGAAAGGTTGTGATGATTTTCCCAGGAATGCCATTGCTGTGGAATGATGATTGTATTTTAATCTGGTGAATACAGGACACGACCGTTTGGCTGGAAAGTTTAAAAAAAATGGTCTATTGCGTAAGCAACAGCTTGACCGGCTGCTGTTGTGAAATGCCCCGAGATTTAGGTCAGTACCTCAGAACAAGGTACTTCTGTGGTTTGAATGTTAGCGTCATTCATTCAGCTGTCATGAGGCTAAAAACAAAACAATACAAACAAAGAAATGGCTTTCTAGGGAATTTTGACCTTTGACCTTTTTGATGCTAAAAGACAAGGGTATAGGTTTGACTTTGGCATTGGTGGGGACATGAGGGCAGACAACAGACATTTAATTGTTTAATCAAAATTATTGCTAGGAACAATTTAGTAGTTGATAAATATTAGCACGTCAGTGTCTCTACTAAATTTTACACCCTTGAAAATCATCACAAGCAAAGTCTGACTTTGGAAACTGTAGTTCTCTCCTTAAATATTAAGAGGTGAGATAAAGATTAATGAGTTAATTCAAATTTCACAAAAAGCTTATGGATGTAATTATAAATCAGACACTGAAGTGAGTTGCTGTTTTTGTCACTCTTCTAAGGAAACTGCATTCACTTGTTTTGCACCCACACAGAGACATTTTGATCAGATTTTTAAATGTTATAAAATATATCTAATAATAAATCTAATCTCATTGTGTAAGTGACTTTTCTATCGGTTTTAAAGATGTTTTCTTTGGATTAGAATTACTTAATATAGGAAAACATAACTTACTTTGTTTCCTGCTAGCTACATTTCACATACAGAAACAATGAAAAAAATCTAAACCTCTTTTATTTATTTAACATGATCTTACAAGTACATGGAACTATACTGGTATGTTCTATTAATTCTAAAGCAGTGAAAACTGCATTTCTATATTCATCCTGTATGTCCTAATAGGGTGGAAAAAAAATATTCTTTCTTTCTTTTTGTTCTCTTTGTTTTGTTTTTATAACTGCACTACTTCAATTATTTGAGATTGTGTCTTGTTTAATAAAACAAAAAGGTTAGAATTAGAAAAATTAGAAAAAAGATTCGAGATACGTGCTCCCAAGTTCCGATCTGAATCAAATGATTCGCGAACTTGCATCGAAGATCCAAGCTAAATCAAAAGATTCATGAACCATCTCGGGACTTCGGATCGCGGATCACGAATCATTCAATTCGCGAAATGACTCGCGAGCCCGCTCCTTCTGCTCCGAAGTTTCGATCTGAAATAACACGATTCGCGAACCCGCACCGAAGTTTCGATCTGAATCAAATGATTCGCGAACCGACGTTTCAAATCGGGACTTCGGAGCGCGAATCGCGATTTATTAAATTCGCGAAATGATTCGCGATCTTGGTTCGAAGTTCCGATTCAAATAAAATTATTAACGATAGACGAAGTTCCGATCTGAATCAAAAGATTTACAAACCCGCTGCGAAGTTCGGATCTAAACGAAATGATTCGCGATACCCGCTTTGAAGTCCCGATCTGAATCAAATGATTCGCGATACGCGATCCGATTGGAGCGCTTCGAAACAGTGAATCATTTTGCGACGCAATTTAACCGATTCGGAGTTTCGAACAGCTTAGATTCAACCATGGCTATACGTTCTTTTCATAATCATTGCAAGCGATGTCGAAATTCGAAAATGAAAGTGAATCGCTTGAACTGAATGATCGAAGTCACGAGTCTGAATCAATCGGAACATTTTAGCGTAAATGACTCACTCAATTGAATCGGTTTGTCTGTTCTTCCGCTTTTCGCGTCTTCAGCCATGTTTACACTAGTGATGGGAGGTTCGGATCATTTTACCTACTCGGACCTTTGAGTCTCGTTCAGCAAAATGAACGAATCTTTTTTCGAGTCATTTCGTTCATTTTAGCGAAATATAAATTAAATGTTACGTGTTATCTCCCTAACACATCTACTGCTTACACAAACGTTGATCACACTACAAACAAGACAAAACTATAATGCTATAAGAAACAGAAAAGATTAATTTGTTGTTTACCTGTGTCTTTAGTCTATGATTAGCTCACCTCACCTCTTAACTGACAAGTTTTCGGGTTCGAGTCGTTCGTTTATTACGTGACAGCCCAATAAGATGAACGAACGACTCCAAAAACCCGAAGACTCGAAACAGGTGAACTAATTCCAGTACAGAACCTAATAGGATGTTGCGCATGCACAACTGAACGAATCGCTCCCCGAGACGACTCGTTCGTCCCGAATCACATTAAAGATTTGTTCAAAATGAACGAATCGTTGCAGAACGACCCATCACTAGTGTACACGACACTGTCTGTACTATTGCTGGCGTAGCTCGCTGGTTTTATGACATTAAATTAAATAAGCGAAAAAAGTATGACGTTTACAAATAGATATATCAGTAATTCCATTCCAAAGATAACATCCAACGCAAATCTACGAACATATTCAGGTGAGGTAACCGGTTTACTGCTAACTAGTGAAACACTCAATTTAAAATACATGTTAGATGGAAACAGTGTGCATAATGATGGATAGGTCTGTAGTCTAATTCACTATATTTAAAAAATTTAAATTAAAACATTGGGAAATTATTGTTGTATCTGACTGTATTAGTTTATATAGAGTGGTAGTCAATGTTAAACAAAAATGGGAAAAGCAGATAAACACAAAAGATGTAATAATAATGCTATAATAATACTTCTTCCAGAGAAAAGTGGACTGGTCTGAATCAGGAGAAAATTTTGCACAGATCAAGCACTGCTTGGACTCTTATTCTGAAAGCACCCATTCACTGCAAAGGATCCATTGGTGAGCAAGCGATAGAATGCTAAAGTTCAAATGATGGTGTAATGCCATTTTTGGGTGAAATATTCTTTTAAAGGAAAATGTTCAGAAATTACTTTTTTAGAATGTTCAGCGATCACAAAGTAACCAGCAGTGAATGACGACATCATAACATTTGCACCATGAGTCTTTTTTTCCTTATAGCTGCTGTTGGCACTTTGTTGATTCTTGTGTGCAATGACAAATGCTGCAAAACAGCAATGTGTTAGTAAGTTTTAGGTCACGTAAGGGCTGCTGACTGATTGGCTTGAGCGCAATGCAAAAATATTTTCACATGTTTTGAGTTATTTTAAGAGCTTGTGAGAGACAGAGATATTTCACATGATGAGTTTAATGCTATCAGTTCTTTTGGTCAGGATATTATTATCAGCTTTCCCATGAATAGGTCCTGGAAAAAGGAACATGCCATCAGTGTAAACAAACATCTTCCCCCTGAAGAATTCACGGCCAGATGTGAATCGTGTGCTTGCTGGCAGAAATGAGTGCATTTATGTTTTTAATTTAGCTGTGCAAGAGTTTCCTTTCTTCAGAAACTGATACACAACAACGGAAAAAAAAAAAATCATGTTTGCAAATGCTTCATGTGTGAAATGACACAGTAAGACTGACTCGAAGAGGTTATGATTAATTTATAGTAACATTTAAAAGTGAGTCTAATTTTTTTTTTAACTCCATTGGGTCTCTGCAATATTCATTATTGATTTGTGTTTATTAATATTTAATATTTCCAAGTAGGCTTCTCAGCAAGGCATTTAATTACAAGGAAAATAAACAAAATTCCTTTTGATTTGGATGCTTGTCTCAATGTCTCCATTCCATTAATTTTTATGTAAATGATGATGTAAATGGACCTCCACATTTTAAAAAAAGAGCAACCACATCTTAAAGTTATCTAAAAATGGAGAAACAAATTCAGAGATGAGAAAAATAGCCATTTGCAGACATCAAAAAAGCAAACTTACGTTTTAATTTTAGATGGCTGAAGTCCATTTGAGTTGAGTTAGAGTGCAACCGTGACGCCCACTTTTCAGAAGTCCTGCTTCACATTCCCTTTCTCCAGAGGGATTTCAGAAAATTCTTCAATAAAGAGCTCTGATCCATTAAACCAAAGCAATGAATCACAGATGAATCACAATGTCACTGTTGATTTTAAACAGCCTAAGAAAATCAGGAAAAGAAACAACATCTTTATTTAAATGGCACTGAACTAACAATATATAAAGCAATATAAAAGTATGAAAACAGTACATTTTAAATGCACAATATTGCATAACAGTGCATTTGTGTAAAGTAAGTTTCATACGCTTGAGATAAAAGTGGACACATGCTATAGTCGTTCATGTTTGTTTTAAAGTAGAGGCCAAGGTTTTCTGATTTGGTAACTGTTCGCTTTATTCTTGGACCAAAATGTGACATGTAATGAGATTTCTGGATGTCTGATGTTAGCTGTAGTTATTCTGGCTGACTGCAGGCTGTGGAACTTCCTTTCTTGGCCCTCATTATAGAAACCTGAGTGTTTGTATCTCTACGTGAGCACATGCTGTTCTTCCTGTATTTCAGACTAAATGTTATCTGCAATTTGACTACACTTATTCAGCAAAGATGCATTAAACTGATAAAAAAAAAGTTAAAGAATCATGAAAAATATAATGTATTATGGTTTCTACAAAAATATCGGGCAGCACAACGTTTTTTTTTTTGTTTTCTTTTTTTCTTTTTTTAAAGATAATAATTAGAAATGTTTCTTAAGTAGAAAATCAGCATATTAGAATGATTTCTGAAGGATCATGTGACACTGAAGACTGGAGTAAGGATGCTAAAAATTCAGTTTTGATAACAGGAATAAATTACATTTTACTATATGTTCACATATATACAGTTATTTTGAATTGTAATAATATTTAGCAATTTTTACAGTACTTTTGATCAAATAAATGCAGGCTTTGTAAAAAAAAAAAAAAAAACAAAAAAAAACTTACCAACCACAAACTTTTGAATGCTTGTGCAAAAAAAAAAAAAAAATTATTAATATTAATAAATATAGCAATTTATTGAACTTTAGTGTATTTCATTTTAGCATATTAGAATGATTTCTGAAGGATCATGTGACACTGAAGACTGGAGTAAGGATGCTAAAAATTCAGTTTTGATAACAGGAATAAATTACATTTTACTATATGTTCACATATATACAGTTATTTTGAATTGTAATAATATTTAGCAATTTTTACAGTACTTTTGATCAAATAAATGCAGGCTTTGTAAAAAAAAAAACAAAAACAAAAAAAAACTTACCAACCACAAACTTTTGAATGCTTGTGCAAAAAAAAAAAAAAAATTATTAATATTAATAAATATAGCAATTTATTGAACTTTAGTGTATTTCATTTTAGCATATTAGAATGATTTCTGAAGGATCATGTGACACTGAAGACTGGAGTAATGATGCTGAAAATTCAGCTTTGATCACAGAAATAAATGACACTTTAACAGATATTCACACAGAAAAGGGTTATTTTCAATTGTAATAATATTTAGCAATTTTTACAGTATATTTGATCAAATAAATGCAGTCTTGGTGAAAAAAATCGTAACAACCACAAACGTTAGAATGGTTGTCTATGCGATTATATATAAATATAAATGATTAATATGTGATGTAACAAGTTCTGAAAGACTTTGAACATGTATTTTCTAGTTTATATTACTAGGCAAAAAACAACAACAAAAAAAAAACAATTATTAATATTAATAAATAAACTATTTATTGAACTTTAGTGTATTTCATTTCAGCATATTAGAATGATTTCTGAAGGAACAAGTGACACTGAAGACTGGAGTAATGATGCTGAAAATTCAACTTTGATCACAGAAATAAATTACATTTTAATATATACTCACATAGAAAGCAGTGATTTTAAATTGTAGAAATATTTTGCAATTTTTACTGTATTTTTGATCAAATAAATACAGCCCTCCTGAAGAAAATCTTACCAACCACAAACTTCTGAATGGTTGCATATGCGATTATATATAAATATAAATGATTAATATGTGATGTAACAAGTTCTGATAGACTTTGATCATGTATTTTCTAGTTAATATTAATAAGCAAAAAATAAATAAATAAATAAATATAATATTAATAATTATAGCCATTTATTAAACTTTAGTGTATTTCATTCAGCGCATTCGAATGATTTCTGAAGGATCGTGTGACACTGAAGACTGGAGTAATGATGCTGAAAATTCAGCTTTGACTACAGGAATAAATTATATTTTACTATATTTTCACATACAAAACAGTTATTTTGAATTGTAATAATATTTAGCAATTTTTACAGTACTTTTGATCAAATAAATGCAGCCTTCATGAAAAAAAATTATAAATATAAATGATTAATATAACAATATGTAACAAGTTCTGATTTTGATCATGTATTTTCTAGTATATATATATATATATATATATATATATATAGGCTAAAAAAATTATAATTATTAATATTATTAAATTTTAAACTATTTATTGAACTTTAGTGTATTTCATATTTTATTGTCATATCAATATAATTTTGCATGAAGCATGTCACTTAATGTTCAGTTACATTTACAGATGTTTCGTAAAACTTTCTACATCTCAGCACGCAGATTTCACTCATGTTCACACAAATTTGTCAACCCAAACAACAGAAGGATGCTTGGATTGAAAGTGACTTCTGTTGTGCTCTTGACAATAGACAATGGACCTTTTTTGGCAGCGAAATTGCGCTGAAATGCGCTGAAATGTCGCTAATGTGAGCGTACCTTTAGTCAGCGATGAGCTCAACACAGATATCAGTATTATCCGAGTGCGTCTGCCTGCTCTTACAGCAGCAGCCGTCACAACACTGGCAGATGGCAGCTCAGCAGCCACGGGCCAAAACCGCTCACAATCACTGCTCAGTGTGCCTGACAACGGTGCCAGAACACACACACACACACACACAAAAAGACACACACTGCTCAGCGTGCCTGGCATTAGCTTTCCTCCGCTCACACATTTGTTCAAAATGGCACATACACTTAAAAACTAGTGAGCTGACTACTTCCTACATAGGGAGCTACCTTCAAAGGTAGCATTCTAACTGATAGAGAATATCATACAAGTCACTAGTTATTTTTTGGAACATGTTGGGAATACACTTATGATGCCCGAAATCTTGTCTAGGTAGACAGCTTACTAGGTTTTGGAACAGGTCCCTTAAAATGGAATTAATTTATAAAGCACCCCCTCTCTGTCAGGGCGAGTACATGTAATTTACTGAATACAGTCTGTAAGTTTGTAAGGAACAATAACAGTAGCTGTTGTGTGGTTTTGGCACATACGAACGCACTCAAACTCCAACACACATTTCTTTCTGTTAGCTCTATTTCTATGGAGCGTCTGCTGGTGTGAAAGAACAGATTCATTCTTTGCCAAGCAAAGACGTTCATATCTGAACCAGCTTCAAATCTCAGAGGGGAACCCTCGTCATTTATAACTAGAACTTGGATGATGTTTATAGACTTACTGACAAATAAATGCATAAGTAAATATCTATACGTCTTGATTTTGGTAATCAGATTTAAATAAAAGCATTGGATTTTAATTAAAAGGTGAACTGACATGCTTTAAATCTGCAGCATACTACCAGTAGAGAATAAACACATGAGAACAGCAGTGAAGTACAGGAGGTCAGAGATCGTCTATTATAACCGTTTCCTCTCAGGTGCGGCTATTGTTACCAACTGTGTGAAAACACAACAATATTTAAACCTGCCCTGTGTGTGTACATGAACAAAGCTACAGAAACAATGGTGGCTGGCCATCGGTTAATGATGATATCACTTAAAAAAAAATGATTATTATTATTATAGCAGTAAGAACACTTTAGTAGCCACCTAGACAACTCTAGAAACGTCTACAAATATCCTAGAAACCACCTAGAATGTCTGAAAAACCACATAATAACACCCTAGCAACCACTCAGAAAACTGTAGTAATACCTAAAATGCCCTAACAACCATTTACCCAGCAACCGCATAGCAATACCCTGGAAACCAGCTAGAAAAAAAACATCATAATGCCTACAAAATCCTAGAAATGACCTGGAAAACTCTAGAAACTCCATAGCAACACCCTAGCAACCACTAGGTGTTACCTGTAGTAACAACCTAAAATGCCCTAACAACCATGTACCCAGCAACCACATAGCAACACCCTAGAAAAACTTTGGAATGCCTATAAAATCGTAAAAAAAAAAAAAAAAAAAAACTAGCAACTTAATAGCAGCACCCTAACAACCACCCAGATAACTGTAGTAATACCTAAAATGCCTTAAAGGAGAAGTCTACTTCCAGAACAAAAATTTACAGATAATGTTCTCACCCCCTTGTCATCTAAAATGTTCATGTCTTTCTTTCTTCAGTTGTAAAGAAATTATGCTTTTTTATAATGGACTGATATGGTGCCCCGAGTTTGAACAGGTTCATGACGGGGTATGTCGAAAAACTCCCATCTCATGTTCTCCCTCAACTTCAAAATCTGTTTTACCTTTCTGGTGTTTGCAGAGCAAGACAAGGAAGACAAGCCTTCCTCGGCTGGGATTGTTTACAAACGCATTTGGGATCGTTTGAAGCCGCATTTAAACTGCATTTTAGAAGTTCAAACTCTGGGCACCATATCAGTCCATTATATGGAGAAAAATGATGAAATGTTTTCCTCAAAAAAAAATTTCTCTGTGACTAAAGAAAGAAAGAAATTAACATCTTGGATGACAAGGGGGTGAGTACATTATCTGTAAATCTTTGTACGGGAAGTGGACTTCTCCTTTAACATTCATTTACCCAGCAACCGCATAGCAACGCCTTAGAAATCACATAGAAAAAGCGTGGGATGCCCACAAGCATCCTAGAAACGACCTTGAAATCCCTAGTAACTTCATAGCAACACCCTAGCAACCACCCAGAAAACTGTAGTAACACCTAAAATGCTCTAGCAACCATCTACCCAGCAACCGCCTAGCAACACCTTAGAAATCACATAGAAAAACCTTGGAATGCCTACAAACATCCTAGAAACGACCTAGAAAACCCTAGCATCTTTATAGAAACACCCTAGAAACCACTCAGAAAACTGTTGTAACACCTAAAAAGCCCTAGCAACCATCTACCCAGCAACCGCATAGCAACACCCTACAAACCATCAGTAAAAACCTTGCAATGCCTACAAAATCCTAGAAATAACATAGAAAACTCTAGCAACTACATAGCAACACCCTAGCAACCACCCAGAAAACTGTAGTAACACCTAAAATGTCCTAGCAACCATCTACCCAACAACTGCATAACAACACCATATAAACCACCTAGAAAAACTTTCAAATGCCTACAAACATACTAGAAACGACCTAGAAAACCCTAGCAACCACCCAGAAATCTGTAGTAACACTAAAAATGCCCTAGCAACCCTCTACCCAGCAACCGCATAGCAACACCCTACAAACCATCAGTAAAAACCTTGCAATGCCTACAAAATCCTAGAAAGGACATAGAAAACTCTAGCAACTGCATAGCAACACCCTAGCAACCACCCAGAAAACTGTAGTAACACATACGACACCCTAACAACCACCTACCCAGCAACCACATAGCAACACCCTAGAATCCACCAAGAAAAACACTGGGATGCCTACAATCATCCTAGAAACGACCTAGAAAATAACCCTAGCAACTTTATAGCAACACCCTAGCAACCACCCAAAAAACTGTTGTAACACCTAAAACGCCCTAGCAACCATCTACCCAGCAACCGCATAGCAACAACTTACAAACCATCAGTAAAAACCTTGCAATGCCTACAAAATCCTAGAAATGACCTAGAAAACTCTAGCAACTACATAGCAACATCGTAGCAACCACCTAGAAAACTGTAACAATGGCTTAAATCGACTTAGCAACAATCTACTATACTATACCCCAGCAACTAGCCAATGCCTTGAAACATCCTAGTAACCACCTAGAATACTCCAGCAACCACATGATCAGACTCTAGCAACCAGTCAGAAAACTGTAGCAATGCCAATAAATGCCCTAGCATCAGTCTACTGTAGAATACCCCAGAAACTGCATAGCCACACCCTAGAAACCACCAAGAAAATCTTAGCAATGCCAACAAACATCCTAGAAACCACCTAGATATAACACACTGTAGAAAACTCCATTCACATTGTAGCACCCTAGAAACCACCCAGGAAACTGTAGCAACACCTAAAAATCCCCTAGCAAGCCTAATGTAGAATAATACATTCCTGCCACTAGCAGTACCGAACAGAACTGAAAAAATACACCCCCAGACCAGGCGTGGGCAAACTAGGTCCTGGAGGGCCGATGTCCCTGCGGAGTTTAGCTTCAACCCTGATCAAACACATCTGAACACGCTAATCAGTGGATTACTAGAAGGCTATAGGTGAGTTTTATCAGGGTTAGAGCTAAACTCTGCAGGGACATCGGCCCTCCAGGACCTAGTTTGCCCATGTATTTTTGCTGTTCTGTTTGGTGCTGCTAGTGGCAGAAATGACACACTGCCGTTTTAACAGTGTTTAGAATCTCATAAATACATGAAAACAATACATGCTCTCATTATGTGCCCACAATCACACAACACTCTCAATGTCCTGCATTATCAGATCAGAACAGCTGAAGTTCACATGCATTTCTTCACTTCTTTGTGTATTATATGAAGTAATGTTTTTCACTGTAGTGGTTCAAATGTGTATGTATTTCCCCTCTTTTATCACCTTCATTTTAAGACTGGTTTCACAAACCCTCAATAAACGGTTCAGTGAGTGCAAAAGACTTTGTTAACCAAAAGCCTCTTTAAAAGTATAAATGTGATTTACTCAGTGTTTCCTATGGAAACCCATAGGATAACCACTGAATTTGCAATGGCAAATTATAAGGTCAGAATTGTGAGATATAAACCCACACTTCTGACTTTTTTCTCACAATTACAAGTTTATATTTTGCAATTCTGACTTCTTTTTTTTTTTTTTCATGGAATTCTGACTTTTTTCTTGCAATTGCAAGTTTATATCTTGCAAGTCTGACTTTGTTTCTCAATTGTGAGTTTATATCTAGCAATACTGACTTTTTCCTCACAGTTGTAAGTTTATATCTCACAATTCTTTTTTCTCACAATTGCAAGTTTATATCTCACAATACTGACTTTTTTTCTCACAATTGTAAGTTTATCTCACAATTCAGATTTTTTTTCTCACAATTTTGACTCTTTTTCTAGTGAGTTGTAAAGTCCAATTATTATTTTTAATTATTATTTATTATTATTATTTTTTTTAATTTATTTATTTATTTTTTTTTACAGTTGCATGTTTATATCTTGCAATTCTGAGGAAAAAAGTTGGAATTGTGAGATAAAAAGTCACAATTACCTTTTTTATTCACAATTTCCTTTTGTTCAGTGGCGGAAACGGGCTTCCGTGGTTTCTATATTCAATCTAAAAATAGCTTCAGTGTTGTCAAAAAGCTGCAGATGTCCGACAGCCTCATCACAATTAAACTGCTGACGGAAAAAGCCTAAAACATGTAGAGCATAACCATCATTTTTAATGCTTCAGACCATGTGTTTCTCCCAGTCAGGTGTGTTTAATGTTTGCTCAGCAAATTACAGCGTTAAAAATTAACAGTGACCACCTAACCTGTATTTTAATGTCTACTACTGGTGGATCTTGGTTCAGGAAGTTGAACTCACACAAACAAAAGCAAGCATCACTAAACAACTTCATGGTAGCATCTAGACGTTATCAATAGAAATTCAGCTGCAAAATCCTATAAAGGGAGATAAGGAAAAAATGAAAGAGGAAGAGGAATTTTTTTTTAGGTATTATGAAGCACATAAAGTCCTATTTGTTGATCATAAACGGTTGGAAAAAGGGCAAGTACAAGAGTTATTATCAGTGTCTGTTATCATAAACACAAGCTAAAAATAAACCATAAACATTTAGAACTATGGGAAAAATCCAACAAGATATTTATGCATCATATAATAACTTTTTATCATCCCATACTAATGTAGAAACAAACCCAGTAGGCCTTAGCTAGATATCGTTCAACTCTTTTGTGTTTTTCTGACAGAGGTAAAAGTGTCCAAAGGCAAACTGAGGGAACATTAGAGGTAATTCTGGATCTGGCAGATTAAAACACCATTAACAGCTCCAGATTAGTGTTTATCCACTTTAAATGAGGGCTTAATCAAGCTAATGCTGCTTGAACAGACTTGCGGGAATATTTACCGTTTGCTTCCAAGTTTATGCTCAATTTGAATTGTAGTTTAACCACAAGCTTAATGATACAATGTAAACTGTTTGATACAATGATGCAGTGTAAACTGATTTAAAAACAATTGTGTATTCTTAAAAGGCTCAATCTCTCATAAACACCCAAAAGTCACATTTCAAACCAAATCAAAAGAAAAAAATGAAATTATGGAAATAATTCTGATTTAAAAAAAAAAACGGAAAAATAAATATAAAAGTACATTTTGAAAAAAGAAAAAAAAAAATCTATTTTGAGGACTGTTAGAATTTGTTTGCATTATGACATTTATATACACCATATCAACGTTTACAAACATCCTAGAAACTACTGACTTTTAACTCCAAGCAACCACCTAGAAAACTGTAGAAACACCTAAAAACACCCTAGCAACCACCTACTGTAGAATACCTCAGAAACCGCTCTAGTAATCACTCAGAACACCCTAGCAACAACCTAGAAATCCATAACAACACCTTCAAACATCCTAGAAACCATCTACATACAACTCAGCAACCACATAGTAAAATTTCAGCAACCACCTGCTATGGAATACTGCAACAACTGCATAGCAACACCCTAGCAACCACTAAGAAACTCCTAGCAACACCAACAAATATCCTAGAAACAGTGCGCTTAATTGTCATAAAAAAAACATTAGTACAGAAAAAAACAAAACAAAACAAAACAAAAACAACGAATGGATGTTGAAGAATGAACCACTCGGAACACCCTAGCAACCACCTAAAAACTGTAGCAATGGCTATGAAAACCTTAGCAACCACCTACTGTAGAATAGCCCAGCAACCACATAGCAACACACTAGCAACCAATTGGAAAACTGCAACAATGCCTAAAACACCCTAGCAACCACCTACTATAGAAATCCCAAGCAACTGCATAGCAACACCCTTGCAATCACCAAGAACACCATAGCAACCAATTAAAAACTGTAAAAATGCCTAAAATACCCTAGCAACCCCCTACTGTAGAATTCCCAAGCAACACCCTTGCAACCAATTGGAAAACTGCAACAATGCCTAAAACACCCTAGCAACCACCTACTGTAGAATTCCCAAGCAACTGCATAGCAACACCCTAGCAACGACCTAGAAAACGCCTACAAATATCCTAAAAACAATGTGCTTAACTGTCGCAATGCAAACTTTAATGTTCTTTAAAAAACAGATACAAAGTCTAATTCATTTTTTCCTCTTGTTCCAGTTCTTGACAGTTTGTGAAATTCATTCCATCAGTGACTTAACTATAAATCAGAATCAATGTTAATTATTTGAATCTCAAAAGTTCAACCTAATTAAGTTCAGGTAGGCAGATAATGAGTTATACAAGTTAGATACTTAAATGTAAATAAATATCAAGAGTTTATAGGTTACATTATACAGAGGTTAAAGTGCTTTTGCGCTCAGTCTTTTATAATGTGTGGTGATCTTCAGAAAATCTTTCCAAACACGATTAATCGTTCAGGGAAGCATACTGATTTGACCATTATCAGCAGTTCCAGAGTACAGCAGATATTGCGTCTGTCCTTGATGACTATTGACCGACTCATGGCATGTGCTGAAATGACTCGCTCCAGGGCTCTTTTATGGGTCAGATGAAGTCACAACATGCCAATGTGGGTCAACAGTGGCCAGCATTCACTTAACACACAAGAGATCCTACAAGGATTGGATTAGAACAATGCTAAGACTGAGCTGCACGAAGAGTTTGAGAATGTTAATTATTGGCAGTTGGTCTAAATAACTCAGTTAGACGGTTGGCTGTCTAAAGCTGAATATGCTAAAAATTGTACATCTATAATTTCCAGGCTTGAAAAACTGACGATAATTAGTATTAAAATTCAAATGTTCTGAGTTAACGCACATTTTTTTCTGGTCATGCTCAGCTCTACAATATTGAATTGGCTAAAATTTGTTTTTGTTTTTTTTTTAGGCATACGAGTAGACTAAAATTAATTTTACATGTAGGTCTGAATAAGTTGGTTTGTTTTGTTATCTAAAGATAAAAGCGGCAGTGTAATTTTTCTTGTAGATGTTCTTCCCATGGTAATAGAAAACCTGAAAGTTCTACACTTAAGCACAATAACTGATAAGTTAATGTAGATTTTTCTGGTCATCCTCAGCTCTAAAATATATAATTGGCGAGAATTTGTTTTTTTAAGGTATATGAATGGTGTTAAATTTTACATTTAGGTCTGCATTATTGAATTCGTTTTGCTATCTAAAGTTACAAATTTTGTACTTTTCTATAGATATAAAACCTGAAAATTGTACATTTGTAATTTTCAGGCCTGGAAAACACAAGTGTTAATAAAAAAAGTTAAATATTCTTAATTAAATGTACATTTTTCTAGTTATGCTTAGATCTAAAATGCATACGTTTTTTAATTGTGTTTTTTAAACTGCATTGCATTGCAAATTTATTTTCCATTTCTCTATTTTGAAAAATCCTTGATTACAAATTAGTCGAATTCCCAAAGCTACAACAAGCCGACACGGCTGAAAGCGAAAAGCACAGAACAGAACATTTAAAAAGATGTCCATCTGAATATTACAGATCTTTATTTGCATTACAAAACAAAAAATTGTGCATTCCAAGACGTCAACATACGAAAAAACACTGCATGACTTTAAAGCATTTGAGCAAGTCAACCAAGGTCACAAGAGATGTTACAAGAGCAAGTCTCTGTTACGTGTCACTCAAACTCTTCGCCCCGCCCCCTCGCCACTTCTCAAAGCAGTGAAACTGATGAAGCTTCACGCCAGGCTCCGCCTCCTCCTCCTTCTTCTTCTTCTTTTCCTCCTCCTCATCATCCATATCAACAAACTTCATGAGAATATCAGTGGTGCGGTTTACAAAAAGAGGAGTACGTGGGCACAGAAACATAGGGCTTGTACGGACGTCTGCATTTTTTTGGTTGTCCAATCACAATGCGACTTAGGTCATATTTTTCCGTTAAAAGTTAAACAGCGAAAAGACGTGAAAAAGAAGGCAATGTGGAATGTACAGTGCATAGAAGTGTGCCGAGCAGGTTTCATGACGAACCCGCCTGTTTCTCCTGTTCGATGGCTGAAAGACAAGAGCAGAGCGTTATTCGTAAGCCTCGGCTTTCACCCTTTTATGTTCATGCCTCAAAAATAGGTGTGAGCAATCGTACTTTCTTTAGATGGCAAAGGATTTTTCTCCTGAGTTTCTGTCTTCTTCAGCTTGCTTTTGTCAAAGCTGGTCACCTCCTCGAGATTTGGCTTGTCAGACATGTTTGCAGTGGGTCTGGAATGAAATGACAGGAAATGGCTTGCCGTTAATGATGACATACGCACAAAGAGACGAATGCATGCAGACACAAGGCCTTATGACTAATGCACACACAATCAACATTAATATTCATTTTAATGCACAACCAAGAATCCTTTGTTTCCCTAATCTGTAATGTTTTGTATCCTAACTTAACAAAATGCACTTAAATGTGCATTCTAGGAAAAATAAATAAATGCAACAAAAAGAACAAAAGCTGAAAGCTTGCGTTAATGCTATAATCCAAAAACTGTGTTAAAAGGAAACGCTGGTGTTGCATCACAGTCTTGAGTATGTGGTATGTAACCACCGCCCTTTCCTGCTCATTCTGGCTCATATTTCACTTTATATCAACATTTTAATCTGTAAAAAAATCCTTTTAGCTTTTGCAACGATCTGAGCCTATTTCCAAATCGCATTTATGCAGTATTTCCCATTTTGACGCATAGAATAAAAACTGATCAAGCTCATCATTCCTGAACAAAGAAACTACACAGGAGCCTCATCTTTTGTCTCTGATAGATATATGGCTAAGAATCACATTTTTTTTCTATATAACACATTTTAAATTTGTTACATCTCCTAAATCTGTTACATTTCCTGGTCGTGATTGCAAAACGGTTGCATTTATAGCTGTGATGCATTTCGCCAAAAATGTACGAAAACGCTATCAGCGTTTCTAAAAATGCAACCGCCCTTACATTATAATCTAAAAGATAGAAAACGATACATTCGTGCATTTTAAAATAAAAAAAAAAGCTGCGATTCTCGTACTTACCAGAGTTTGCGGTAGTTGAAGTAGTTTATTCTCCAGCGGATGCAGCAGTGTGAGGAAAAGCGCAGAATCACTGGATTTATAAGCAGAGATATGCAAATCACGTGACTGACGTCACCGAGACCGTTAGATGCAGCGTTACTTCAAGGAGTCAGGATATACATTATAAACCCACCAACTAAGGTAATAAGAATAAAGGTTTTATTTAAGAAACATTACAAACATACATGTATTTGAGAATTTTGCAGTGAGAAAACGCACGAGGTACTGAAGTAAACGCCCTCTGAGAGCAACGCTGCTCTTAAGGGCGACGGTGACATCTGGTGGACATATGTAGAATGTAAATAAAATCATTTAATAGATAAATAATAATTATTAGTGTTATTTTTGAGGGCGACAATCACAAAAAACGTTGTTTTCCTACTGAAAACAATTAAAGTATAAACATTTATGGTATGCTTGTATAATAAGCTTTCTGACATGGGGAAAACGTTTTGTTTCGTTTCTTAAAATGCTTAAAACTCTGCAAAGCTCAGCTTTTTTATTTACTTATTTATTTATTGGATATTCACCCAGTTAAATCAAGTAAACAAGACCAGATACAGCAAAAACTAAGCAGTAATTTGATTATTTTGTGGAAATACACTGCAAAACTACTACTGTTTTATGTCAGGCTAAAGCTAACAATGCTAAACGCTATTAAGTCTCTGAATAAATAAATAAAGCATAATATTTTGTGTGTTAAGTAGGCCCATGCAGCATACATGTATAAAAGAAACTGTATTTTCACTGGCATGGGAGGAAAGCTGATCTAAATAGTAACAGGAAGTATGTGTGATCAGTTCCTGTTAGCTGCTAGCAAACTATTTAGAGACATATGAGCAGTTCCTTGCAGAATTTAGTTTTAATAGTTTGATAAGAGTTATTCTGTCTTATATAAAAATAAAAACAAGTATAAAATAGGCTACAACAATCTGATTAAAGCACTAGTGACTTTAAAATAAATGTAAAAAGCCACAAATACAATAAACTAATCAAAACATTAGTGAGAAAGTGAAGAATTAACCTTGTAATAATAAAAAATAAAATTAAATTTAAAAAAAAAAACCTTGCTTGTTTGTGCAGAGAGAAATAATGAAGTTTGTAGTGGAATTTTTTTAATGGTTTGAATTTACAAGATTTTACCAGTGAGTTTCTGTATTAAATTAGTAAAAAAAAAAAACAAGTAAAAATACAACTAATTAAAACATCAGTGACCAAGTGAAGGATTGATCATGCGAGTCCAGCTCCTTTTAATTTCAAATTTCAAAATATATACAAAGATCAATTTTACAATTAAAAACAACAACAACAAAAACTAACAAGAAAAATTCCTGCCTTTTTTCATAATTTTGTGATGAAAATTATGAAAACAGATGCTCCTTGTTAAATTTCCACTTGCATCTCTTCTGTGTTTGTGTGCAACAAGAAAAATTTTGGACTGAATTTTAAATAATTTTGTTTCAACAAATTGAATTCAAATTTTACAAGTGAAATTTTCTTTCAAAAACCTCTTAAAAACACATTTCTTTCTTTTAATATTACTCTTTACCTCCAGGTCTGTGAATTGTACTTTGTTATGGATGTTTGCCATTTGTCTATTTTTATTTATTCATGTAAGCTATTTTTCCTAACTTAAGAGACCATGGATTTTTAGAAAGGCAGTATAAAAATAAATAATTATTATTTTAGATTAAAAGTGCACAAAATAGCCCAAACATGTTTATTTTTTTCTTTTCTGGTACACTTTTGTACTTTGTTCTCACTTTATACAAAACTGCTTTATACATGAACTGAATCTATGCAATATACAAATTGCCACAGGGTTGTTTCTATTTTTAACCAAAAAAACAAAAAAAGAAAAGAAAAAAACTAACATTTTGTCTCTGGAGCTCAAACCAAGTTTATGCATCATTTCTCCTACTTAATGGTGAAATATCTGCTGTAAAGTTCGTTGTAAATGGCCTGGTTGTCCACCCGTATGGCGTTCCGCAGCGATTGCCAGAACCAGGCTTCGGCGGACTGCGAATGCGGCCACTCGAGAATGCTGCGCCCGCACAGCCGCCTGCGCAGCCGCAGGAAATGCGAGTGCTGCAACACGGGCTCCAGGAGCAGCAGCACGATCACGTCCTCGTTATCCTCCAGAAGCCTCTGGTGCGCCAGGAAGATGGCCAGCTTAAAGGAGCCGCTGTTCACGTAGCGCTCGGTCAGGACGAAGACGGTTTTGCGGCTGTGCTGGATGCTCTGCGTCAGACTGTCCACAATGGGAGAACCGGGAATCCAGTCTCGTTCCTCCAGACAAATGGGTAGGAATCGCTCGCCTTGTTCCTCCAGCTGCACCCGCAGGTGATTGAGCACCCAGTCGGACACCTGCAACATCGACACATATTGAACTGAACTGAATCAACACTAAACTGACTCAAGCTGAATGCATGCAAAATTTCATTTGTCTCTTTTTAGACACTTAAATTCAGTACATAACAAATAATAATAAATCCAAAACAAAATCATACAATTGCAGTTTTAAATGTATTTTTTTTAATTGCCTCCCTTTCCATTTTAGCCAACAAACAAACCATACAGAAAAATAGATTCATCAGTGGACTTAAACTTGAAAAATAGTGTGTATTGACATCTTTCCACGGTTGAAACAAGATACCCTATATTCATTAATGTTTATTTCATGCTATAACTAGTAAAAAAGGAAAAGCATTCTGCTTGAGCTGAGGTGCTGCATAGATCTGTCACAACATATTAATAAGCCGCAAAGCGGTAATTATTGTTTGAATTTATTGTTTGAAAAAAGACTAAATTTGAAAGCTGAGACTTTATTTCATATCAAAAGTAACTTGCTCTGTCTTGTCTGTCGGCACGTTGTCATGTTTGTGCTACATTTGATCATTTTTTTAAATTATGTTATTGTTACCTTTTTGAATGTTGAACATTTTGAAAAGTAGTTAACATTTCTTCTTGGTTATATGAACGTTAAAAGGGTCATCGGATGCAAACTTCACTTTTTCATGTTGTTTGAACATTAATGTGTGTTGGCAGTGTATGTACAAATCTACCCTATAATGATAAAAATCCATGCAGTGGTTTTTAATTAATCGGTAAAAATAATATCCCCTTTTTCAAATCGACATGCCTGTCGGTGTGCCGTCACACCAGCAGAGGCCGCTCCCACGATAGTTGATTGACGAGCATTTTACCTCAGACCAGCCGTTACAGTCCAGTAACTTTCCTTGTTTCGGTGCGGAAGCAGGGATGTAAGTTAGGAAAGAATATCTCCGATTGAGCGATTGAGGTGTTGTGTTGCTGGATGTAAAAATGAACATAGTGGTCGTCATTCACTCCTGACATCTGAGCCACTAAAGATGCAGTAGATTACGTTTGTTTGTGAAGGGAATGCACCTCCCGATCTACATATATCCGTCTATGTTCGCACGAATCATTCGTGATCCAGCTTCACTTACAGCACAAGTGAGTATAAGCGTTTTTTTATGCATCTTTGCGATCGCCTTTCCTTATAACGTGGTAGTTAGGAAGTTTAGGGGCTAAACGTGGCTAATGTAAACAAGCTCGTCATTCCACAGAGAGAAGAGAGGGGCGGAGTGAGCAGAGCTCATTTGCATTGAAAGGAACAACCCCTTAGAATGAGATGATTTTTGCAGAGCTGATTTTGGCAAGGTAAAAAAGGTGTTGTTTTACAAAACCATTGAGAATTTTTAATCAAAATATATTAGAGACTTTTCATTAAGACTCTAAAGAATCATATCAACTTGTGGAAAAATGGGCATCCGATGACCCCTTTAAAGGAACATTCCATTTTATCATTTTGCAAACATTAACATTACTTTCAAATGTTCTGAAACAAGCAATATTTTAATACGTTGGAAACATTCAGCTAAAACGTAAAAAAATAAATAACACTGAGGACATTCTTATTGACTAGATAACTGTGAATGAATGTTCTATTAACGTTAGTGTTCTAAGAGTGTTTTAAAAACTTTTTGCTAACTTTGCCTTTAGAGTCCCCATGAATCAAAATTGAAGTTTTTTTTTTTAGCATGAATATGTTAGCCTTAGGGTTATCTATAAGCTAGTGTGCTCAAAAACAATGACAAAATTCAGATTTAGGAGATATAAGCATCCAAAATTTACAGTTTCTAACTTACAATATGGATGAGTGATTTTAATGACATCACCCTGCACTTCAGCTACTCAAACTTCCTGTCCAATCAAATGCTCTCTAGAATCCAAAGCGTCCCGCCCCCTACACAATAAGTAGACGCTGAAGCTGCAGCTGAAATTAGCCATTTGTTCACAGAATTAGTATTTTCTGTACGATGAATGTCACATAGTGAACTATATAGGGGATAGGGAATTATTTAGGTAGTGTAAATATGGTTTTCCGCTGGGGCGAAGTCTGGTTTTGTGCTGTCCAGAGACACGATAGCACGGAGCAGATCATATGCGCGAGTCGGCGCAGACTACAAAGCGTGTCTGACTCATTTGAATTTTATACAGAATGCTATATTTCATTAGTGATATAGATGGGAAACCCCAATATTTACAGCACAGCGTCACACAAGCCATGATACAAAGTTAAGGAAACTAAGTAACCGAAAGCAATATGTCTTCATCAGATAATGTTAGTTGTGAACATCAGTGTCGGGTAAAACAACATTATTATCTCCTTTGCATTAGAGAAAGCTGCTTACATGTAGTCTACACGGGTAAACGAGTAGCAGCGAAGATGTTAAATTAAACGTAAACACAATCAGCTTTTACGCATATACATACTGGCCCTGATAATCATAACTTCTACTTAGCACTTGCTTCATTTCTGCAAAACAGTTTTTGTGAATGAATGACTTGCGTTACTTCTGGTCGCTTTGGCCTTCATCAACGGCCGCTTGCGGCAGCTGGAGATCGTGCATCGGTGCTCTACTGCTATTCCTGCAGCTCCCGGATGTGAAATGCCGAATTTTCTGACGAATTTAAACCACTGAATTTGTGGAAGCGAATTTGTAAAGTGAAATAAAATGGACCGAAATTTGCCTGTCAAATATTATACATTGTGCTTTTAAACAGATTGAATATTTGGGAAGTGAATTCTGGAAGGTGGAAATATGAATTTTTGAATTTTTAGTTATGAAAATGTTTGTGAAATATTTTGAATTGAAATATTCACTGCTTAAATAAACAACTATGTTAAATTTCAGAACCTAAAAATGCAAACCCTGAAAATACAAGGCATTAAAATGCAAGCACTTAATTCAATGCATATTTTTTTCAGTTCAACATGCTTTTTTTTGTTTCAAAGACATTTGTCATTCATTTTCTTCCATACCCTTTTTCACACAAGTCAAAAACCACCAAGCGAGCGTAAAAAAAAAAAAAAAAAACTTTTTTGCAAATGAAGGGATTTTCATTGGAAATGTGGCATTTCCATCACTCGTTTCTGATGTGATGTGCATAAAAACAGGCTACAGTTACAGTTTCCATAGCTACTGTAACCTTTTTAAATTGTAAAACAATTGTTCTTTATATGAATGTTTAGGGGACATTTCATTCTATCATTTTGCAAACATTATAAGAATGTTACATTTGAAAGTTCTGAAACAACTATTAACATTTAAAAATGTTAGACAAACGTCCAAATGTAACTTTTCCAGAAAAAATAAAAATAAAAAAAATAATAATAATAATTTTGTGCTGATGTTTTGAAAACATTGTTATAAAACGGAGAGTTCTGGTCCTTGATTCTGATTGGTTGAACCACGTTCAAAGCTGTTGTAAATTACTCTACAAACATACTCCTTTGTTTACATTTGTGTGTTGCTCATAACAACGCCCCCTAGCTGTTATAAGTTTACTGTAAGCCACGGCTTTTTGGGGCTTATTGCTTTCTTAAAGAACATAACTTTGAACGAACATTCTGTTAATGTTGCTGGAAGAACTTTTGTTCAGAACTTTAAGAAAACCTTGCCATAACGTGGTCCCAGAAAGTTCTGAAAATGTTCCGTGTTGGCTGGGTTTACAGCAAACTTTAAATTTGTCTCATATTTGAAGTTTGCATCGTTTCTGTTGTTTTCCCGTTTATTACTATGAATCTCAAATTTGTAGTGTAGAGGGCAATATAAATAAAAGTGACTTTACCTGCTTGTCCTTAGTGTCGTAGGTGATGAAGGCATCATAGATGCAGCTGTCAGAGCTCAAGTGCTGATACCCAGTGAATCTGGCTTTCAAATAATAGTACAAGTATGAAACGTCCCAGTAGAAAAGGTGCATTGTGACGGCCACAAAAGTGGTGCATATAATGCAAAAAGTGGAGAAGAAGTATGCCAGAAAAGCCAATTGGTCATCGATGCATTCTTTAATGTCAAAATTGACCACTGCTTCGCCTTTCCTCTCTTTTGGCATGGCGCACGTCACCGCAGTCACCAATCTGGGGATCTTCACGTTAGTCTTGCGAATCCACAGAACGAATTCGAGCAGGTTGCATGTGCAGTGGAAAGGGTTGCTGTTGAGCGACAGCGTCTTTAGGTAAGGCTTGGGTTCAGATGGAAACGTGGACTGGTTGATGATTATGAGGAAGTTGTGACTGAGATCAAGCCTCTGTAGGTTTTCCGCTCCCTGTAGGAATCCACTGGAGAGCTCGGATATTCGGTTGTGCCGCAGATCAAGGAACTCTAAAGTAGGAACATCATTTGACAAGTTACTAGATATCCTAAAGATGTTGTTGTTGCTTAAAATGAGCTCTCGGAGATGAGGGAATTGTCTCAACATTTCCCAGCTAACATTTGTCAGGCGATTGTGGCTTAATCGCAACTTTTGAATGCTTCTGGGAAGATGTCGGTAAATTCGAAGAGGGATCTTCTCGATGTAGTTATAGGATATGTCTAGATAGGTCAGATTGGTCAAATTTTCAAACAGCCTGTCGTAGGTTTTGTCTCTCACTCTCCACATCTTGCCGAGACTATTGTGCTGGAATTGCAGCTCTTGAAGAGAAGCGCTTGACATGGTTTTGGTGGTTAACGTATAGATGCTATTGTAGCTCATATTTAACACTTTCAAAGAGGGTAAATATTTGAGAAAGTTCAAATTATGGGTCACACCTTGCACAGTGAAGTAATGGGGGTTGTAACTAAGATCTAGCACCTCAAGACTCTGCAACTCTCGGAAGGCGAAATCGTATGCCAGGTCAATTTTGTTGAAGGACAAGTCTAGATATTTGAGGTTTGGGAGCGATGTGAATTCAGATCCATTGGGAGCCGTGGCGAAGCCATTTCCGGAGAGGTTGAGGCAAGATATGTTCCCGTAAAACTCAAACTGTTCAGGGGAAATTAAGAACAGGTTATTCCGGCTTAGATCCAACACGCGACCGGCGGCGTAGCACTCTGGTTTCACAAGTTCTTTTGGAATATCAAAGGAATTTCCTTTAGGATAAGGTTCTGACACTGAGGGCATTATGGATGAAGATTTTAAGCCAACGCCTGTGGCTTCACGTAACTCCCCGTTTACGGTCACCGGGTAAAGTCTGTTTTCCGAAAGATAGAGGAGTTTCACTTGTTGAAATTTTTCAAATATGTTCGCTTGTGCACGGACAATGAAGTTTATTCCCACATCAAACACTGATAGATTTTGTAAAGCAAACAGAGAGCTAAAGGTCTTTTCATGGATTTCTCGAAAAACCAAACCTCGAAGATGCAGCGTCCTCAGCGAGGTTAAGTTCGCAAAGCTGGGCGATAGCGTAATCGTGTCGGGGTAAGTCTTGAGGGCGTAGTTAAACGAGAGATCGAGTTTTGTCAGCAGTGGCAGATTATTCAAGAAAACATTATCTTGAACAGCACTGAACAAGAAATTAAAGGACAGGTAGAGTTCCTCGAGCATTGAGATGTTTGCGAACCAAGTAGGATTGATCGTCTCAATCGAATTCCCAGCGAGGTGCAGAAGCCGCAGCTTTGCGAGGCCGCCGAAGGCTCGTGGATGAATTTCAATGGACACGTTTTTACACGGAACACATGGATATGGAGCATTATGACATCGTGGACAGTTCCCTTGGATTTTTAGACTTGTCAGATTGTCGAGTCCTCGGAAATCATGCTCTCCGACGTACGATATGCTGTTTGAAGCGAGCTCAAGTGTTATCAATGACCCAGGTAATCCTTTAGGGACTTGAGTTAAGTTGTTGTAAGACAAAGTGAGATGTTTCAACTGGGTCAGGACAGAAAAACTTCCATCTTCTATATGATAATACCTCGAGCAAGGATTCCAGTAGTAGCAGTTTCTTGAAAGGAAAATGAGTGATAGATTTTGCAAATGCCTGAAGGATGTTACGTTTAACCGGGTGATCTTGTTCTCAACCAGCTTTAGTTCTTGCAGATTCTTTGGAATATCTTTTGGCACGTCCTTTAGACCGATCCCGTTGAGCTCCAGTGTTCGTAGCTTGGTCATATTTGAAAACACCCCGGCGCCAACAAGAACTTCCTGATTTTTATTCAGCCAGTTCAGATTTAGTATGGTCAGATTTGCCAAGTCTTGGAAATCTCTTGCTGTTATGTTCTTGATTTTGTTCTCGGATAGATCAAGGTTGGTTGTGTTTGTTAGGAGCGCTGGTACCTTTTTAAGTCCACGTTCACGGCAGTTGACAACAACCGTCATTGTGGTTACATTGTTATGTATATCGCAGGGTTGAGTCTTCAGACTTGCCACGTCCATTTGACAAAGGGTTAGTGAGATCTTCAGTGTCATAATGAGCCAGACGTCTAATTTCGTCACCTGTGACGTATGAAACACAGAGCTGTTAAACGGCACCTGACAATATGACGGATTGTAACAAAAACATTTTAATCTCATCCCAGATAGTACACGTACATCTGCAAGATGTCAGTTTTACATGTAAACTAAATCCTAAACATCTTAAAGACATCTAATAGACGTCTATTTGACATCTGATAGGAAACGTCCTATAGACATATTGCATCTGCTGTGTATAAACATCTGACAGACATCTGTAAGATGTCAGTTTTCCATACTTTCTAAATCCTAAACATCTTACAGACATCTGATAAGAAGTGTCCTATAGATGTATTGCAGATGAGCAAACACCACTTAAAAAAAAAAAAAAAAAAAAAAAAGAAAAATACGTCTTGCAGATGTAAATGCAGACGTCAAATAGATGTCTCTGTGATGTACGTGTGCTTGCTTGATCTGGAAAGCATCTGCTATGTACAAACATCTGACAGATGTCTGAAAGATGTCAGTTTTATGTACATTCTAAATCACAAACATATTAAAGACATCTAATAAATGTCAATTTGACATTTGATATGAAGCGTCCTATAGATGTATTGCAGAGCAAACTAAAAAAATATGTCTTGCAGATGTAAATGCAGATGTCAAATAGATGTCTCTGTGATGTATGTGTGCCTTTAGGGATTAAAACAACATGCAATTGTTCTTGTAACCATGAACAGCATATGCAAAAGTCTAAGAGCAAGCCCAGATAGCACATGTATGTCTGCAAAATGTCTGTTAAAGATCACTTGATCTGGAAAGCATCTGCTGTGTAAAAACATCTGACAGACGTCATTAAGATGTGAGTTTTGCATACATTCTAAATCATAAACATCTTAAAGACATCTAACAGATATCTAAAGGAGATCTGACAGGAAAAGTCCTATAAATGTATTGCAGATGAGCAAACACTCATTTAAAAAAAAAAAAAAAAAAAAAAAAAAAGTCTTCAAGATGTAAATGCAGATGTCAAATAGATGTCTCAGTGATGTACGTGTGCTATCAGTTATTAAAACAACATGCAATTGTCCTTGTAACCATGAGCAGCATATGCAAAAGTCTAAGAGCAAGCTCAGATAGCACACGTACATCTGCAAGATGTCTGCTAAAGATCACTTGATCTGGAAGGCATCTGCTGTGTACAAACATCTGACATGTCTGTAAGATGTCAGTTTTACATTAAAAAAAAAAAAAAAAAAAAAAAAAAAAAAAAAAAAAACAACAACAGATGTAAATGCAGACGTCAAATAGACGTCTCCGTGATGTATGTGTGCTATCAGGGATGCAAACTGTCCTTGTAACAATGAACAGCATATACAAAAGTCTAATCACTTGATCTGGAAAGCATCTGCTGTGTACAAACATCTGACAGACATCTTTAAGATGTTAGTTTTACATACATTCTAAATCCTAAACATCTTAAAGACATCTAATATGTCTATTTGACATCTGATATGAAACATCCTATAGACATATTGCAGATTAGCAAACACACAAAAAAAAAAAAACATCTTCCAGATGTAAATGCAGACATCAAATAGATGTCTCAGTGATGTATGTGTGCTATCAGGGATGCAAATTGTCCTTGTAATCATGAACAGCATATACAAAAGTCTAAGAGCAAGCCCAGATAGCACGCGTATGTCTGCAAGATGTTTGGTAAAGATCACTTGATCTGGAAAGCATCTGCTATGTATCTGACAGACATCTGTAAGATGTCAGTTTTACGGACATTCTAAATCATAAACATCTTAAAGACATCTGATATGAAACATCCTATAGACGCATTGCAGATAAGCAAACACTATATTATATATATATATATATATATATATATATATATATATATATATAATATATATATATATATATATGACTGATATATAAAATAAATAAATAAAAAGTCTTGCAGATGTAAATGCAGACGTCTTGGTGATGTATGTGTGCTATCAGGGATTAAAAAAAAACATGCAATTGTCTTTGTAACCATGAACTGCATATACAGCACATGTATGTTTGCAAAATGTCTGCTAAAGATCACTTGATCTGGAAAGCATCTGCTGTGTGTGAAGATCTGAAAGACATCTGTAAGATGTCAGTTTCACATATATTCTAAATCCTAAACATCTTAAAGACATCTAATAAATGTCTATTTGACATCTGATTTGAAACATCCTAGAGATGTATTGCAGGTGAGCAAACGCTCTTTAAAAAAAATTAAAAAAATAAAATAAAAATAAAAAACAAACAAACAAAAAACGTCTTCCAGATGTAAATGCAGATGCCAAATAGATGTCTCCATGATGTATGTGTGTTATCAGGGAGGCGTCTAATTTTATTAGGTATTAATAAAGCAAACTGACAAAACATTTTGGTGAACTATACAAAAATGATTAAAACAATAGATTATGTGCATGACATGGATTTGTCTTTGTGCACATGGACAGCGTATGCAAAAGCCATAAACTTGCAACTAAGCTCATCTCTTTAAAATCAAATAGTATATCATACAAAACTATAGCAGAGGTAAATACAAGCTCATTAATGGAATTAAGTGCATTTCCTTACCATGATAGCAATGTCTATGTAATGTCCCGGTGCAAGCTATGCAGTGCGTAGACCCAAAATAAGCAGAGCCTGGTGATGCACACACAGTTGCATTTAGGAAACAGGAAGTTTTGGTTTAACAGTTCAAGATTATTTTAACACGAAGAGCTCTAAATGCTGCTTGTGATCAGCACCTGCCAGTCCACTGACTAATATAAACTGTTCAGTTTCTGTTTAATGACCATCGTTTGTTTGATGTTTTTCTTTAGTGACATCTTATTGGTCGCTGTGTGGATCAGCGGCTGCACTAAGATGAAAATGGTTTCGGCAGTTGCCAGAACTTAGTGAGGAAGTTCTGCCTACATTGTTCCTTCTTCTCAGGGACGCAATGGCACAGATCACATGCACATTTGCAAATGTTACAGGGACTCTCTTTAGAAATTGAAACTGGAGGAGTCCTCTGTATATCCCCAAGTCATAATTTAAATTTCAAGACACGATCACAGTGTTTTCAACATCAGGTTTATGCTCCGTTATTTATCTGTAGGGCAAGATAAACGTTATTTTAAAGGTGAAGTGATTTTTTTTCGGTGGTAGGAACAGGTTCCCATATTAAGAATCACTATATGCAACTGTAATATGCAGAGTTACTGTAAATCAACCATTCACGCAGTTATTTCCTTATAAAAATGAAACACTGACTCTGTGGTCACTGTAAAGCAGTTTGTTTGAGCGTTATTTTTAGCAGTTCCGTTGGTGACACTGCTACCGCCAAAATTACACACTTCATTTTTAAAACTTCAATTTAATCACCGGTATTGTTCTATTATTTCTATTTTTCTAAGCTATTGATTTTGGCAGAAGAGCAAATTGGCACAAATTGACATCTGCATACTCTGCGAAACGCATGTATAATGCACTTGTATAATGGGGATTTTCCACTATGATCATGATGAAAATTTGGTAACGGTTTAAGCCTTTATGCATACTGCATTCTAAAAGTATTCATAAAGTACACTATAATGCTTTGCATCTTTTCATAGATAATTGTAACCAGCATTCAAATGCATAATATTTTCTAAAACCTTGTTTGTCATTTTTTTCAATGCATTATACTTTTAGAGGCGTAACGGTGATATTTTATAACTGTGTATAACTATAAGGTGGATTACAAGGCAAAATTAATGCATTAAAATACTTTTATTTATGGCACTGTATAGTTTTACTATAAGGGTTAAGATAGAAGACTACTTACTAATATTTAAATCAATAATTATCTAAGAATATACAGTTTTTGTTTCGTTACCTGATATTTTAGGCAATTAAACGCTTCTGTGGTTTTCTCTTTTAATCACTTTCATACCGGTCCCACGAGGCCCCTGGTTAACACGTCTTTGGAGACCGGGGGAAAGCATATGCCTCGCAGTTTCATTTTTTAATAAACTGCGTGAAATATACTGAATAGTGTACATTGATAAGATTTAAAAAGCCATTATTTCAGAAAAAAAAAAAAAAAAAAAATTCCAAAATATTATGGAATTTAAGTTTAGAGAACTGGATTAACAAAAACGTTGTAATTTAAGACTACAATAATTTGACCTGGACATTTAAAACCAACAGAAACATAATTAGCATCCTGATTGTTGAAATGACTAAAGATTTACAGTAAGCATAAAATTAAATCAGTATAAAACTGCTACTACATAAAACCTATAAATCAGGGTTATTATAGTTTAAAACCTATAGTATTAAAACTTTTTTTTTTTAAACAAACTGCTAAAATAATCAAATAGAAATACAAATGTTAAAAACATAATTTTCTTTCTTTTTTATTTAGTTTAATATGATACTAAAATGGTACTAAAACTAAATTAAAAAACAAAAATGACAAAAACAGACAATAAAATTAATTAAACTTCAAAATTAAAATGAAAGCAGAACATATAGAAATAAAAGCCAATTCAATGTATTAATAAGCTATAATATTCCAAAACATGATGATGGACTTCAAGTTTAGAGGACAGGATTAACAAAAACATTGTATTTTAAGACTACAATCATTTGACCTGGACATTTAAAACCAACATTAAAACAAAAACATCATTAGCATCCTGATTGGTGAAATAACTTTTTAAAGGATTTACAGTAAGAATAACATTACCTAAATTAGTATAAAACTGCTACTACATAAAACTTATAAATCAGGGTTATTATGGTTAACTAAAACCTTTATATAAAAAAAAAAAATAAAAATAAAAAAAAGGTAAAATAAACAAATAAAATAAAATGTTAAAAGCGTCTTCTTTTTCATTTAGTTTAATATGATACTAAAATGGTACTAAAACTAAATTAAAAACTTTATGACATTTAAAAAAAAAGACAAGCAGACAATAAAATAAATAAAACTTCAAAATTAAAATGAAAGCAGAATATATGGAAATAAAAGCCAATTTAAAATATTAATAAGCTATAATATTCCAGAATATGATGATGGACTTCAAGTTTAGAGGACAGGATTAACAAAAACATATTTTAAGACTACAATCATTTGACCTAGACATTTAAAACCAACATTAAAACAAAAACATGATTAACATCCCAATTTGTGAAATGACTGCAAGGATTTACAGTAAGCTTAAATTAGTATAAAACTGCGATAGTTCACTATAGTTCACTAAATCCTTTAAAAAAAAAAAAAAAAGATAAAATAAACTTAGACATAAAATAAAATATGTTAAAAGCATCTAGACTTATTTTCTTTCTTTTTTCATTTAGTTTAATGATACTAAAATGGTACTAAAACTAAGTTAAAAACTATATTGACATAAAAAACAAAACAATAAAAATGACAAAAACAGACAATACAATGAATAAAGCTTCAAAATTAAAATGAAAGCAGAACATATAGAAATAAAAGCAATTCAGTGTATTAATAAGCTATAATATTCCAAAATATAATGATAAACTTCAAGTTTAGAGGACAGGATTAACAAAAAACATTGTAGTTTAAGACTACAATAATTTGACCTGGACATTTAAAACCAACATTAAAACTAAAAGCAAAAACATGATTAGCATCCTGAGTGGTGAAATGACTAAGGATTTACAGTAAGCATAACATTACTTCAATTAGTATAAAACTGTGACTACATATACCTGTAAATCAGGGTTATTATAGTTCACTAAAACCTTTTTTTTTTTGTTAAAAAAAAAAAAAAATGGTAAAACAAATGAAAATGTTAAAAGCATCTAGACTTATTTTTTCTTTTTTTCCCATTTAGTTTAATATGATACTAAAATGGTACTAAAACTAAATTAAAAACTATTGACAAAAAACAACAACAAAAATGACAAAAACAGACAATAAAATTAATAAAACTTTAAAATTAAAATAAAAGCATAACATAGAAATAAAAACTAGTATTAATAAGGTATAATATTTAAAATATGATAATGGAATGCTAGTTTAGAGGACAGGATTAACAAAAACATTAGACATTCAACACTACAATAATTTGACCTGGACATTTAAAACCAACATTGAAAAAAAATCATGATTAGCATCCCGATTTGTGAAATGACTAAGGCTTTACAGTAAACATAAAATTACTTAGTTTAATATGATATTTAATTAGTACTAAACTAAATTAAAAACTATTGACATTAAAAAAAAAAAAAAAACAACAACAACAAAACAGATAAAACTAATACATTTAAAATTAAAATGAAAGCAGAACATATAAAAAATAAAAGCTAATTTAAAGTATTAATAAACTATAATAGTATTGCAATGATACTAAAATAACACTGCTATTATAATTAAAAATAATAACAATAAAATGATCAGTGAATAATTATTATTAAGGTATCAGAATCAGCATACATTTAGTTGAAGCACAATGTGTTACACTGCAGGACTGAAAGTCAGCTTTCCAAATATATGTCAACTAGGACTACCCATGAATGAAAGTGTTATGTCAACAACCATTGTTTATTTGTAGTTACATGTACAATAAAACCAAGTTTTCTAACATTACATTATATGTAATGGTTAAATGTTTCATAGTGGTTTGAGGAAGAAGCTTTCAAATGCAGAAATAACACTTTAAAAAGCTTCAGATGTGTCAGCAAGACTATGGAGTGTGTCCCAATCACAGCGTTTCCTGGAAGAGTTTATTATATTGCTGACTTTCGGTTGCCATGACACTTCTGAGAGTGAACCAGAAGTACCTCTGCGCTTGAGGGTTCCTCGGCCACTCGAGAACTGATTTTTTATAAAGCCTCTTTCTCAGACTGAGGTACTTGGAGTGGCAAGGCATCTTCTCCAAGAATATCAGTACGATGACGTCGTCCCTTTCATCCATGAGTCGCTGGTGGGCCAAATAGAAAGCTGTCCTGAAGCTGCCGCTCTTGATGTATCGCCCGGTCAGAATGAAGACGGTCCGTTTGCTCAACTGTATGCTTTGGGAAAGGTTTTCAATGAGAGGACATCCAGGAACCCAGTCCCGCTCCTCCAGACAGAGTTGCATGCTCGGATCGCCCTTGTCCTCCAGTTGGATGCGAAGCTCTTGCATGACCCACTCGTCAACGGCTGGATCAGTCGTATCGTAGACCACGAAGGCGTCGTAGACGGTGCTGTTGGAAGACAGCCTGCGGTATCCCTTGAGTTTGGCCAAGCAGAAGTGGTAGATGTACCAAACATCCCAAAGAAAGAGATGACTGGAGATGGTGAGCGTGAGGATGCTAAGAATCACAGACGTTAGTAAAATACAGAGAACGATGGACAGGGAATTGTGTTGGCAAGCCTGGATGTTGAGGAAAATCACACTTTGACCTTTTTGGGCACTGGGTGAAGCGCAGGTGACATCGGTGGCGAGGCGCGGGATGTTTACGGACGTCCGGTTGATCCATCGGACAAACCACGTGGCGTTGCAGGAGCACACGAACCGGTTGTTGTTCAAATAAAGGGTCTGAAGATGGTCTATAACATTTCCAGGAAAACTCGACTCTTCGATAAACTGGATGCGGTTGTAACTCAAATCCAGGACCTTGAGGCTGAACGCATCCTTGAGAAAATTGGGAGTCAGTTTTACAATGTTGTTCTTGCGTAGAGCCAGCGTTTGGATTGATTTCGTATAGTTAGACAAGCACGCAGGAACATCCGTCAAGGAATTCCCACTGAGGTCTAATAGTTGTAGGTTTTTAAGGTACACAAGGCCCTCCCAATGAAAGGACTTTAATTGGTTGTTAGTGATGTGCAGTTCAGTGAGGGTGTCTGGAAGACCTTGAAAAACCTCTAGTGGGATGAAGTTCAGGTTGTTGCGAGAGATATCAAGAGACTTCAAGGCCAAAAGTTTCTTGAAGTAGCTGGCGTACCTCGTGTCTCCATCTCTCCACAACATATCAAGACGGTTGCCTTTAAACTCCAAATGCTCCAGAGAGAAACTCTCCATTTCTGTGTTCGTAGATGTTGAGATTTGATTATCGTTCATGATTAGCTTACTCAGTTTACCCAGGTTCTTTGTGAAATTCAACATGTGAGTTAAACCCTCAGCTACGAAGTAATGACTGTTCCGACTGATATCCAAAACCACCAGGCTGCTCAGTTCCTGAAATGCTGAAGAGAACATCAAATCCAGACGATTGTCTGAAAAGTCTAGATATTGTAAATTCTTCAACTGGACAAACTCAGAACCGTTCAAACTCTGGCTCATGGCGTTCCCGGAGAGATTCAAACAATTGAGCTCACCAAGATCCAGAAATCTGGAATGAAGGAAAAAGATGTTATTCCTACTAATATCCAACGTTTTTCCAAAGGAACTACATTCGTTATTGAAAGTACTTGAAATCCAGAGTTCCTTGTCCTTGTATTTGCAGCTGCGTGCATATTCGTCATAAAGGAAATAGTGGATATCCTTCACTTCCCCACTGTGGTACTGTGCACCTTGCGACATTGGGGAACTGTAATGGTTTTCTCTGTGATTTGAAAGCAGAGTTTCTCCTTGAGAAGGCATTGAGATTTTGTTGTCGGACAAGTTGATGATTTTGAAGCTTTTCAGGTTCCTCAAGAGGCTGAGATGTGCTAACTTTATGAAGTTTGTGCCGAGATCAATCAGCTCCAGTTGGTTCAGATTAGCCAAGGGTTCGATGTCGTCCTCTTTGAGCTCTTGAAACACATATCCTCTGATTCTTAACACCTTCAGAGATTTAAGGTACCGGAATGATCTTGAAAGGTTGAGGGATGTAGGATACACCTGGAGCTCGTAATTGAAAGACAGATCCAACTCTTCCAGATTAGGCAACAATGAAGGAAAGGAGGTGCATGTTATCTCCTTCGCCAAAAAGTTGCTCGAGAGGTCTAGAAGACTAAGTTGAGTCAGGTTTTGAAACCACTCCCAAGGGATGTGCGTTAGAGAGTTACTATGAAGTCGAAGAGTCTTTAGGTTCTTCAGGGTCTGGAAGGAGTTTGGATGAATGTGAAGTGGAGCATTATTTGGGCATGGCATGCATGGGAAAGGTGCATTATAACAACGTGGACAATTCCCACTCAAGTCCAGTATCTCCAACTTCGTCAGGTTGTGAAAGTCCATCTTCGTTATCATCTGAATATTGTTGTTGTACAGGTACAGCTCTTTGAGGCTGGATGGAAGTTGATGGGGGATGTAGGACAAGTTATTCGACTTGAGAGAAAGCAAAGTCATCTTGTTGAGCTGCACAAACGCGTCCTTTTCGATGTAATACGACGTGTTGCATGGGTTCCGGAAGTAGCAGTTCTGTCCGAGATACAGCGTCTGAATATTAGTCAGTTCTGTCAGATTCTCCTTAAGGATTGAATAAATACTATTGACTTCGAGACTCAGAAGCACTATGTTGGGGGGAAGGCCCTTGGGTATGCTGGACAGCTGGTTACCGTCCAAATAAAGCGACTTGAGGTTCTTTAGCTTCCAGAAGGTGCCGTTGTCAATCGTTAAGCTGTGGGTGCAGACGCGGTCTTTGGGGCCGACCTTGATTGGCACGCAGTTGCAGCGGAAGTCGATCTCAGTGATGTTGTGCAGTTTGTGAAAGGAATCGTTGGTAATATGGGGTATGTGATTGATCGTTAGTGTCAGGTTGGTGGTATTCGTTGGGATTCCCAAAGGAACTTCGGTTAGGTCTCGTTCAGTGCAGTCAACGCTGACCTCGCTCCCGTTACTAACCAGAGAAACATCACACTTCAGACTTTTGGGGTACCATTCGGCTGCACCCAGAAAGGAGATGAGACCGCCAAAGATGATGAATGTCTTTCCTGTCATCTAAACGAGAAAATAATGTATTAAAATGAAGATTAATGAACTAAGAACAACATCTGAGAGCAAGCAGACTCAAGTCTACATAAGCATTGTTTATGAATATTATTATACATTGTCAGAAAAAAAAAAAAAAAAGCACAAAAGCTATTACTGGGCTGGTACCCTTTCCAAATATACACCTTTTTTGTATCTCTCTTGCCTCTAAATTGTGACCATGAATAACAAAACCAGTCTTAAGTAGCACAGGTATATTTGTAGCAACAGTCAACATTACCAGTTTTTCTTTTATGCCAAAATCAGAACTTAATTTTTGATTAGTAATATGCATAAGAACTACATTTGGCAGTTTTCTCAATATTCTGATTTTTTTTTTTTTTTTTTTGCACTCTCAGATTCCAGATTTTCAAATAGTTGCATCGCAGCCAAATATTGTCTTATCCTAACAAACCATACATCAATAGAAAGCTTATTTATTTCCCATTTCACAATAATTGACCCTTATGACTGGTTTTTGTCCACTTCCAGTACAAAAATTTACAGATAATGTACTCACCCCCTTGTCATCCAAGTAATTTGTTTTTTGAGGAAAATATTTCAGGATTTTTCTCCATATAATGAACTGATATGGTGCCCCGGGTTTGAACTTCCAAAATGCAGTTTAAATGTGGCTTCAAACGATCCCAAATGTGGTTGTAAACGATCCCAGCCAAGAAAGAATGGTCTTATCTAGCGAAACGATTGGTTATTTTCATAAAAATAATACAATTTATATGCTTTTTAATTTCAAACGCTCATCTTGCCTTGCTCTCCTTGAACTCTGTGTATTCTGGTTCAAGACAGTTAGGGTATGTCAAAAAACTCCAATCGTATTTTCTCCCTCAACTTAAAAAATCATTTCAAAATGATCCTACATCGCTGCAGAAGTACCGACCCAGTCTTTGCAAAGTGAACATGCAAAGATCAAACACCCTTAGCAAAAAAAAAAAAAAAAAAAAAAAAAAAAAAGGTAAAACAGTCATACAGGACAATTTTGAAGTTAAGGGAGAACATGAGATGGGAGTTTTTCGACATACCCTAACTTTAATGAACCGGAAAAAACAGCGTTCAGGCAGAGTAAGACAAAACAAGCATTTGATATTAAAAGGTATGTAAATTATTATTTTTATCAAAAATAACCAATCATTTCACTAGATAAGACCCTTCTTCCTCAGCTGGGATCGTTTACAACCACATTTGGGATCGTTTGAAGCCACATTTAAACTGCATTTTGGAAGTTCAAACTCGGGCATCCATATCAGTCCATTATATGGAGAAAAATCTTGAAATGTTTTCCTCCAAAAACTATTTCTTTATGACTAAAGAAAGAAAGACATGAACATCTTGGATGACAAGGGGGTGAGTACATCACCTATAAATATTTGTTCTGGAAGTGGACTTCTTTAATGGCACATTTTGAAAGGGCACCACCCTAGTGTCTGCTTTTGTACCTTTTTTTTTTTAGCTTTTCTGATTATACTTTAAAATTGAGTATGTTTAATACGACAGCATGCTTACCATGTGTTTGTGTGAAATACAGTATGTTTTTGGCCTACAAATGTTTACATGGCCCTGTTTTGCACATTTTACATTTACAGTAACTTCACTATAAATATTGCCCCCCCCCAAATCAAAGCACTAATTTTTTTTTTAAAAAGTAGATTTCAATCTAGCTGATATACAGATGAAGTCAAAAAGTTTACCTACACCTTTCAGAATCTGCAAAATATTAATTATTTTACCAAAATAAGAAAGATCATATAAAATGTATGTTGTTATTTGTTATTTAGTACTGACCTGAATAAGATATTTCACATAAAAGAAGTTTACATATAGTCCATGGGAGAAAATAATAGTTGAATTTATAAAAATGTCCCTGTCCAAAAGTTTACATATGCTTGATACTTCTCAATACTGTGTTGTTACTTCAATGATCCACAGCTGTTTTTGTGTTTAGTGATAGTTGTTCATGAGTCCCTTGTTTGTCCTGAACACACAATACTGTGGTTTTTCAGCATTTTTGTGTATTTGAACCCTTTCCAACAATGACTGCATGATTATAAGATCCTCCTTTTCACACTGAGGACAACCGAGGGACTCATATGCAACGCTCAAACGCTCACTGATTCTTCAGAAGGAAACACAATGCTTTAAGAGCCGGGGGGTGAAAACTTTTTAAATTTGAAGCTCAGGGTATATTTTACTATTTTGTCATCTGGGAAACATGCAAGTATCTTCTGTAGCTTCTGAAGGGCAGTGCTAAGTGAAAAAAAATATGATTTTATAGGCAAAATAAGAAAAATGTACAGCACATCATTATGTTCAAAAGTTTTCACCCCCAGCTCTTAATGCATCGTGTTTCCTTCTGCAGCATCAGTGGGTGTTTACACCTTCTGTAATAGTTGCATACGAGTCCATCAGTGTGTAAAGATGGATCTCAAAATCATACAGTTATTGTTGGAAAGGGTTCAAATACACAAAAAAGCTGAAAAGAACCACAGAATGTGTGAAGCCCAAAGGATTTCTCTGAAGAACAGTGGGCAGTTTAACTGTTCAGGACAAACTCATGAACAACTATCACTAAACAAAAAAAACACACATGTGGATCATTCAGGAACAACAGTATTAAGAATCAAGTGTATGTAAACTTGAACAGGGTAATTTTTATAAATTCAACCGTTTTCTCTTGTGGACTATGATGACTTCTGAAAGGTGTATATAAACTTTTGACATCAACTGCATTTTTGGTATAGTCTTTATGAAATTAAAACATTCAACACTGTTCAATAAACTAAACATGGGATCACATAAGCTGCACAATAAGACATGCACTTGCACTTCATCTGTTTTGAAACAATCATTATATCTGGTAGTTGTAAATGAAACAAACATTCAGTTACTTACCATCTTCATCTGGGATTCTTTTTTGACGTTCGTGACTTGTTCGGTACTTTTGCTGGTTTGTCAAGTTGTGCACCCTGTGCTCCTTGAAGAACAGGTGTTATTGACCAATGTTAAACCACAAAAAAATTACAAACAAAAGTGAGAGTGGATAAATTTAAACAACGAACTTCCCCTTGCAAACAAAATAATTGTAAGCTTTTTTCTTGTAAAGTGCAAAGTGATTATATTACTCAACTACTACCTATCAGCATTGTTATCACACATTTGTTACGATGTATAACAGATGAATTGTATGTGATTAAAACAATATTGTTTCTGAAACACCACCATAAAGAGGAACAACATTACTTTCATCCTTTATCTCAGGGGACGAGTTTTTGTACTAGAGATTAAGCAAAACAATGTCAGGGGTTTGCTATGAGTTCAAGTTCTGCTATGATTTCCCCATAAAAGAAAGCGAAACCAGAAAAAGTGAAGCGCTTTAATTATGAAATGATCAAAAATATTCTCTCCGTCCAACAGTGGCTTCTTCAGCACACAGAGGAAGAAGAATTAGAGAAAAGAAGAAGGGAAGAATATTGTTCTATGCAATTATATAACAGGTATAAAAAAGAAAGACAGCACAAGAGCAGTTTTCAAGCTGAAATATTTAATGAAGATGATTCAAATAAAGTACATTACGTTTATTATTTAAAGTCAACATGAATTTGGATGGACCTTTTTTTGCTTCATTTACTTTTCTGTCTCGCTAGGAATAATTGATCAGTGCATGTTATTCTAAATAATAAAAACAGACACTTTCACTATCTAATCGATTCCTCATGGCTAAAATCCTGTCCTTTTCTCAACAAAATCACAGCGAAATATGAGTATAAACTGAGAACGACACTTCATGTTGACTTTAAATGACTTAAGTAAATGTATGCATTAGCCAGTCAAATAAGAACAGCAAATGAAACGGTGCAAGTTGCGAACATAATTACAGTTTACAGATCATATAGTGGCTTAAACTGTTCTTGAATGTGAAGCTCTTCTAAAATAAACACATGGAACAAAACGGATGCGTCTATCAGGTGCTGTGGTGTATATATATTGTCGTTTAAAAATTCTATGTATTGTAGAATACTTCCTTTTCATTGTACATATTATTACACAAAATATACACAAGCACTGTCATCACAGTGGATCGCAATGGCCGGGTTATCTCGATCGTCATGGCAAACGTACAGTATGCGTGATATCATATGGCTTTACTATGGCTAAATAAAAGCAGTGATTTTCAACACATGGCCGTTGCTGCAACCAAATAACAGCCTTCCGAACGCTTTGCTTTGGTCATCGAAAGAACTTTCCAAAGCCTCCACGCAAAGTAAATAAAGCGACTCGCTCCAACTAGCGCTTCGGAATGTCCTTCTGCCGCTTAACAAAAATCCCAACACATGCAGTCTTTGAGAAATGTGGCTAAAATAGCATATTAAGTGACCAGTGCAAGAATTTCTCAGAGCAGTGCACAGTTCTTATGCTTGGATTGTGTGTCGTCCAAAAGAATTAGGAGATGTTGTCTTAAACTTGTTTTCTGTGCGGAACCATCTGTCAACGTCAAACCAAGTCAACGAGAAATCAAAATTCACCCATTTACTTTCTTAATGCACATTCGTTTCACAAAATGCATCTCATTATGGAAGTAAACCGGGTTTTGGGTTTCATGTTGACTTTGGGAAATGAAAGCTCTTTCCAGGGTTGACTGGGTGATTACGACCATCTACAAGTTGCAGTTTCCATAAAAAGTGTCAATGCTCCCTGAGCCAATAGTTGTCTTATTAAGATTCCTTTTCTGCCTCCCTGAGGCAACCAGAGCGGGGGGGGTCATTTGAGGCCAAGTGCAAGAATTAACAGGGAAGCATTCGAGACCTCCGATCGCCTCTGGTTTGGCACATAGGAAACTGTGCTATGGATGAATATGGACATATCGTGAGAGAAGACGACGATTCTTCCGTTTTATCTCCGTCTGCAGCATGCTACACTGGGGGTGGAAAAAAGAGAGGGAGAAATTAGTCGGACGGTATTCCGTCTCGTAATTTCATGCTTCTGGATCTCTGAAATCCCCCTTAGAGTTCCTGCTCATCCTGATTCAGCATGATAAGGTAATGACTGAAATGAATGACGTCAATAAGAATGCGCAGGATACTTCAGAAACGCTCTACATGAGGCTTAATGTTCCAAATCAGGAAATTCTAATTGCATCCTAAAACTTAAAAGCTGGAAAATAGCATTTCCTGATTTAAAGGTGAAGTGGTCCATTTTTGCACCACTAGTGGTACAGTTGCAATCTGACTTTAAGCAGAATTATTGCACAATGACACCAAAGTGTGAATATTTTCACTTTTATTAATTAATTTTATTAATTAAAACTAATATTAAACATTTAATTCGTTGGCACAGCTATTTTCACAACACAAAATCACTGCACCCTTAAATGTAGTTAGCTACTTTCATTACTAAAAGTGTAGCTAACTACTGTACATTTTAAAATGATAACAGATTTTGTCATCATATACTCATCCTCATGTTGTTCCAAACTGGTTAGAATTCCTTTCCTCTGTTGAACACAAACGAAAATATTTTGAAGAATGTTGGTTACGAAACAGTCGCTGGCAACCACTGACTTCCATAGTATTTTTTTTTTTTTTTTCCATACTATAGAAGTCAATGCAGGATTCGTACAGACACTGTAAAATGAAATTCCAGGACTTCTAAGGAGTTTTCAAGTACTGCTTTTTTGATTTAAGTACTTCAAACAGATATCTCACTTATCAACAATGTCTTTCAAATTCTAAAAAAGATATATAGATAAATAAAAATATATTAATAATTCAAAATGGCAAAAATAAAGTGAAACACATGCAAAGTATGCAATGATGTTAACCTAAACTTGCATTTTTATATTTTTGTTAACCTGGCAACACATCCCTTACGCAAAAAAAAAAAAAAAAAAAAAAAAAAAAAAAAAAAAAACACGCACACACAACAACACACAAACTGTTCAATTTAAAAAAAAAATAAAAAAAATAAATAATAATAATAATTGTGAACCCGCTCCGAAGCTCCGATCTAAACTAAATGATGTGTGATACGCGCTCTGAAGTCCCGATCTGAATAACGGTTCGCACATTGCGAATCATTCACGTCGCAAAATGCTTCACGAACCTGCTTTGACGTTCCGATCTAAATCAAATGATTTGCGACAGGTGCTCCAAAGTCCCAATCTGAATCAAATGATTCGCAATACACAAAGTTCCGATCTAAGTCAAATGATTCTCAAACCCGTTCCAAAATCCTGAACTAAATCAAATGATTTGCGGACCCGCACCTAAGTCCAGATCTGAATCAAATGATTCACGCTCCGAAATTCCGATTTGAATCGAAAGATTTGTGAAGTTCCGATCTAAATTAAATGACTCGCAATTCACTTCGCAAAATGCTTCATGAACCCATTTTGAAGTTTCAATCTAACTCAAATGATTGGCGATACGCACTCCGAGGTCCCAATCTGAATAAAATGATTCACGATACCAAAGTTCCAATCTAAACCAAATGACTCACGATACGCGATTTGGAGTCCCGATCTAAATCAAATGATTTGTGATATACAAACTTCCATTCTAAGTCAAATGATTCACAAACCTGCTCTGAAGCCCAGAACAAACTCAAATAAATCGTGATACACGATTTAAAGTCCCAATCTGAATCAAATGATTTGCAATACATGATCTGATTGGAGCCCTTCGAAACAGTGAGTCATTTTGCGACGCAATGGTTTAACTTCAGAGTTTCGAAAAAGATTCAGAGTTTCGAAAAAGCTCTGCATGACTATACATACTTTTTACAATATTTACAAATGATGTTGAAATTCAAAAATGAATGGCTCTTTTAATTCCACCTGGTTTTTGCTTCTGAATCGCTTGAAATTAATGATTGGAGTCACGAGTTTGAATAAAGCGGAGCCGTTCCAGTGTAAATGACCCACTTGATTGATTCGGTTTCTGTTATCACGTTTTGCTTGTTTACACAGCATTGTTAGTAGGCTACTATGACTAGCTTAGCTCGCTAGTTTTATGACATTAACTGAAATAGCAAAAAAGTATGTTTTTTGAATTGTTGAATTTTGCTTGAAAATATGTGCATATTGAAAAAAAAATGTAACTTATTTCATAGATACATTGTCTTTCAACAATTCAAGTACTTTTCAAGTACCTCTTTAGGAATATTTATATTTTCAAGGATTTTCCAGGCTTTAAATTTTAAAAAGTCAAATTCAAATACTTTAAAGCACCTTGTACGGATACTGTCAATGGCTACCAGCAACTGCTTGGTTACCAACATTCTTGAAACTATCTTTTTTGATGACAGATGAGTAAATGATGAGTAAATGACAATTTTCATTTTTGGTGAACCCTTTTATGCCTATAAATAGTATTCACTTCCCTTTGGACTTTCATTTTTAGTTGTTTTGCATTGCATTAAATTGCAGAGGGCAAAGAAGTGAACATAAATCTTAAATTAAGTAATCTACAATAATTGCCATAAGTATTCACCCCCTTTTAATATGACATGTCATAACTGTCACTGGTGCAACCTTTTGTTTGTAAGTCACATAACTCATTAAATAGCTTTTGTGTACTCAAGGACTTTCAAATGACTGTAGCATAATTGAGTCAGCACTGTGGAAGGCCATGAAGAAAAAAAAACCTGCAAGTGGCTCTACGAAACAGTAATTGAAAAGCACCAGGCAGGGATTTCCATGTCATTGAGCTTCCCCTGGAGTAGCAGTTAAATCAATAATTAAGAAATGGGAAAATATGACACAGCAGTAAATGCACCAAGTGCAGGGCGTCCTCAAACGGTGCGTCACCGTGCAAGACGACGACGGGTGAGGAAGGACGCCAAGAGACCGATGACAAATCTGAAAGAGTTACAGGCTCCAGACTGTGCAAATAACAACTGCTGCTGCCGCTAAAGAAAAGCTACTGGTAAAAATGTCATGTGATATTTCAGTTACAGTTTGCCAGAAGACATGTTTGAGACTCTGAACTATCAGACTAAACATTTTAGCATAAGCCAGTACACCATGTCCACTGCAAATCATGTGGTGAAGATGATCTTTTGAGGGCTATGAGGCTGGAGGTTCCTGCCCTGCTGAAAAAACAGCTAAAACCAACCTAAGCTGGTTTTAGCTGACAATCCAGCTTGGTTTTAGCTGGTCAGCAGGCTAGTTTTAGAGGGGTTTTGGCCACTTCCCTGGCTAGCCAGGCTGGGAAACCAGCTGGAACAACCAGCTAAAACCAGCTTGACCAGCCTTGCCAGGCTGGGAGACCAGCTAAAACCATCTACCTCCACCTTAAAACAGTTTAGGCTGGGTTTATCTTTTTTTTTTTTTCCCCAGCAGGGGGGTGGGGGGTGGGGGGTGGGGGGGGGAGTCAGAAAGACACCTGAAACCCAAAAGACTTTTTTCTACCAAGAGAAAGACCCATGGAATAAAGCCAAAAGTACACTGGAATGACTTCAAAACAAGTACTTTTATGTCCTTGAGTCGTCAGTTGCACCAGCTGTTGCTCAAGTTACAACTTTGACTCCTATTTTGACAGGGGTAACCCTAACCCAAGTTACAACTTGCATCTGTGTACTTTTGTGAAGTTAGACAGTGAACTACAGCATGACACGGTCTCAAGGTGAAACTATGATTTACTGAAATATACTGGGGGGTGACTACTTATGCAAACTATTGTTTAATAACTGTAAAACATGTTTACACAGGTTTCACTTTGACATAAAGGACATTCTTTAGTTGATCAGTGTCAAAAAAGCCCCAAATAAATTTTTATGATTCTATTCTGTAAATAAGAAACGGCCACGGTTTCACGGGTGTGAATACTTTTTACAAGCACTGTGTGATCAGCTTAGAGCTTTTTCTCAACACTATGTGGGGCAATTTGTCAGATTAGGTTAGCTTAGGGTGTGTTTACACTTCTCATGTTAGGTTCGATTAAAACAAACTCTGATGTGGTTGATCTGTTAGTGCGGTTCGTTTGAGTAAGTGTGAACGCTGCCATCCGGACTCGGCTGTGCACCAAACAAGCAGACCGAGACCGCTAAAAAGATGGGTCTCGGTCCGCTTCCAAATAAACTCTGGTTTGAATTAAGTTTGAATGCAACGTGGACCAATTACTTCCTAAACTAACCAAAAACAGGAAGTAATTACAAGATGCGATGCTATGCGACACGATTTCATGAAGTGAACAAGCGACGTATCTAAAACAAAATGAGCAATGGAGCAACGAGGTAAAGTGCCTTTTTATGAGCTATTTGTGAGTTCAAGGTGGTGAAAATAAATCAAATACACATACAATGAGCGCGCTTAGTCCAGCAGACGCCATTAGTTGTATTCAGCTTAAAGGAGAAGTTCACTTCCAGAACAACAATTTACAAATAATTTACTCACCCCCTTGTCATCCAAGATGTTCATGTGTTTCTGTCTTCAGTCATAAAGAAATTATGGTTTTTGAGGAAAACATTTCAGGATTTTTCTCCACATAATGGACTTCGTTGGTGCCCCGATTTTGAACTTCCAAAATGTAGTTTAAACGCAGCTTCAAAGGGCTCTAAATGATCCCAGCTGAGGAAGAAGGGTCTTATCTAGCAAAACGATCTGTCATTTTTTGAGAAATAAAAATTTGTATACTTTTTAAGCACAAAAGCTTGTGTAGCACTAGCGCTGGGATGCGCGTCTACGACGCTATGTACTACTGAATCATGTCGAAAGGTCACGTGGAACTACAGACCCAGTGTTTACAAAGCGAACACGCAAACACTAAGGAAGTGCAAGTAAGTCAAACGCTGTTTACAAACAAAAAGGTACAACTACAACGATGTTGGACGATTCTGAAGTTGTAGGAGAAAATAATATTTATAAATTGTTGTTCTGGAAGTGGACTTCTTTAAAGCTGCACTCAGCAGACCGATTAGTTAATGGGTATTTTGATGTCATACACCCGCAGTGTTGTTTCAAGTCAAACGCACTTTTTCCTTTTGTTTGGAGTGTTAGGTGAGTTCTATCACAAAATACACATCATTCAGCCCGACCAATCAGGTTTTGCCTTTAGGTTCGGTATCTTTAGGTTCGCTGTCAAAAATGCCAGTGCGAACGCTAAGCAGACCAGTACCAAATGTAACATTTTCCTTTTTGGTTCAGACCAACTGAACCAAACGAACCGAACTACAAGTGTGAACACACCCTTAGTTTAAATCAAGACAAGGGCTACAAAAACCCTTAACTTGCTCACCAGCTCCAAATAAATGTTAAATGATTCAGCTGCTGACCAACAATGTGAGTCTCTAACTCCACATGCTCAAGCTTTGCAGTTTCTAAGTAACAAAACGAACAGAAAGATAACGGTCATTAGGTTAGTTAAATATTATGTTTGACTTGTTAATCTTTCAAGCTTGCAGTACCTGTAGTTTCTCTGATCTTGGGCAACCTTTGGCATCCCTCACGACCCGACTCTTGGCCAGCCTGTCCGTGGTGCTTCCGCAAAAACGTTCCATCTACATTCTGATTTGGATATCCAAGACCTTTCAGAGAGGACTCTCCGTGCAGATGGACGCTATCCACCATGCACAACGGAGAGTCCATTGGCGTCACGCAGCTACTGCTTCCCGTACTGCAACCGGCGTCGATGGACGAACTCTGGGAACTCTGGAGGGAATGAATTCCCTCGCTCTGTAAAGACGACATCCTTTTGGACAAGTGGTACTCGTATAACCGTGTCACTTCTTGCTCGGATGAAGCCGCCTTGCTCTGTTGGTGTTCGCTCCTCGCTCTCTCAATCATATATTGTTCTTTGGCAGGGGAACTTGTGTTTAAGTCTATAGAGTCCTTCAGACTGACTTTTTGCGTTACCCTGTCTGAATGCAACGGACCGCCGTCACCAACCACCTCGGAGTAAATGTGCTCTTCGGATTTGTTACTCAGAATCATATGCAATCTTTGATTGCTTTCTTGAAACGCATAAGACATCCTCTCCAAGTCAAAGGGACCGGAACGCTGGGAATCCCGTCCATTGAAGTTGTTGTACATCCCAACAAGATCCTCCGATTCTGCAACGTTCATCTGACGGGCTTCCGCTTGGCTGCTCAATTTCATCGCGCCGTCTTGCTCCTCGAGCTTCCCTTGCGGCATTCCCATCATTACGTCCCTGTGCATTTTGTTGAAGTAGTCCGTCAACGATTTGGTTTCCATCGTTTCCGGCTCCATCTCGAAGTGGTCCGAGCGAAGAGTGGCGACCGCGGCGGACTGGGAGTCGTCTAGAGACGCCCGGACCTCACACGGCACCAATCGAAACTCGGTCTCCTCTTCGGCGAGAGTTTGGTAGCCTTCGGCCGTGGCTACTAACATTTTCAGAGAGTTTTCGGAGAGTTTCTGAGCTGCGGCCAGCTCTGAGCTCTCCGTCATTTCGGACGAATTTGTCTCGTTCCCAGAATCAGAAGAGGACTCGGGGCTAAAGGACCGAGATATTTCTACACCTGTGTGTCACAAAGAGACAAACATTTTAGCCATCACACAATACACACGTATACTTTAAAATAGTTTATTTGTACAAAACGTTGACGGCTATGAAATGCAACAAATAAGAACAAATAATGAAATACATGAACAAAAATGAACCACAAATCATAATGAGATCACATTTACATTGCTAAGAAAACAAATGCACACACAATACATGGGGTTTGCATTGAAGACAATGGAATACGGAGAAACGAAACCAAAATAAAGGAATGGCTGGAAGGTTGCACAACGTCAATGAATAAACGTTACTATAGTGTAAGAACCTGAACTATTGTCCGATTGTGGATGCGACTGTTCCTCAGAGGCCGCCAAGGCCTCCAGAGCTTGTAGTGTGGAGACGACGGCGTCGTTGAACACTTCCTCGGTCCCACCGGCCACTTGCGTCGGAACCGAATCGATCAGCGACACAGGGATGTCGTTTTTTACGCCTTTTCGCTCTTGGTGGTCGTCTTCATCCGAGCTATCCCTGAATCCTGGCGGCGGAGCGGCGATCGCCAAGTTTAACGATTGCAACAGGTCGTCGCTGTCCTCCTCGTCGTCGCCCTCCGGTGGCGGCGGAAGCGAAGTGAGGTCGATAATGTCGTCGCTAGACTCCGAGAGAGACAGGAGAGAGTTCGCCTTGTCCTTCATCTCCCCCATCATCATCATCATGTCCTCTTCGCAACTAATGTCGTCGTCGTCCTCGGCGTCATCCGTAGTCTCGGCGTAGCAGATATCGTGCAGCAAAGGCTCCTCGATGCCTTCCGTCGTACCGAAGATCTTAGCGTCGCCATAGACCATGTGGGAACCGTACTGGAAGCCGTCGACCTCCATTGACGCTTCCAGCGGCTTGTAGTCCTTCTGTTGCGCGTACATGTACCGGTGCTCCTCCAGCACTTCCGGGATGTCCTCCATCAGTCTTTGGTATCCCAAGTTCTGAGGGTTCACAGAGTCCAGCGGAGGATCGCCGAATATGAAGGACACCTTGGCGCTTCTGGGCGACTCTTGAGGTTTTCCTTTTGGGATGCTGAAGTAGGGCTGAGGATGCATGTGGCTTGCTCTGCTCACGCGTTCGGCTTTCTCGTCCCCGTACATGCGATGCTGCGACTGGTGCATTTCGGGGACGGTGGGGGAAATATCAAACTCTCTTCGTCCACAGATGGCGTATTCGGGGTGGGGTTCGTCGCATGCGCTGCAGGAACCGTAATTCCAGTCGATTGCCTGGTAGTTGTGCTTGACCCTTGTGTCTTGTCCTTAGATGTAAACAAAAAAGGAGAAGACGTCAACGTCAATGTGTTATTAAAGAATCAGGTTTACTCCAAAACACCTTAGATAAGGGGTTTCTTAAACTTCCTGTCTCAAAGGACAGAAGTTGTCCAATATAATATTCCAAGGCCCATTACACTGGCCAAAAATTTTTTGTCAAGTACTTCTGTTGTAATTATGACAAAGCTGGTTGGTTGTTGGTTGTCAAACTCTCTTATTAACAGAAACTAGAAGTGTTGATACAGTATATTAAATTAATCATGACTGATTTTGTGTACGCTTCATTTTCTTCAATAAAAACGATATTTATTGAAGTGGGAAAAGAATTATGGCTTCCGTTTGCATTTGCATGTTAATTATTTTAGAAGGATTCATACAGATACTGTAAAATGAATTTTTTTCTTTTTATTTTCAAGGACTTCAAACAGAGATCTCACTTATTAAACAATGTCTTCTCTTTCAAAATCTAAAAAAAAATAAAAATAAATTATATATAATAATAATAATAATAATAATAATAATAATAATAATAATAAAATATATATAAATAAATAAAAAAATAAAAAAATAAATAAATAAACAAAATGGCAAAAGTAAAGAGAAGCACATGCAAAGTATTACTACTAAAGCATTACAAAGTATACTACACTTTTACTATAGTAAAACCACGGTTAATTTTCTTAAGGGATCTGTATTTGTGTATACTTTTTACTGTTTAGGGAAAAAAATTAGGAAAAAAATAACATTCACGAAACCACTCCGAAATCCTGATCTGAAACAAATGATTCACAATACACGATTTGAAGTCTCAGTCAAATGACTTGCGGAGCCGCTCTGAAGTTTCGATCTAAATCAAATGATTCATGATACGCGATTTAAGGTCCCAATCTGAAACGAATGATTTGTGATACGAGATGCGATTGGAGCGCTTTGAAACAGTGAATCATTTTACAACACAATGGTTTATAGTTTAACCAAATCAAATGATTCGCAAACCATCATTTTAGATCACGACTCTGAGCAAGGATGTAAATCATTTAACTTGGATCAGAACTTTACACATCTGGGTTAGGACTTTAAATCACGGGTGAATCATTTGATTTGAATCATTTAATTTGCTAAATGATTTACAAATAATTCACAACGAAATATAAATGAAATCAAACGATTCACGATACGCACGCTGAAGTCCTGGTCTGAAACAAATGATTTGCCATACATGCGCCAAAGTCCTGAACTGAATCAAATGATTTGCGATATCCAATTTGAAGTCCCAGTCAAATGATTTGTGAACCCGCTCCGAAGATTCGATCTAAATCAAATGGATTCGCGATACGCGATTTGAGGTCCCCATCTAAAACAAATGATTCGAAGTGATTGGAGCACTTCGAAACAGTGAATCATTTTACAACGCAATGGTTTAACTGATTTATGGTTTAACTAAATCAAATGATTCGCGAACCATCATTTCAGATCACGACTCAGAGCACAGGCACAAATCATTTAACCTGGATCAGAACCTCGCATATCTGGGTTAGGACTTCAAACTGTGTGAGAAACATTTGATTTGAATCATTCAATTCACAAAATGATTTACAAATGATTCACAACGAAATACAATACGCGTTTCGACGTCTCGATCAGAATCAAATGATTCGCAATACGCGATTTGAAGTCCCAGTCAAATGATTTGCAAACCCGTTCCGAAGTTTCAAACTAAATCAAATGATTCATGATTCACAACATGAGTTCCCGCTCTAAAACAGATGATTTGCAATACGTGATGTGATTGGAGCACTTCGGAACAGTGAATCATTTTACAACACAATGGTTTAACTGATTTATAGTTTAACAAAATAAAATGACTCACGAATAATCATTTTTAGATCACGACTCTGAGCACAGATGCAAATCATTTAACTTGGGTCAGAACTTCGCGCATCTGGGTCGAGACTTCAAATCGTGTATTGGGAATCATTTACTTTGAATCATTCAATTCGTGAATGATTTACAAATGATTCACAACGAAATACAAAGGAAATCAAATGATTCACGATACGCGCTCCAAAGGCCTGAACTGAATCAAATGATTTGCGATACACGATTTGAGGTCCCCATCTAAAACAAATGATTTGCAATATGCAACTGGAGTGTTTCGAAACAGTGAATCATTGATTTAACTGATTCAAAGTTTCAAAAAGCTCCATTTTACCCATATGCTTTTTTTAAAATCATTACAAGCGATGTAGAAATTCGAAAATGAACAGATCTTTCATGATGAACAGAGGAATCGCTTCCAGTGCGATTCCTCTTTCGTGCCATGGTTACACAACATTGTCAGTGCTACTAGTTTAATGACATTAACTGAAATGGGGAAAAATGTTTTTTTTTAATTGTATGTTTTTTAATTTTGTGTGAAAAGATAGGTTTATTGAAAAAAAATTAAACATTTCATATATTGTCTTTCAATAATTCAAGCACTTTTCCCAAGCACCTCTTCAGAAATATTGATATTTTCAAATATTTCCCAGGCCTTAAATTTCAAAGTCAAATTCAAGTGCTTCAAGCACTTTAAAGCACCTTGTATGAACCCCGATTTAAATTTTTAAAAATATCATTAAATTACATTTACAACATTTTAGTAGCATTTATTAATCTTAATAACACATTAAAACCCTTTTTAATAGACTAACATGACTTAACAATGAACAGTATTTTTACTAAAATAAAAATAAATACTGTAACAAATGAGTTTCTCATTGCTAGTTAAAGTATTTCTAATGTTCATTAATGTACTAATCAAACATGTAACTAACAGAATCTTATTGTAAAGTCATATATAACCATAAGGTCATCATTGAAAGTTTGCTGATGCAACTTTGAACTGAGCTGAGAAACGCTGCCTTAAATGATAAATAAACATCTATTTCAAGCTGACAAATGAATTATGTATCATTTAGTGCATGTTTACGCTCTTACCTGCAGTGTTACTGTTATTCGCCATGTTGAAGATGGACCTGCGTGAGTCGACCAGCAGCCTGTAATAACCGGCAGTCAAACACGCCAGGTTCATAGCGTCACTGGACTCCATAATAAGTGTGATGGGCTGCAAAAAGAAATATTGTGCAGAGCAAATGCATAAATAATCAGTAAACATAGCAATGATTGATGGGAGGCTGTGCAGTTTAAGTGAGTGTAGTGGTCCTCGATTAGCAGTGGTTATATTACAGTAACAAATGGCTTTAAGCAGCTTATTGCTCTTTAAAAAAAAAACAGTGGCATCTGCAAAAAATGTTTAATAGTTTCATTAATATTAACACACTTTAGATCATGCTTGCAAAGCAATGCATGCACTGACTTGTCCGTTTTATAAAATGAAGCATGCATGTCAGTAATTTTGAATTATTAATTCATATTTTCTTTATAAGCATTGGATGAAAGGGATGTTAAACTACAGTATGCGTTTACAACTAGTGTAATGCGTGTGGTAAACAGCCAGTAAATAGTATTTATCAATTATTTATTAATAATCAAAATATTCCGCCATATAATACAGTTTCTAGTTCATGTTTGCACAGCAATGTAGCAAACGTATTATATTGCATTCATATTTTATTTTGCATTTATTTCCTCTATCCGTTTTATAAAACGAAATGTGCAAATGTCAGTATTATTAATTCATGGTTTCATAATAAAAAGGGATGTTGAATTGTTATGTCCTTTATATTGTACACAATTGGTGAAATGCATGTGGTAAATAGTCAATAAATAGTTTTAATTTAATTTAATTTATCAAAAAAAATAATATTTTCTATTGCATTTACTGACATCTGTTCTATAAAATGAAGCATTGAAATGTCCATATTTATGAATTATTAATTCATGATTTCAAGCATAGGATAAAAGGAATGCTGAATTATGTGTTTTTTATTTATCAGTTGTATACAACTGGTGTAATGCATGTGGCAAATAGTCAATTAGTAGTAAAAATTAAAATAATCTGTCATGTAATGCCTTTTTAGATCATATTTTCAAAGCAATGTAGCAAACCTGATGTAGTTCTTTTATATTCTATGTTGCATGTATTAACCGTTTTATAAAATGAAGCATGTAATTGTAACTGAATTATTAATTCATGTTTTCAGTATAAGCACTGGATAAAAGGGATGTTTAATTGTTATGCATCCTTAATACTGTATACAGCTATAGCAGCGCGTGTAGTGAATAATCTAACAAATATAAATAAAAACAAAAAAATCGTTTTAATTCACACATGCAAAGCAATGTAGCAAACTTCACATACTGCATATTGACTTCACCGTTTTCTAAAGTGATGCATGTAACTGTAAATATGAATTATTAATTCATGATTTCATTATCACAACTGGGTGAAAGAGAGGTGTAATAAAAGGGATGTTGTCCTCAATATTGTTATGCAATTCATCTGTTGCAACGCACTTAATTTATGAACGGCATTGCATTCGATGGAAAAACAATAAACCAAGTGTTTTCTGCAAAACATCGCACCTTGACATCCAGGACGTGAAGCTCCACTCGCACGTTCCTTTCGTCCTCTGTGAACATTTCGATTCGGTTGACGTGGCTGAAGTCGGCCAGCAGCGCCACCAGGTTGGTTTTGGTGTTGATGACGTGACTGATGCCGTAGCGCGGCCCCACCAGCAGCGTCACCTCCGTGTGTTTCTCCCCTTGCTGTCAGATCACAAACACAACCGTGTGAAACAGCTGCTTGAAACGCCTTCAGCTTCCAGCACCTGAAGCTAATGCACTCAAACAATACATTTGCACTATATAGTTTTTTCTAGGTGAAACAATTGGAGGTTATAATAAAGGTATAATATAGTATACATAGAGAGAGGTATAATAGAGTATATATGTAAATGTGGTAACGCTTTACAATAAGGTGTTAGTTAATGTATTAACCAACATGAACAAACAATGAACAATACATTTATTACACTATTTATTGATCTTTAAGAAGAATATAGCCGTTCATTGTTTGTTCATGTCAGTTCATGGTTTATTAACTATCGTTAACAAACGCAACTTCAGTAAATGCAGAAATTAACAGTAACTAAGAATAATAAATGCTGTAGAAGTATTGTTCAGTCTTAGTTCATGTTAACTAATGAACCTTGTTGTAAAGTGTTACCATAAATGTAAAATCTATCATTTTTAATGCTCAACAAAAAATACTTATCCTTGAGCTGTCAACTTCTTCAGCTAAATGTTGCAAATAATAAACATTTTTAAAAAGAAAATAAAACTAGAAATTCTAGAAATAGAAGTTCTTTCTACAACTAGGAAATAAGAGCAAATAAGGTTCCATTAGTTAACGTTAGTTAATGTATTAACTCCCATGAACAAACAATGAATAATACATTTGTTGCAGGATTTATTAATCTTTGCTGAGGTTAGTTAATGAAAATAGAGTTGTTCATTGTTAGTTCATGTTAGTTCACAGTGCATTTACTAATGTTAACAAATACAACTTGTGATTTTAATAATGCATTAGTAAATGCTAAAATTAACATTAAGATTAATAAATGCTGCAGAAGTATTGTTCATTCTTAGTTCATGTTAATTAATGTAGTTAACTAATGTTAACTAGTGAACCTTATTGTAAAGTGTTACCAGCAAAACTAAAAACAAACAAATCACAAAAAATTATGCTAGAAAATAAAAATGCAGTGGAATAATTTTTGATTTGTTTATAAGTTTCTCTTTATTAAACTGAAATAACTGCGAAACTTATTGTGTGATTTGTTTAGAATTTCATATTTAACAAAAAATAAAATTGCAAACCACATTTTCTTCTTTACAAAACAAATAAAACAAGAAAAATATGAAAAATAACATACTTCACATTCTATAAAATAAGTATTACAAAAATATGCTTCACATGTTAGAACATGAAATTAGTGTAAATCAATATTGATTTGTTTATAATTGTATAACTGCTTTTAACAAGAAAATGATTAGAAATCAAGTTCTCTTTCCAAAACAAAAATAACAGCAACTAAAAAAAAAATAAATAAATAAAATCTACTTCACGTTAAAAATTAAAATAGCATGATTATTGATTTGTTTAAAATGTATAATTTAACAAAAAAAAATAGAAATCTAATTAGTAACTCGATAATAACAGCAAAACTTGTATATTTCACAGGTTTTTACATTTTATATTTTTTGTTTTATTGTTGTGATCATTGTTTTTATGATTAGTCTACTTCCTTTTTTGTGATTGTTTTTATTATTGTTTTTATGATTAGTCTACTTCCTTTTATGCACTTTGAATTACCTCTGTGTACGAAATGTGCTATATAAATAAACTTGCCTTGCTACAAAATAAAAATATAGTGCGAATCACTACCGATTTATAATTTTATAATTATTTTTTAACAAAAATCTTTAGACAATCGAGTACTCTTTACAAAATAGAAATAACAGCACAACTTTAAAATAAATAAATAAATAAAACTTCACAATCAAGAAATGAAAATATAGTGTAAATCAATATTGATTTGTTTATAATTTTATAACTGTTTTAAAAAATATATATTTTTAGAAATCAAGTTCTCTTTACAAAACAGAAATAACAGTAAAACTAGAAAGAAAAACAAAAAATCTACTCCACATGCTAAAAATTTAAATATCATGATTAATGATTTTTTTAAAATGTATAATTATTTTTAATTAATAATTATTAATATAATTAATTAATTGTTAATTAATATAATAATAAATATTATTATTTTTAACAAAAATCATTAGATAATCAAGTGCCCTTTACAAAACAGAAATAACAGCATGACTAAAACTATTTTTTAACAAGAAAATAAAATGGGAACTAAAACTCAAACTAATAAAACTAATGATTTAACAGCAAAACTAGATATAAAAAAATAAATCATTTTCATCATATCAAAATACTTCATATGTCAGGAAATTACAGTTCATTGACATGAATCTGCTCAAAGATGTTTAGACGTTTCTAAAACCCCTGAAACCCTCCTGTACACCTGAACCTTTAAAACTCTGGATCGGCACTGAAAGGCCTCACATGCTGATGTAGTGACAGCTCTGTGAATGCGTGTTTCTGCACTTACGACCAGCGTGGACTTGAACACTTGTCCTCCGTACAGCCTGAGATCACTCAGATATTTCAGATAGTGGACCTTCGCCTGCAACGCCGTCAGCTTCAACACAGAGCACAAATCCCAGCAGAATTAGGGAACAGAAAGTGTAAAAAAAAAAATCACATAAACAGAGCACTCTTTCTTCTTCTTTTTTTAAATATATACCTCTGGGAAAAACATACATGTTCAAACAGGCTTATTTGTGAAGACAGACCACACTTACAAGATGCTCGATCACAATACTACAACTAAACAAGCAATGCGATATAAAGTGCAATACACTGTAAAATAAAATATAATACAGTACATTATAGATGATCGTTTATGAAAGCCAACTTACTGACATGCTATTTACACTCCTTACTTTTATTTTTCTTCTGAGACTAAAATGTTTAAACTGTAACTCCTCCTAGCTTTAACTCTACAAACTCAGATCTTCAGACTGATCTGACTACCATTAGCCAAGCCTAGCAACTAGAATGTTAGAAACATGCTAACAACATGCTGATCATGCTAGATTCTTGCTTAACATGCTAACAACAGGCTAATTAGACTAGAAGCATGTTAACAACATCCAAATCATGCTAGAAACATGCTAACAACATGCTAACCATGTTAAAAACATGCTAGAAACAAGCTAGTAACTTGTTAATCCTGTTAATGACATGCAAATAATGATAACATGCAAGCAACATTATAATCATGCTAACAACATGCTAACAGCATGCCAATCATGCTAACAACATGCTAATAAAATGCTAATTATGCTAGAAACATGTTAGCACCTTGCTAATCAAGCTAAGATGCTAATAACATGCTAATCATGTTAGAAATGTTAGTAACTTGTTAATCATGCAAGAAACATGCTAGCAGCATCCTAATAATGCTAACAACATGCTAGCAGCATGCTAATCATGCTAACAACACGCTATTAAAATGCTAATTATGCTAGAAACAGGTTAGCAGCTTGCTAATCATTCTAACAGCTTGCTAATCATGCTAACATGGTAATAACATGCTAATCATGTTAGAAATGATAATAACTTGTTAATCATGCTAGAAACATGCTAGCAGCATGCTAATAATGCTAACAACATGCTAGTAACATGCTTACCATGTTAGAAACATGCTTACATGTTTACGTTAGAAACATGCTAACAGCTTGCTAATCATGCTAACAACATGCTAGTAACATGCTAATCATGTTAGAAATGTTAGTAACTTGTTAACCATGTTAGACACATGCTAACAGCATGCTAATAATGCTAATAACATGCTAGCAACACATTAACAACATGCTGATCATGTTAGAAATGCACTAGAAACATGTTAACATGCTAATCATGCTAAAAACATGCTAGCAACTTGTTAATCATGCTAAAAAGATGCTAACAACTTTTTAAATCATGCTAGTAACTTGTTAATCATGCTACAAACATGCTAGCAACATGCTAATGATGCTAACATGCTTGAAAATAACCTAACAACATGCTAGCAACATGTCAGTCATGCTAGAAACATGCTAGTAACATGATAATGATGTTAACAACATGCTAGCAACATGCTATTAATGCTAGCAACATGTTTGAAACCGGCTTATCTTGTTAGAAACATGTTAGCAATCATGCAAGTAACATGCTAGCTATCTATCTATCTATCAGACTGTTTTGCCTTCAAAACATTCAAACTCCAATAATTTTAAACTAATATATATATATATATATATATATATATATATATATATATATATATATATATTATATATATATATATATATATACACAAACACACACACACACACACACACACACACACACATTTAAATAAAGCGTTATATTGAACAGCATACAGTATTAGTGTTTGCTGTGATAGCTCGTGAAATTTCTCTGGTACTTCTATTGTAAAAGTCTAAATCCGTATTATATCATGCACTGAGGAATCTAGACTTTCAAAGGCAGCTGAGAAGATCGATTTTAATTCCACTTTTCATATGTACATCAAGCTGTGAAAGTTTCTTCACCTTTTTGCCAGGGGGCACCAGGTTCTGGTTGGTTTTCAGGATGTGTGTGAGAGCTTTCTTGATGTTCTTCTCTTTCATGCTGGACAGAACCGCTGGAGGCAGAAACTGCGCCAGACCCCACTCCTTTCTGTAAAGACACGGCGGGAAACAAGAGCTTTCACGCTGAATTCAAACCTTCTTTGCAACAGTCAAACGCCTTTCATCTCTTCTCATTTAAAGGAACCAGCACCCAAAACTTAACTCGCCCTCATGCAGATCAAATCCGAATTAATTTCTTTCTTTGGTGAAACACAAATGGAGAAGGTTAAGAAGAACATTTGAGCTGTCTGCTGTCTACACAGTGTTAAAAAAAATAAATAAATAAATAAATAATTACAAAATGATTAATAGAGTGCATTTTCAAGTAAATGCTATCAGTTGTTTGTGTACTTTAGCATTTCTTTTATTTTTATTTTTTTTTTTTTTTAGTATTTTGCCATTATTTTTTTTTTTATTATTTGTGAACAATTTCAGTTTCAGCATAAAAGACCAAAAAGCACCATAAAGTCACTGTAAAAGTAGTATATATGGCTTATGCGCTACATTATTGTTATTTTAGTATCACTGAGAAATTATTATAATTTTTATATACATTTTTTCTGTTTTCAATTTAATTTTTATTCAAGTTTTTAGTGTTTAGTGTTTGCATCTTTATTCATTTTTCTAATATGCCCATATAGTTTATCAATTTTTATTTCAGCTATAGTTATTTTAGCACATCATGTTAAACTAAATTAAAATAAGAAATATTTCCTTGGCAACTAGCTGAAATAAAATTATTTGAAGAACATTTTATTTATTTATTTATTTATTTATTTATATTTTTTTGAGAGTGTACAGTGAAAGCTTCTCCATAAAGGACCAAAAACCACAATTAAGTCACTGTAAAATTAGTCTATATGGTTTGTGCACTATATTATTGTTCTAGTATCACTAAGATGGTATAGTTTTTATACTCTTTTTGTTTTCATTTTAATTTGCATTAAAGTTTAAGTAAGTTTGTTGTGTGCGTTTGCATTTTTATTCATTTTTCTAATATGTCCATATAGTTTAATTATTTTTTATTTCAGGCTTTGTTATTTTAGCACATCAAGTTAAACTAAATTAAAATAAGAAATATTTCTTTGGCAGCTAGCTGAAGTGCAATCATTTTTAAAATATTGTATTCCTGTTAAGATTTATTTTATTTAATTTTATTTAATTTTATTTAATTTTATTTCATTTTATTTTATTCAACAAAAACTTTGTTAATGTTTTCAGTTAACTATAATAACCCTGACTATGTTCAAAGTCTCCTGAAGTTATATGATAGTTTTGGGAATAGACTAAAATTTAATATTAAACAATTTTTTTTTTCTTTTTTTTTTGTGCACTTGATATATAGATAGATAAATAAATAAAGAAATCTGTAATGCTTTTGGTACATTAGTACATATGGAATACTTTAATTTTTGTGCTTTATGGAGTTTGACAGTCATCGTGCAGAAAAAAAAGCTGCTTGAAGACTCTTACTAATACATTTTTTTGTGTTTGACTGAGAAAAAAAAAAAAAAAAACAAAAACAAAAAACAAACAAACAAACAACTGCATTTGGGTTTGGAACAACACGAGAAAGAAAAAGAGAGAAAAAAAAAAAAAAAGGTCAACTATTACTTTAAAAGTGGTTTGCATAGGCATGACTGTTGAACACTCACTCGATGTATTTCAGCGAGACTTTCTGCGTTTGTTTGGTGCTGAGCGTCAGGATGTACATCTGAAGAGCAGCCAGGCGAAGCGCCGTGTCGTATTTGAGCTCAGAGCCAAAACGCTCCTGCACCACATCCTTACAGCTCTGCATTCAGAGGAGCAGAAAAACAGAATTAACACACAGTGTGCTTTAGCAGACATAACCGTTCTCTCAGATGTCTGCTTTGTTTGACATTCTGAAAGGAAGAGTTCATCCAAAAATTAAAAAATGGTGAAAAACGACTTGCCCATAGGCCATCCAAGATGTAGATGAGTGTGTTTTATCATCAGAGTTGGAGAAATGTGTTATTGCATCACTTACTCACCAATGGATGTGAATGGGTGCCGTCAGAATGAGAGTCAAAACATCACAATAATCCACAAGTAATCCACACCACTCCAGTCCATCAGTTAACATCTTGAGAAGACAAAAGCTGCGTTTTTAAGAAAGAAATCCATCAATAAGACGTTGTTAACGTCTTTAATCCATAATAACGCTTCCTCCAGTGAAAAATCTCCTGTTGTCTCTCACATCAAAATTGAGCCACATTTGTTTAGAGCTGTTTTGGTTTGTAAACGGTGCTTGATCTGTGCAGATTTCTCTCCCGATTCAGACCAGACCACTTTTTCACTGGAGGAAACGTTATTATGGATTATGGACTCGTATTTAGTTAAAAATGTCTTAATTATGGATTTGTTATAGCTTTTGTCTTCTCAAGACGTTAACTGATGAACTGGAGTGGTGTGGATTACTTGTGAATTATTGTGATGTTTTTAAATCAACCGTTTGGACTCTCATTCTGACGGCACCCATTCACATTGAGCAAGTGATGGAATGACACATTTCTCAAAATCTGATGAAGAAACAAACTCATCCTAATTTTCATTTTTAGATGAACTCTTCTTTTAAAATCATAACTCCAAGTAGGGGTAGAAGACAAAAAAGACTTTTCTTCAACTTTTATACTGCACAAATTATTAAATACGATATGATATTTATTGAGCTATTAAAAAAAAAAGAAAAGAAAAAAAAAAAAAAAAAAAGACAAATGAAGAATTGGAATAAATAAATAAATAAATAAAATTTTGTACATTTTAAAAAGTTAAATTCTTCTATCTAATGCACTTTGGGGGTTTAAAATTAAGAGTTCCAAACCATGTTCTTTAAGGAGAAGTCCACTTCCAGAGCAAAGATTTACAGATAATGTACTCACCCCCTTGTCATCCAAGATGTTCATGTCTTTCTTTCTTCAGCCGTAAAGAAATTGTTTCTTGAGGAAAGTATTTAAATATTTTTCTCCATATAATGGACTGATATGGATGCCCCGAGTCTGAACTTCCAAAATTCAGTTTAAATGCGGCTTCAAACGATCCCAAATGCGGTTGTAAATGATCCCAGCCGAGGAAGAAGGGTCTTATCTAGCGAAACGATCAGTTCTTTTCATTAAAAAAAAAAATAAATAAAAAAATACAATTTAAATACTTTTTAACCTCAAACACTCGTCTTGCCTTTCTCTTCCTGAACTCTGTTCTCTGACTCAAGACAGTTAGGGTATGTCGAAAAACTCTGATCGTATTTTCTCCCTCAACTTCAAAAATGATCCTACATCGCAGCAGAAGTACCGACACAGTCTTTGCAAAGTGAACATGCAAAGAAGATCAAACACCCTTAACAAAAAATGTAAAACAGTGATACAGGATGATTTTGAAGTTGAGGGAGAACATGAGATGGGAGTTTTTCGACATACCCTAACTGTCATGAACTGGGAAAAAAAACAGTCTAGGCAGAGATGAGACCGGACGAGTGTTTGACATTAAGTATAGAAATTGTATTATTTTTATTAAAATAACCGATCATTTCACTAGATGAGACCCTTCTTCCTCAGCTGGGATCACTTACAACCACATTTGGGATCGTTTGAAGCCGCATTTAAACTGCATTTTGGAAGTTCAAACTCGGGGCATCCATATCAGTCCATTATATGGAGAAAAATCCTGAAATGTTTTTACTCAAAAAACAATTTCTTTACGACTGAAGAAAGAAAGACATGAACATCTTGGATGACAAGGGGGTGAGTACACTATCTGTAAAGTTTTGTTCTGGAAGTGGACTTCTCCTTTAACTAAGAAAACGTAAGTCAGAAAAAAGTCAGTGAACTGACTTGTACCTGAACTTTAAAGGGCACTTAACCCTCTTTTTATTTGTGATATACTGTCTCAGTCTAAATTACATGCACACTGGTGTTTTAGAAAGCCAAATAAATTATATAATAATAACAACAATAATAATAATAATAATAATAATAATAATAATAATAATAATAATAATAATAATAATAACAACAATAACAACAACAATAGCTATATATTGTAAAACAACTGCACTGCAAAATAAATATTTCATAGGTTATTATTTTTGCTTTAGACTACAGTAGGGAAATTACAATACTTCTTCCCCAATTTCTACACTTGAAAAGAGATATTTTAAATTTGGACGACAGAAACGTTATTTCAAATGCTAGCCGTCAGCAATTCATACTGCACTTTTAAGCTTTATTTTGACGGAAACAGCAGTAGAGCTTTTATTTTGAAGGAAAACTCCAGCTTCTGTGAAAACAGGCTTACAAAACCACGTCTCACTACAAATCTAGTGAAATGCTGTAATCATCTGCTACGAAAATAAAGCATAACTGGTGGCTGTTGTGTTCCCAAACGCATGTTAAACTCACAGTACATACAATAAACCAGTTCACTGCGTTCATTCGCTGCGAACGGAGCCATTCTAAGGCGCGGAAAACACCAGATCACAAGTTGATCGTCTGAACGAAGTGTGTGCTTTGCTTTGAAACAGACTTGAAGCGATCAAGCCATATTGTGCTTTCGGTTTCAGTTCATTTGACAGATACGGTGTCAAAGCATAACTGCCCAAAACACAACTTTAAAGACCTTTTATGTTGGAATAAGAAGTTTAAATATTTTAGAAACTACACTTTTTGAAAGACAGATTGTTTCATATCATGCGACCACGATAATATCGAGACTAGGGATGCTCATTTTAACCGTTTAACCGTTAACCGACAGGAAGAATTTTGACCGATTAATACAATCAGTTAAACGGTTTAAAAGGGTTTTTTATTTCAGTAATTTATATAAATATTTTAAAATGTTTGCTGGATGGTTAAAATAAAATACAGTTGCATTTTTGAGAGAAAAAAAAATTAAATCGCTTAGGCTTATAACGTTAAGTCGCATTTCACTATTACGTTCAGAAATAGACCTGATGCCGACACGAAATGTTTACAAACACTATAAACAAAGGCTAGGCTATTTTAGTTCCCCTCGCTCCACCAAAAAATCCCTTTAATTTAACAGTATTTAGAAAAGAACAAGAACGAAAAATATAAGAAGCTAGGTCATATAAACAAGCCAAAACAAATTCATTTAGGCTAAAGCGAAACTGAAACTAACGCTGAGTCTCCCATACGACACAAATCCAAATGTTTCCATATTCGAGATTCATATTTAAAAAATATTTAATATGTAATCCTTTTGCACTTCACTCACATTCCAATATCCACATAAAAAAAAAATGTTTGACATAATATCATGACAGTACGTTGATAGCGATTAAGCAGTGTGTTTTTTCCATATGTTCGGCTGAGTATTTTTTTTATGATAATGGAAAGGCTGTGTTAAGTTAGCAACGTTTAACTGTGTGTTGACTTTTTTTTCCCCTTCTAACAGTGGAAACGACTCCTAGCCATACAGATAATCGAAACTGTACACGGTTTGCTTTTATTTGCGTACGCTCACAATAAAAACAAATCTTTGTGTATTTGTAAAATAAAGAAAAATAGGATGCTGCTTTCAACCGTCTTCCTTTCACGCAGCACAACAATGAACCAAAACTCTGCATACTAGCTAAATGTTGCACATTTTTTTCTTTCATTTTGTTAATTAAGTAAAAATATGAATCGTATAGGCCTATTCATTCATTATATATTATTTAGCCTTGCTTTATTGTTTTTCTACGTTCACAGAAGCGCTGCAGGTGCGTGATGCGATGTGTCCATGCGAGTCCTCGTGTTCTGTTGTTTGCTGTTTTTTTGCGCATGTAAAATTAATCCCTGGAAAACAAATTTTGGTATTTTTAACAGGTCACAGACACTTATCCTTTTTTAAAATAATTAAATTCTAATTTAAAATTATCTTGTTGGTTAACGGTTAATAATCGGTTAACGAGTCTCAGCGATCGGTAGGAAAAATAACCGAACTGAACATCCCTAATCGAGACAGTTTTGTTGATATCACGATATTGATAATATCATCACATCCCTAATGCATATGCTGTTTATTTTGCATCTTCTAATTGCACAAACATTGCATAAAGAAACTCAAGAATGCATGTGAAATGTAAACCTGATAAACAAACAATATGATATAAATTCGTTATTGGTTTCTGAAATATCAGAGAAGCATGTCAGAAGACTAAACAATAACATCCATAAACCGAGCTGGACGTCACAGACGTGTTACCTGAACGTAGAGGTAATCGAACGCAACAGCGTCTCTCCTTAGAAGATCCACCGGATCTTTCGGAAGGAAACTGATGCGGAAAAAGCATTTCATCTTATGCGAGCCCGGCCTTTGTGTCACCTAAAAAACAAGAAATCATAATCATGCGTTCTCTGTACTCTCATCATATTTTATTCAGCATCATTTCTTTTTCTGTGTCACTCAGAAACATCATTCACCAGCGCAACAAACCTGCGTTAGCATCTCTTGCTCGTGCAGAAGCATTAGCTTTGTTGCAGATCCTTCCATCTTGTGCTCCAGCATCAGAGAGAAGTGCTCAATGCTTTTAATAGACAGCTTCTCTTGCAGGGTCAGAATAACATCCTTTCAAACAGAAGAACATCTCTGTTATTCATGTCCAACACCACTAACACGTGACATTGTGCTAACCTCATTAGGAATGGTTTAACAAATAAATAAATAAACACTTTATATTATATCCACAGCACTTACAAATTGTAGTCCATTATTGATTACAAATTACACTACTCATTTTACGTAATGTATTCCGACTACTTTTGGATTACTTTTAGATTACTTCTAACCTAACTTGTGTACCATATTCCATTCTTTGTTATTTACAACATGAAATACATTAAATATCACATTACATTAGGGCTTCCCAGACTGGGATAGAGAAGAAAGAAACCCGTGTATAATTATGTATAATTTACTGCCATTGCATGTATATGTAATCAGGTAATCCATAAAACATTTTAAAATGTAATATAATGTAATTACCAGCAAGTCAGAGTGATTACTTTAGAAATTAATATTTGCATTTGTACAGAAGTGTACATATTTGCATATTTGTCTAATGTCAGACTTGTAAATCATCCGTTTTAAAATATTTTTTTGGTTTACTTTCAAATTAATATTGCATAAAATGCACTACAGTTTAAAAGTTTGAGCTCGAAAAGATTATTATTATTATTATTATTATTATTATTATTATTATTAATAATAATAATAATAATAATAATAATAATAATAATAATAATAATAATAATAATAATATTTATGGGGTTTTTTTGCTCACCAAGACTGCATTTATTTGATCAGTAAAAATTGTGAAATAAATTGCAATTTTTTTATGTGAATTGTGAAATGTAATTTATTCCTGTGATCAAATCTGAATTTTCATATTCACAATGTAATTACAAGCAAGTCAGAGCGATTCACTTTAAAATTAACATCTGCATTTGTACATAAGTGTACACATTTGTACATTTCGCATATTGTCTAATATCAGACTTGTCAATCATCCGTTTTAAAATATTTTTTGGTTTACTTTCAAATTAATATTGCATAAAATGAACTACAGTTTAAAAGTTTGAGCTCGATAAGATTATTATTATTATTATTATTATTATTATTATTATTATTGATGTATTTTTTTTTTTTTGGCTCACCAAGACTGCATTTATTTGATCAGTAAAAAATTGTGAAATAATACTACAATTAAAAAAACTGTTATTTTTTATGTGACTATATTGTAAAATGTAATTTATTCCTGTGATCAAATCTGAATTTTCACATTCACAATGTAATTACAAGCAAGTCAGAGCGATTCACTTTAAAATTAATATTTGCATTTGTACATAAGTGTACACATTTGTACATTTTGCATATTTGTCTAATATCAGACTTGTAAATCATCCGTTTTAAAATATTTTTTGGTTTAAAATACACTACCGTTTAAAAGTTTGAGCTCTAAGATAACTTTTTTTTTTTTTTTTTGGCTCACCAAGACAGCATTTATTTGATCAGTAAAAATTGTGAAATATTATTACAATTTAAAATTGGTATTTTCTATGTGAATATATTGTAAAAATGTAATTTACTCCTGTGATCAAATCTGAATTTTCACATTAGGGAGAATCAAGAATTCAAGAATTACAATTTTCAAATTAGGGAGAATCAGTAATTGATGTATAATTTACTGCCATTGCACGGATATGTATTCGGGTAATCCATAAAAAAAAACTGCAATCTGATTATAAGCATTTAAAAATGTAATTTAATGTAATTACAAGCAAGTCAAAGTGAATAATTTTGAAATTAATATTTGCATTTGTACTTAAGTGTACACATTTGTACATTTTGCATATTTGTCTAATATCAGACTTGTCAATTACCTGTTTTAAACTATTTTTTGTGTTTACTTTCAAATTAATATTGCATAAAATACACTACCGTTTAAAAGTTTGAGCTCTAAGATTTTTTTTTTTTTGGCTCACCAAGACTGCATTTATTTGATCAGTAAAAACTGTGAAATATTAATTTAAAATTTCTATTTTTTATGTGACTATATTGTAAAATGTAATTTATTCCTGTGATCAAATCTGAATTTTCACATTCACAATGTAATTACAAGCAAGTCAAAGCGATTCATTTTAAAATTAACATTTGCATTTGTACATAAGTGTACACATTTGTACATTTTGCATATTTGTCTAATATCAGACTTGTCAATTATCCGTTTTAAACTATTTTTTGATTACTTTCAAATGAATATTGCATAAAATACACTACTGTTTACCTTAAGTTTGAGCTCCAATATTATTATTATTTATTATTTTTTTTTGGCTCATCAAGACTGCATTTATTTGATCAGTAAAAATTGGGAAATATTATTGCAATTTAAAATTGCTATTTTCTGTGTGAATATATTGTAAAAATGTAATTTACTCCTGTGATCAAATCTGAATTTTCACATTACATCAGGGTTTCTCAGACTGGGGTAGAGAAAAAAAGAACAATTAGGGAGAATCAAATTATGTATAATTTACTGCCACTGCATGGATATGTAATCAGGTAATCCATAAAAATTAACTGTAATCTGATTGTGAGCATTTTAAAATCTAATACAATCTCATTACAAGCAAGTCAGAGCATTTAATTTTGAAATTAATTTTCATTTGTACATTTTGCATATTTGTCTAATCTCAGACTTGTAAATGATCTGTTTTAAACTATTTTTTTGTTCACTTTCAAAATGAATATTGCATAAAATACACCGACATTAAAAAGTTTGAGCTCAATAAGATCAAAAATACTGTGAAAATATTACAGTTTAAAATTTGCATTTTCTATGTGACTATATTGTAAAATAGTTAATAATAATAAATTATTTATAAGTAATAAGTAATCATTTATTCCTGTGATCAAATCTGAATTTTTACATTACATCAGGGTTTCCCAGACTGGGGTAGAGAAAAAAGAATTAGGGAGAATCAATAAATTATGTATAATATACTGCAATTGTGTGGATTATATGCAATCAGATAATCAATCAATCAAATAAATAAATAAATAAATAAATAAATAAATCAATAAATAAATCAATAAATCAATCAATAAATCAATAAATCAATAAATCAATAAATCAATAAATCAATAATTAAATAAATAAATAAATATTGCACAAAATACATTACTGTTTAAAAGTTTGAGTTCTAAGATTGTTTTATTGTTTTGTTTTGGCTCACCCAGACTGCATTTATTTGATACAGTAAAAATTGTGAAATAATATTAGAACTTAAAATTGGTATTTTCTATGTGAATATATTGTAAAATGTAATTTATTCCTGTGATCAAAACTAAATTTTCAGCATCATTACTCCAGTCTTCAGTGTCACATGATCCTTCAGAAATCATTCTAATATGCTGATTTGCTGCTCAAAAACATTTTTGATTATTATCAATGTTGAAAACTGTCATGCTGTCAAATGTTTGTCAAAACAGTGATATATTTTATTTTTCAGGATTCACTGATTTGCACATTTTGCATACATGTCTAATATCAGACTTGTCAATCATCAATTTAATTTTTTAAAATATATTTTTGTTTACTTTCAAATGAAAGTTGCATAAATTACACTGCCGTTTAAAAGTTTGAGCTCTAAGATTAATTTTATTTGTTTATTTATGGCTCACCAAAACTGCATTTATTTGATCATAAACACATTAAAAATTGTAAAATAATTTTACAGTTTAAAAAACTATTTTCTATGCAAATATATTGTAAAATATAATTTATTCCTGTGATCAAAGCTAAATTTTCAGCATCATTACTCCAGTCTTCAGTGTCACATGATCCTTCAGAAATCATTCTAATATGCTGATTTGCTGCTCAAAATTTTTTTTTTTGATAGAATCAATAAATTATGCATAATATACAGCAATTGTGTGGATTATATGTATTCAGGTAACCTATTAATATAAAAAAAAAAAAAAAAAGAAAAGTAATTGATTATGAGCATTTTAAAATGTAATATAATATAATATAATATAATATAATTAGAAGTCAGAGTGATTATTTTTCAAATTAATATTTATGCATAAGTGTACACATTTGTGCATTTGCATATTTGTCTTATATCAGACGTAGATTATCTGTTTTAAACTTTTTTTTTTTTGTTTGCTTGTTTACTTTAAATGAATATTGCGCAAAATACATTACTGTTTAAAAGTTTGAGTACTAAGATTATTTTTGTTTGTTTGTTTTGGCTCACCAAGACTGCATTTATTTGATCAAAAATACAGTAAAAAATTGTGAAATAATTTTAGTTTAAAAAACAATTTTCTACACAAATATATTTTAAAATGTAATTTATTTCTGTGATCAAAGCTGAATTTTCAGCATCATTACTCCAGTCTTCAGTGTCACATGATCCTTCAGAAATCATTCTAATATGCTGATTTGCTGCTCAAAAATATTTTTGATTATTATCAATGCTGAGAACAGTTGTGACGTCAAATATGTTTGTCAAAACAGTGATGCATTTTATTTTTTAGGATTCACAGATTTATATATTTTATAGTTTAAAAGTTTGAGCGCCAAGATTAATTTTATTTATTTTATAAATAAATAATTTTTTGTGATAATAAATACAGTAAAAATGTGAAGTAATATTACAATTTAAAAAAGCCATTTTCTATGTGAATATATCGTAAAATGTAATTTATTTCTGTGATCAAAGCTATATTTTCAGCATCATTACTCCAGTCTTCAGTGTCACATGATCCTTCAGAAATCATTCTAATATGCTGATTTGCTGCTCAAAATGATACATTTTAATTTTCAGGATTCTTTGATGTATTCTTTGATGTATTCTTTTGATGTATATTTATTACACCATATATACTGTATGCACTGCAACAGTGATTTGTAAATACATTTGCAATGCTGAAATACCTTAATGGAGGTGTTGCAGTCAAACTTAAAGGACTTCGTTTGTCCGTTCTCCAGATACACCTTCAAGACGTTTGGCATGAAGAGCAGAGAATTATCCTTCACAGTCTCCTGCGGATGAAAACACTCCGTCATATTTCTAATATCTCTGAGCTGTATGAATAACGCACAACTGAAGTGGCTTTTATCTGCTCGCTGATCTGAAAGCGATTCACATCCCTGTGATGATATCAGCACAAAACACACGCGGATGCATCGTTTGAATCATTAACCTCTTGTTGTGCCACTAATTAAGACATACAGTATGAATGAACACTGATTTATATAATGTGCGTCTTTGTAATCTTTCATCACAATGCAATAATTTGCTCCAGAGCTAAAATCACTTTCCGGCTGACGACGTCAATCCTCTTATTCTAATCACATGACTTCATTCTGCTGCATAACGTCCACTTTTTACAATCCAATCATTCTCAGATGATTATAATCAAAAGCCTAAAGTGTTTCTCTCTGAATATCCGGTTTTCACTCAGAGATGTCAGATTATGAAAATGGGTTTGCAAATGACAATTTAGATCTTTATACTTACAATAAACCCTTTAAAAGTGCTGTAAATACTGTGATATGACATGCTTTTTAAGCAAAACGTGTCATTTTTCACTTACAGGTACTTGTCCGTTAATAATGACTTCTTCAGCAAAACGCACTTTGACCGGATTGGATTTCAACTTGGCCTTTTTAGCTGCACTGATGAAGGCAGATTTGGGTGACTGGATGGGAATAACAGAGGAACAAAAGCAGAAAAAAAAGATTACTGAATATCAATGCTATCAAGTCATTATCTTCTGCCTAAGAGCCGAGCCAGAAACTAATAAGCAGATCCAGATGGAATCCGCAGCAGGGTTATTAGCATCGTCTAAAACTAAAACCATAGAGAAAATATTTTAGTTCCTTGAAATAAAATTAATGTTAACTGAAATATAACAAACTCAAACTAAACAAAAGTGAGAAATGGTGCCTTGGTAACTAGATGAAATAAGTACTAAAATAATTAAACATAATAAATTAAAACAAATAAATAAATAAAAAAATAAAAATATCGATCTACATAATATATATATATATATATATATATATATATATATATATATATATATATATATATATATATATATAATATAAATAAATAAATAAATAAATAAATAAATAAATAAATAAATAAAATGAAATAAAATAAAATATATAAATATTAAAAATAACTAATATAAATGTCAAAAAAAGTGCATTGGCAACTAGCATAAAAGAGTTAAAGGTTAAAATAAGTTTAAGTATTAATGTGTGTAAATAAATGAAATAAAAATTAAAAAAAGTATTACATAAAAAAATAAAACTATATAAATATTAAAAATAACTAATATAAAATGACAAAAAAACTAAACTAAACAAAATGTGCTTTGGCAACTACCTTAAATAAAAAAAAGTTTAAGTATTAACAATTTACACTATAATTAATAAAAAGTATTAAACATAATAAATGAAAAAATAAATAAAACTATACAAATATTAAAAATAACTAATATAAATGACAAAAAAAGTGCATTGGCAACTAGCTTAAACGAGTTAAAAGTTAAAAGAAGTTCAAGTATTAATTTAAACTATACCAAGTAAAAAAAAAAAATAAAGTATTAAATAAAAAAATAAAACTATAAATATTAAAAATAACTAATATAAATGACTAAACTAAACAAAAAATGTGCTTTGGCAACTAGCTTAAATAAAATAAGTACTAACATTTTAAACTATAATAAAAAAACAATAAAAAGTATATAAACATTAAAAACAATGAAAACTGAATAAAACTGGTAAATTGGCAACTCGCAGAAATAAACAAGTTTGAGTATTGAAATATTTTAAACTAATAAGTAAAAGTGAATATACAATCTATACAGACATAGCTAAGAAAACTGACAAAGACACACAACAAAAATGATGACTTGGCAACTAACTAAAATAAATAAGTTTGAGTATTAAAATAATTAAAACTAATAAAAATGTAACAAATAAAAAAAAAAAAAAAAAAGACAAATAACAATAAAACTAAATGAAAACGGTGGCTTGGCAAATAGCTGAAACAATAAGCTTAAATACTAAAATAATTAAAACTAATAAATAGAAATGTATTAAAACTATAAAAAAAAAAATAAAAATAAAAAGAATAATATATATATATATATATATATATATATATATATATATATATATATATATATAATATATATATATATATATATATATATATATATGACAAAAACTACTAAAACTAGAGTAAAACTAGAGTAAAAACAGAAAAAATATCCAAAAAAGTCATTCAACATCAGCAAACACTACAATATGATATATACACAGACGATAAAACAGAATAAAATTAAGGTAATTTTTTTTTTATTAGTGTTTTCTCCACTGAGTTTGCAGAATTTATCCGCAGTCTCAAACGAACCAAAATACTGACAATCTAACATGCAAAACATAGTCAGTATGTGGACTTACAGGGTACGGCTGCACCACAGTCAGGATGATGGACTCCTTACAACTCCTGCAAAAAATAATAATGAAAGAAGGGAATAAGAAAGTGAAATTCTCTAGATGGAATCAGGGACAGTTTGCAAAACCCTGATCTAATACAATATCATTCAGACATCTGACTCAGGTGTTCATACTCATTTTGGGACCAGAGTTTATACTGTTACTGTAGACAGAAACTGCCGGTCTGTCAGCATGTAATGACTTTAGAAATAACACGGGTAGATAAAGAGCGACACAGCAACCGGTTGATGGAGTTCAGTACCTGACCAGGTCAATGACTCGTTCCCGTGGAGCCGAACTCACGGCCTCCTCATTTATCATCACTATCTCGTCTCCCGGAATCAGCTTCCCTTCTGAAGGCCCTCCTGCACATCCATCACAAACAAACATCACATTTGGTTTATATTACATGCATTTTTGCAAAAGAAGGAATTCTAACAAAATGCATCACGATAATCCGCTTTTTATTTGGCTTCACTCACTATATTTATACAAGTTTTTTTTACTACATTAACACTTTTACTGAGCAACGATGCATTCAATTGATCAAAACTTGACAGTAAATACATTTATGATGTCACAAAAGATTTTTATTTCAAATAAATGCTGTTCTTTTAACTTTCTATTCATCTGTGAATCCTGAAAAATAAAATGTGCCACAGTTTACAACTGTCTTCAACACTGATAATGTTTCTTGAGCAGCGAATCAACATATTAGAATGATTTCTGCAGGATCATGTGACACTGAGGACGAGTAATGATGCTGAAAATTCAGCTTTGATCACAGAAATAAATTACATTTGAACATGTGTTTACATAGAAAACAGCTTTTTTTAAATTGTAAAAATATTTCACAATTTTTACTGTATTTTTAGATCAAATAAATGCAGCCTTGGTGAGCAGAAGAGATGACCTTTCATAAACTCATGTGCAGAAGAACTAGTTTAATCGCCGGTTTAATGGGATACCTGGAGTAACTGATCGGACCACCACTGGTTTCTCGCTGCCCGCCACGAAGCCGAAGCCGAGCACCGGGTCGCGTCTCATTTCCACCTTTCGTGGAGCAGGAGGGACGAACTTATCCACATCGACACGCACTTCCTCCAAAGAACTCGACTGTGAGAGGTGACTGAAAGAAAGAGGAGAATAAAGATCAGCAAATTAGTTTAATGCTAACATGAACTCAAAACTGATTGCCTTAACCCTGTTAAACCAGACATCAGTCAGAAAAATCTAATTTCAGAAATGGAATTGCTCAAAAAGTTTACATCCCCCTTTCAGAATCTGCAAAATGTTAATTATTTTATCAAAATAAGAGGGGAACATACAAAACGCATGTTATTCATATTTCACGTGAGAGAAAATAATAGTTGAATTTTTAAAAAATAAATGACCCCGTTCAAAAGTTTACATACGCTTGATTCTTAATGCTGTGTTGGTACCTGAATGATCCACATTTTTTTTTTTTTTTTTGGTTTAGTGATAGTTGAGTCCCTTATGTTTCCTGAACAGTCTTTAGAAAAATCCTTCAGGTTCCACAAATTCATTGGTTTTCCAGCATCTTTGTGTATTTGAACCCTTTCCAACAATGATTGTATATTTTTGAGATCCATCTTTTCACACTGAGGACAACTGAGGGACTCGTATGCAACTATTACAGAAGGTTCAAACACTCACTGATGCTACAGAAGGAAAAAACATGCATAAAGAGCCGGGGGTGAAAACTTTTGAACAGAACGGAGATGTGTACATTTTTCTTATTTTGTCTAAATATCGTATTTTTTCCATTTAGTACTGCCCTTCAGAGGCTACTAAAGATATCTGCATGTTTTCCAGAAGACAAAATAAGTTATATTTACCATGATCTTCAAATTCCAAAAGTTTTTACCCCCCGGCTCTTAATGCATCATGTTTCCTTCTGGAGCATCAGTGAGTGTTTGAACCTTCTGTAATAGTTGCATATGAGTCCCTCAGTTGTCCTCAGTGTGAAAAGATGGATCTCAAAATCATACAGTCATTGTTGGAAAGGATTCAAATACACAAAAATGCTGAAAAACCAAAGAATTTGTGGGACCTGAAGGATTTAACTGTTCAGGACAAACACGTGTAACCGGGGCTCATAAACAACCATCACTTAAAAAAAAACAAAAAAAAAAAAACACAGCTGTGGATCATTCACTAACAACACAGTATTAAGAATTAAGTGTATGTAAACTTTTGAACAAGGCCACTTTTATAAATTCAACTATTATTTTCTCTTGTAGACTATATGGAAACACCTTGTATGTGAAATATCTTATTCAGGTTGGTACGAAATAAACAATAACATGCATTTTGCACGATCCCTCTTATTTTAGTAAAATAATTAACATTTTTAATGATTCTGAAAGGGGGATTTCTGACCATTACCACTTTGTTTATTTAAATGGGGAATCATCCCAATTAACCACAGTAAAATATGGAGTGCCACAAGGATCTGTCTTAGGCCCGCTGCTATTTTCAATAAACATGTTGCCCCTTGGTAATATTATTAGAAAATCAGGCCATCAGGCTTTTATGGCTCAAATAGTATGATGCAGTAAGAATATAGAGGGAAAAAAAGCTCCAATTTTAATTAGAGGCCCAAACTGAGCAAAAATTCACAATTTGGTGCAGATGGTGATATTTATAATGGACAAAAGTGATGAAATTTTGATTCTCGTAATGCAAAAAGAAATAATATATATATATATATATATATATATATATATATATATATATATATATATATATATATATTATATATATATATATATATATATATATATATATATATATATATAAAAATGTATAATATGTATAATATGTATATAAGGAGCTATACAGGAGCTTACATGACATCACACAAGTTTTTATTTTTTAATGACACCAAAGGGCACAATTCTCACTTCAAAAAAAATGGATTATAAATGCGTTCATTCTGTTTTAATGTGAAATGTTGCATTTATTGAAAAATAATAAAAAAAAAAATTATATAAATAAATATATATTAATTCTAATGGGAAAAATAGCTCATTAAAATTGTATAAATATTGCATATTGTCATAAAATCCCCTCAAAATTCTAAATAATAATCAAAAAATATTATTGAACAAAAATATTTTACAATGATTTTCCTGAAAAAACCAAAAAGTTACATTTCAAGGCTTCAGTCACCTTTGACTGCGCAGGAGCCAAGTGTGACTCCTAAATGAAGAGGCCCAGAGGGTTCAAAAAAAAAAAAAAATAATAAAATATTCAATAAAGATTTGACAACAAAAAGACACGTGAAGCACCAGCTTAAGGTGGATGTTTGTACACTTACACTACAAGAACTTATACTGGATAAAACACTAAACGATCAATCAAAGACAGAATGCACGGAGTAGATTGTGACAGGTTTAACTGCAAATTTTCATGTTGATTATTTAGAGGCCTCAGATATTGACTTGATACAGTATGATACAGTAAGGGTGCAGATGCAGTTCCCATCTTTACAAACTTGTTTTCCTCAGGTGTCCAAATTACACATCTCTGATTGGCCTCTTTCATAACAGCAACATTTGAGACGTGAGGTTTGACATTCTCCATTCAGACTCAACACAGTAGATCTGAACGCAATAAAAGCCGTGGAAACGATCGGCCTGCTGTCACAGTTCTCGAGGTTCCCGGGAACCGTAATTTAGTGGGAGGCGAACAATGACTTTCTAGTACAAAAGGTTGACGGGAGAAAGTGCGACAAGTGAAGAAAGTGCTGCAAATGTTGATGACCCAGTTACACACTGTAATCATTCAAAACCGTCGGCTGGTACAGTTGAGTCACCGCACACTTCAACACCACACGTCATCTGTGAAGAGAAGAACTGGATGTGAAGGCACACAGACTTGACTCGAAAAATGGGGAGATGCTGTCTGAGCGCTCTCATATTTATGAGTATGGCTGAATGATACATCAAAATAAAATTGAAGGTGACAGTCATAGCATAAACTGATGCGACGGAGTCATAACGCAAAGGCCACGATTACAATAAATAAATAAGCGCTGGACCGTTTCATGAGCTGTATGCGTGTAATTAAACAGTGCTGTGCTGTGCTGTGGGGTATATTCGTAGCAACAGCCAAAAATACATTGCATGGGTGAAAGTGAGAAAAAAAAAAAAAAAAATTTCTTTTACACCAAAAATCATTAGGATATTAAGGAAAGATCATGTTCCATGAAGATATTTTGTCCATTTCTTATCGTAAATATATCAAAGATTCATTTTTTATTGTTTATTTAGTAATATGCATTGCTAAGAAATTCTTTTGGACAACTTTTCTCAATATTTAGATTTTTTTGCACCCTCAGATTTCTAAATAGTTGCATCTCAGTCAATATTAGCTCGGTCCTATTCGAACAAACCATACATCAATGGAAAGCTTATTTATTCAGCTTTCAGATGAAGTATAAATCACAATTTCAAAAAATTGACCCTTACAACCGGTTTTGTGGTCCAGGGTCACATTGTGTATTTGAGGCAAACTGACAAAATAATGCTTGGTTTATCTTTCAAATTAAAGGAGTTTAGACATATTATTAGTATTGTAATTTTATAGTTATACTATACAATAAAATTATTATTTAGTAAATACTTTGTTTTATATTACAATAGCATTAATCATTTTAATAAATTTATTTTATTTCATATTTTGTTTTGATTTGTCATTGATTTTACAGTACTTTATGGCAATATTACTTTAATAATCACAGTAAAAATTTTTATAGTCACAGAATTCAATAAGTCAAAAACAGTGGACATATGTATAATATTGATAGTAAAAATTATATTTTAGTTATAATGAGTGTTTTTTTTTTTTATTTTACAATACAATAGTATGTTTATTTTTAAATAAGAGTAAAATATTTTATTCAAATTGAATAAAAGTATTGCTGCACTATATTTATTATTTTAATTAAATTAAATCACTGTATGAATCATTTTATAGTCATTTATTTCTTCCTTTTACAGCACATTAATATTGCAAAACATTTAATATTTTTTTAATAACAGTAAAACTGTAAAAAAAATACTTAGTGATATGGAATGTATTAAAAACAGTAAAATTCAGTCATATTGAATGTTGTTTTACAGTATTTTACGATACTTTAGTATTATTGAAATTTTATTTTGTTTATTTTTAATAATAATAGTAAACCCAATTTTTTTAGTCATTTGATTTTTTATTTTACAGTACTTTAATTTTGCTGCAACATATTTCTTATTATTTTAATTAAATAATAATCATAGTATGAATCATATTTTAGAGTCATATTGATTTAAAATTTTGCCGTACATTAGTATTATTGTGATATTTTCTTATTTTGTTTAATATTTCTTTTTTAATAATAAAAGTAAAACATGGTCGTATTAAATGGGTCAAAAACGATGATAATATGTATAATATTTACAGTGAATTTCATATTTTATAGTCATTAAATGGTTTTTATTTTACAATACATTAGTATAACCGAAATACGTTTCTTTTTTTATTATTTTTATATAATAATAGTAAAATTCATACTTTATAGTCATACTGAATGGGTAAAAACAGTGGTAATATGACCTATGAAAACTCTTTAAACAATTCAATTTAACAATTTAATTTAAACTAAATTTTATTTAGTTTGAGTTGGTTCTTGTAAAAAGTATACCAAAGAATGAACACCCAAATTATCCAAGTTTTGCCACAAATTATTGACCTCTAAAATGTTTTGCAATCAAAACTTCAGCTTTTTAAAATGTTTTTATTTTCTATGCAGATGCATGCAAAAAATCACTCCAATCATTATAAAATTAATGACTTTTTTGTTCCAAATATACCTTTTAAAGTGAAAATTCCTGCATTTTGTCATATTGCAATATATTTTGCAATGTCAGTTTATCCCAATTCATGAGTAATACGATAAAAAAACTTAACTTCAGACAATGAAAACACACTGAAATCACCACAATACTGCCCACAAAATATTGTAATCATTCAACACATCTCCATTAAATCCTATTAATAAATGCTCACTATTGTTCGTCAGTTTTTAATTACGGGAGAAGCAATCCCAGTTAATTAATTTGTGCACATGTCGTGTATCATTAATGAATTATTGCAACAAAGCTCATCTGGAAAATGCTCGTCTGTGCATTGGTTTATGAGATGCATTTTGTGCAAAACCACATTTCTGAGCATCTTCTGCAGGTGCATGTGAAGTAAAACGCAAAGCATAATTTACACACCTAATTTGTATCTCCACCTCTTTATTTTCTTGCATAAGTGCTAAAAAAGCTTCCCGTCACGGTCTCTGAACAAAACACAGCCTCGGGTCTTTATGAGGAGCTCGGTGTCCCATTATCTGTATTTTATCACTCAGCATAAGATTTTATTGTGAATTTAATAGCATTATGTTTCCGCGTTACGCTCAGGTAACCAGCAAATGGCCTTTACATCACATCTTCTCGCGTTTCACTAATCTAATCGGCGCTAGTCGCTCAGCTATTGCTCACTCTTTATATCATCTTGCATTTGTTGGTCTGTGAAGCGTGAGCTCTGTGCAAGTGAAGCGCACGTCGTTAGCTAATTAAAGCCGTGGGCTGGAGGAGGCGGCGAGGAAGCGCCATCACTCTCGACACATGTTCCAGCGTGCCGCGAAAGGCTACAATTAATCTTTCAAGCCGCGGCGAGAGCGCGAGGGGTCGTGTGCGAGCCGCGTGAGACCGAACTCAATGCGGTTACACGCAACACATCTGTAAAAGGCCGTTAGTTCATGAACGGGTCTTTGTTTAATAAATCTGGGGTGCTGCAACACTGAGGTCAAGGTTTAGTTTCCGAGGAACGCATGTATTGATGAAATGCGGTGGGTGGTGTGACCGACATCTTTTGCAAGAAATGTTTTTACTCAAAAGTCAAGCAAGTCTTTGTAAAACGGCTGATATACACTTCAATGATGCTCAGCTGAATTCTGCATTAATATAAAAATGTAGCAACATTGCTTTGGTACATTAAGGCAAGACAGGTGAAAATTATAGAGTTACAAACTGTTATATACGGTTAAACATTACAAATTGATACCATCATATTTTCCCAATTTGATCACATGAAGGCAATTGTTTTGTACTAGTTTTCTGAAATGTTCCATTTAAATATGCAAATTAACATTTAAAATGCGATAAATATGTGCCAATTAAATTTTTCTGAAATAAAATAAAAGTTAATTAACACAAACACACTAATACAATGACAAACAACAAAATGACTAAAACATTAACCAAAATTAAACTAAAAACAGAAAATATTAGAAAATTAGCAGGGTTATTGTAGTTAACTAGTTTTTGTTTTATGAAAATTAAACTATTTTTGATTTTCCTTTGTTTTTATACTCATTTTATTTAATTTAAATGTATTATTTTTATATTATATTATATTATATTATATTATATTATATTATATTATATTATATTTATTGCATTTTATTATTTTATTTCAACTAATAAAATCTACGTTTTATTTGTATACATACAAACACACACACAAAAATACTAAAAATGACAAACCTAAAACTGAAATTTCAAAATTAAAACAACAACAACAACAACAACAACAACAACAACAACAACAATAATAATAATAATAATAATAATAATAATAATAATAAAATGTTAAATAAGTTCAAAATATTAATAAACTATAACAGTATCTCAATACTAAAATAACAAATTAATTATAATCTATTTAAATATGCAGTAATTTGTATAATTTTCCAAAAAAAAAAAAAAAAAAAATCTGAACATTGGATAAAGCCAGGTTCTTGTTTCAACCAGAATATTATTATTATTATTATTATTATTATTATTATTATAATACTATTACTACTACTACTACTACTACTAATACTACTACTAATAATAATAATAATAATAATAATAACAATAATAATAATAGAAATAAAAATAATAATAATAATAATAATAATAATAATAATAATAATAATAATAATAATTCAAATTTCAAAACAAATTAAAAATATTAATAAACTATAACACTATCTTGGTACTAAAAATAACACTGCAAACTAATCAATCTAATTAGATATTCATTAATTAGCATAATATTCCAAAAAATAAATCCGAACATTAGATAAAGCCAGGTTTTTGTTTGAACCTGAATAACAATAATTTTCAAAATTCCAAATTTTAATAAACTATAACAGTATCTTGACACTAAAATACAACTGCAAATTAATCCATCTTTTTAGATATGCAGTAATTAGCATAATTGTCCAAAAAAATAAATAAATAAATAATCTGAAAATCTGAACATTGGATAAATCCAGGTTCTTGTCTGAACCTGAATAATAATAATAATAATAATAATAATAATAATAATAATAATAATAATAATAAAAAAAACTGCTCAAAATTCAAAATAAATTCAAATATTAATAAACTATAACAGTATTTCAAAACTAAAATAACATTGGAAATTAATTAGATATGCAGTAATTTGCATAATTTTGCATAAAATGAACATTGGATAAAGCCACGTTCGTGCTTTTTTTTTTTTTTTTAATTAATTTTGGAACATTTGGATTATTAAATAAATATTTTCCATAAATCAGAAAATACTGTCAACAGCTGGAAAAAAAACATGAATTTTCACAAAGTTTTTAGGAATAAAATATTACACCAATCAGTGTAAACGATATATAAATGAAGCCCTCAGTAATAATCTAGATAATATAGATAGGAATAAAACTGTAAAGTTTAGTGAGTGTGAGTCCTGAAGAAGTGAAGGAAAAAAAAAAAAAAAAAAAAAGAAAAATTACATGGCATTAAGAAAAACTGTAATTGAAATATACAGATGCAAATGGATAAAGTGCAATAATAAAAAGAGATGAATAATATACAAACAAAGCCCTCAGTAAAACCCTTCCGAATATAGTTAGGAATAAAACTGTACATTTTGGTTTATGGTTTATACAAGCAGGCTTAAAAGAGACGTATTGCAATTTAAAATCTACAGGTGCAAACAGATAAAGTGCAATGAAGTAAACACTTAAATGTGCATCATCTATGCTTTCTGTCCAATAGTCTAAAAAGACAACATGCTATGAAAGCAAAAACCTTACAAATTATCCAGTGCATGGAAACAAAACAAAACAAAAAGGTTTTACCTTGAGTTTCTTCCCTTAAACAACATCTTGACTTGACGCATCCGCTCTGCATTATTCACATACTCCATGTTTACTCATCTGTCTCAGACGCAAGGGAATGTCAGCAGCACAAATTGACATTTCTACCATTGCAAAGCAAACACTGTCACACCATCCAGCCATAATAAAAGTATACCTCGAACACATTGTAAATCTCCCTGGATAAACGCATCCACCTAATGCATGAATATTAAACGCATTCATGCAGCAGCGACCAAATTATCCAGGTTAATGCTGGATGATGGCAGTGAGGCGAGAGCAGAGATAAAAATATGAATGGGATTTGTGCCATCACTCAGAGGAGCGCGAACACGGCAAGCCCTGCGAAAAACATATGGGATGCAGGAAACGCGTCGCCTCGTCTTCAGCCACGACCAGCTGCTATTGATGGCCGGCGTCCCAAAAATGAGCGCTGCGGACACTGATGACCAGAGCAATGTGTGAGAACGGCTCCTGACAAACAAGGGTGTTTCATAGTGTTAAATTCATCAACAGGTGACTGAATAGCCTGGGTGTTATTTTATATTAAAACTAAGATGAAATCTACTAGTCAAAAGCTTGGTTTAATTAAGATTTTTGCTCTTTATGCTCACTCAGGCTGAATTATTTTTTATTTAAAAATACAGTAAAAAAAGTGAATTTTTTTTTTACATTTAAAATAGCCATTTTCTATATGAATATTTTATTATTATTGAATAAATAAATGGTGCAAACAACAAATTAAATTAAATATATAAATATAAATTAAAAGATTTTGCAATAATAATAATAATAACAACAACAACAACAACAACAATAAATTTGCAATAAATAAATATATAGTGCAAAGAACTGAAATGAAATTTAACTAAAATAAGGTCATCAGATCTGTGTTTCTGTGATATTTTGGATTGCAAATGTTAAATCAAGTAATGCATCTTGTGGCATTAAAAAAAAAAATGTTGCATGCAAAACAAAGAAAATTTTGAGGACTGCGTTGAAAATGTAAATGTGACACACAACACCCATTTTAGATCTTTAGATATTCTGTTGTAATAATAATAATAATAA